>JBBPBR010000008.1:9875970-9898283 GCA_037974775.1 Cicer pinnatifidum
TTTAATATGTATGATTGTTAAGTTAATATTTAATTAATATTTTACTAAGAAATTCTAAATTATTGCAGAGGAAATTTTTATAATGTTTTAAATTTACGTATAAAAAAAAACTCATTAAAAAGTTGATAAGATAAATATGAGTTGAAGGCATAGACCGAAAATGAAGGTGCAATTTTTTTGAACTACAACTTGAAAAAAAATTATAAGACTACAAAGTAAATCATTAAAATATTATAACATTAAAAAAAATTGATCTATTTTAATTTAATTATCAGATGTTAATATTATTACAGTGAATATTATATTCCGAACTCTTGATTCTCAATTGTATACAAATTTTTTATTATTTATTTACAAGTAAAAAATACTTATTTAACTTGTGATAATATTACCTCATTCATAGATATAAGACTTTTATAATATTTTAAATGCATTAGTTAAATCTTTACAAATTTACTCATACTATAATTAATTTTTTTTAGTTTAATCAACAATTTCTTATATAGAGGGGACATGGATGGATATAGTAATAATTAAAAAAAATAAAAAATAAAAAATAAAAAATAAAAAATAAAAATAAAAAAATAAAAAATAAAAAACAAAGTTGATTGATTTAGTAAACACAAATGAAAAGAATGGATTTGAGAGTTAAAACATCATTTCACTTTGTTTCTTCCTTTTGACTTTTCACTTCACTGTTCAACTTGTTCAAAGGGAAATGGCGCATAATCAGAATCAAACACAAACACAAACTACCTTCACTCAACCTATCCGCTGTATTGTAAAACTCGGTATAACTCTCTCTGCTTTTTCTTATTAAACTCCATTCTTTTTATTATTATTTTGCATCATTTCTTTTCGAAGTTTGTTACTTTACAATGTTGATAGATTATAGCATCTCAAAGTTAGCATTTTGCATCATTACTTTTCTGTATTTTTTGAATGAAATCCATTGTAGTTCGAATGTTTAACCTATCACCTATGAAGCACTCACATAGACACAAACGCAACACTAATAATTTGAAAACAAAAATATAAATTATTGCATCTAACTAATGTATTAGTGTAGAATTAGGAATATTGATCATGATTAATCGATTAGGTTGACTAATAATCGATTATGATAATGAATTAATCAACTAGGTATTAACCAGAATTCAATAAGTGGCTAGGTGTTGTTAAAAAGTAGTTATTATCGATTAGATAAAGGAATTAATCGATAAGATGATTATAAGAGACTTATTAATGGTTAGTTAATAAGAATGAATAGTAAATTAGTATTGATATGAGGTTGGTTGGTGATAATAGTTGTTAGTAACTAATAGCAGATTAATTTCTAGATAATGAATTGTTAATAATGATGATCATGATGATGTATATATAGACACTCGAATACGTCTTCAATCAGAAGCGTCAGTGCTATAGAGTGTTTAATTATGAGGACTTTTTTTTCTTTCCTATTTGTGACTAAGTAAAAATATTTTTATGGAATCTTCATTCTTCAGGAGGTGCTGCAATTACTTGCAAAAATGAGTTAGAGAAGATAAATGAGGAGATTCTTCACAAGGTTTCAGAACAGCTTAGGCAAGCAATGATTGCATCTTCTGAGAAGCCTCCTGGGATGGATTGGAGCAAGAAACCTGGTGATTCAGGAATCTGTTGTAATCCGCACGAATTCACAGATGATTCTGTCGTGGAATGTAGCCGTTTCATTGTTGTTCACGGAGCAGGTTTCTTAATTTTTTTTCATCTTCGAGTTAAACATTCTCATTCGATTTAATGAAAATATTAGAGCAATTATATCTTTGCTTATATTGATATAGCTTGTAGAGAGAGGAATAAATGTTGGCGGTAACAATATACATATATAATGAAAGCAAGCATTATTTTTAAAGACTAAACATCCATTTTTAAAGTGTTGATTCAATAAGCACTTATCTTAGAGTTTTTGAATAATTTGTTTCTAAAATTGAAGACAAAATGAGGGTAAACTCAACTTACTCTGTATAAGTTGTTTTTGTAGCCTATATAGAGTTTATGAAAATATGTTGAAAACAGCTCATGAACATATCATAAGATAAGTTCAGTAAGCTCTTCCATACGCCCTCTGAATACTTCAATGATAATCAATGGCATCCGATCTGTCCTTAAACTTGAAGGACCAATTTGATGTTATTTTGAGGATGGATTCATTAGCAGCAAAATTGACATTGAATCAAAATGGTCATATACCCTAACAAAAGTCGCCCAAATCATTTATTCTCCAACCAGTTTCTGCAATCTATTAACTTATATGCAAAACTATTTAAACCAAAACTGTATGGATATTATATCCTCAATTGGTTTGGTGGATGGAGTTAACACTACAATTAACAAGTTTTTGCTCTTGAAGTGCTTCACCATTTGGATCGTGATTTGATTTGACAACCTTGTTTCACATTATAAGTGATGCTTAAAAACTGGACATTTAATTCTTAATGATAAGCAACTAGTTTATATTAGTCTCTGTGGTGCTCTCAGGTTCTTTTGGTCATTTCCAAGCTAGCAAATCTGGTGTTCACAAGGGACAGCTGAATAAACCTCTTGTCAAGGGAGGCTTTGTTGCTACGCGAATATCAGTAAGTAATCATTTCAATTTTATAACATCTATCGATCGTTGTAATTTATAACTCTTTTATTTCACTTATTTGTGTTTGACTCGGATTTTTATGATTCTTATACAATATACAAATCCTCATTTGTCTTCAAAACAAAATATAAGAATTGCTTTTATACAAATTACTTTCAGAATGAGGATCACCTCCATGCTTATTAGTCCATTTAATTCCAATTTCAGGTAACCACTCTAAATCTTGAAATCGTTAGAGCACTAGCCAGAGGTAGTTTCATTCTTATTGCAATTTATACTGTATATATGCACCAAATTTGCATGTTACATCAAAACATTGGGTATTTGTTTTTTGTTTCAAGCTTTTCGGCTATCATGGTGTAGTTGGTGTCAGCATTACTACATCTAACTTTTTCCGCCGTATCAAGATTTGTCTGGTGTAGTTCTTATCTATTTCGTGCAGTCTTCTCAGTGTTGTCAATCGTCGATAGCATAAAATAGTAGTTTGTTCAAATTTTGCTATGCTATAGTGCTTACTAGCCGCTATTTGATAACAATTTGTACTAAACTACGTATCATGGAACAATAGCAGTTTGTTAAATTTCGCTAGGCTATAGCACCACTATTTAGTCTTCTGTTAACTTTTTATCACTATTTGATTTTTACAATTTGAAGGTGGTTCTAATAATTGATTAACATGCCACTCTCCTTTCCTTACCTTACTATTTGATGGAATAAGGAAGTGAGGCATTCATTTATTTTCCTGTAGTTAATATGAGCTTGAAAGAAATCCTGAAATTGAAGAAAAAATTAACCGGTGAAAGTAAAATCAATCTTTTGAAAACTATGTATTGCAGTAAGTCTTTACTCTTTAGAACTCTTGGCTGTTTTGATAACGCCAATAATCGACCAAAACTGGAAGGGTTTTTGATACATTGCTTTTCATCTTTGAGTGAAGCTTTTATCTGTAATTGTAAGTTTTGTGGAAGCTATGTATTGCATATATAAAAACTGTCATTGCACTGAAATTTAATACTTGCAGCTACATGTTTCACCCTTTTTTGGCTTCAAAATCTTTAAAGGGAGTATAAAGTTCATTCTAAATTGATTAGTATCTTTGTGCAGAGGGTATTCCTTCAATTGGAATGTCACCTTTCTCATGTGGATGGATCACCAGTGAAAGACATGTTAGTATACTCTCAACTGAAAATATGCTGGATTGTATTCATCAACAATGAACTATAGTCTTGTTTTGTCTTTCTTTTCAGATGAAGTTACTATTCTAAGTTCATATTCAACATGTGCAGATATCTTCAGCCGATTTGTCTTCCGTGGCTAGGGCTATTGATTCTGGTTTTACACCTGTAAGATTGAATTCCTCTATCCGATTGTCGTAGACAGATTCCATAAGATAAAAAAAACTTGGTCTTTCTTTCTATGAAAATTTGAATGAAGTTGGTGTTAAATTATGCACTTCATTTTTTTCCGTTGAACTTGACTTCGATCGTTCATATTTCTGTAATTGTTTTTCTTTTATTTTCTTTCTTCATTTAGAATGATGTCGGTTTCATTCCCAATTTGTCTAGGTTCT
Organism: Cicer pinnatifidum; assembly: GCA_037974775.1. Lineage (NCBI taxonomy): Eukaryota > Viridiplantae > Streptophyta > Magnoliopsida > Fabales > Fabaceae > Cicer > Cicer pinnatifidum. The sequence goes on from JBBPBR010000008.1 coordinate 9,880,170, forward strand.
GCATGGAGATGCAGTGCTTGATGAGATTCAGGTAGAGACTCAATCTATTTAAGTTTTATTATTCATTAATAATAAAAATTTGTAGTTTTCATTTTTTTTTTTTCTTTTCAGGAATGCACTATTTTGAGTGGAGATGTCATTATAAGTCATCTTGCAGCATACTCAAAGCCTAAATATGTTGTTTTCTTGGTATCCTCCATATGTCATCTATAATTGATATATTGCATCCAAGTAATGAACATCTCGATATTCGATATATTGCAAACTTGCAGTTAGCTTTTGTTGAATCTGTTGCAGACATGCAATTAGCTTTTAGAGACTGTTTAAATATGCAAGATAATTTTGCAAAATCACAATTTTGAATTATCTTGGACCATAGTACTTGAAATAACAGCCTATCACCACTAACATATCTCAAATTTAGGGCTTTGTTTGAATTGACTTACGAACAATTTATCTACTGGCATAAACACTTGACAAGGTGTTAGGGAATACGTATGAAAATAACTTATGACATGTCTGTAAGTTTTCAAAAATAACTTATAAAAATAGCTTATAACTTATATGAAAATAGAGTGATCATATTTTCCCTTTTACTATAGAAATAACTTACACAAATTCTTATATGATAAGTGTTTATCCTATAAGCACTTAATTAAGTTGTTTATCCAAACAAGCCCTAGATGTTACATGAATGTTTTCTGTTAATCATGAATGAAAGACAGATGTATATGGAGTATATGATCGACCACCAACAGAACCTGATGCAATACTCTTAAAGGAGATTGGTCAGTACTTGATGTAAACTTTACCTTTCACATGGCCTATTCTAGTCTCTTCAAATAACAACCTTTTCAACTCTGACAGCTGTTGCTGAAGATGGAAGCTGGTCAGTCATAAAACCAAAGTTGCAAAACTCAAGTAAGCAAACTTAGATTAACTTCTCTGGAAGCACTTCTAAGAAATGAAATGTTGAAAGTATCTTTCAGTGACTGAGTTTTCTGAATTGCAATTTGCAGTATAAGTTGAAATTAGTTATTGTATCTTAATTTTCATAGATGCTTTCTCATTTAATTTCTCCATAAACATCTATCAGCTTATATGAACTTTTCATTAACCAAAGAACTACAAACTAATTTTGACTGTGAAGCTTGACTGAACTTTATACCAGTGTTGTCAAATTTCTGCCATGGCGGATTTTGTACCAGCCAGCATAGGCCACAACACCTATTATATCTGCTATGTTTTTGCCACAAGTAGCAGCACCATGTTTTTATGGTAGATTTTTATTGCGCTTAAAAGAGATACGCTATATGATAGAACATTATAGCGTCGTTTGATCCATGTAACCGACCCTACTTAGTGGGACAAGGCTTGTTGTTGTTTTTCGACTAGCCACCACAACCCACCCATGGTAATGCCATAGGCCGCAATGGCGTGTTTATATGATGGATTTTTGGCCTTCCTCCATATTTTACCATCCGCCATTGACAACACTGGTTGGAATGGTGTATGAATCTATTATAACTCAGTAGCATGCCACTGCATAGCTGAAGTTCAACAAAAAGATTTGAGAGTTTTTGTTTTCACTCATTAACCCGTTGTTTTTACATTGGCATTTTAACGTGCATGCTTCCATTGGATACATGATTCGAACGTATGGATTGAACTTTTCTGTCATGTGTTTGTTATCTTACAGTTGAGCTAACTGTTGCTGCTCATGATACAACTGGTGGGATGAAAACAAAGATCTCAGAAGCTGCAATGATAGCAAAACTTGGAATTGATGTCTACATTGTGAAAGTAATTTATTTTTGTTATGTTTCATATGTTTGGCTTATATTTTAGATCTCCTAATGTTGAAACTTGTTATTGCATTTCAGGCAGCAACAAGCCATTCATTAAAGGCCTTAAACGGTGATCTGAGAAGCAGCATTCCTGATGACTGGCTCGGGACAGTTGTTCGATCATCGAGATAACCATAGCTGAATCTTCTGCACAAGTCTCAATAATCAAGAGGAATTAATGATTTTAGACTCAAGAATGTGAGTTAATTGTACTAAAATTTACACTTATGTTACTGCCAGAAACAATCACCGATCACTTGTCATATTACAGTGATGTTTTATGCATACAATAAAGATTGAGAGTTAAATGAATTTCTGATGAACATTTGACATTTCCCTGCCATTGTCTCTTTCCCATTTTAATTACAAAAATATTACATTTAATTTTAGTTTGTTGTTTGTTTTGAACATATTGTTGCTGAAAATAAAAAAGAAAAACAATTTTCTGTTCAACTTCAAAAATAATGTTAATTTTAAATTGTTAACAGTTTTTTGTGTGGATATGACTGTAGATTTCCGGTTTAGAAAATAGCCAAAAGTGTTTTAATATACGTAAGGATTCAATTATAAAAATCAAGTCTTGATGATAACCAAAAGCAATTAGTTTTACATATATTAAAAAATTTAATTAAGCATAATTAATCTTCTTGACCACACATGTTCAGAAGCGCCCTTCATAAAACTTGTTTTATGAAAATAAAATATTCAATGAAAAATAAAACTTATATTAATTGAATAGTCAAATAGAGTATAGTAATGTAATTATAATTGAGATTACTAAATATAGATTACTTTCAACTGCAAAATTAGAACCGACCGAATATAGAGCTAAGCAAAATTAGAACTGACCGAAATATAGAGCTAATATGATACATACTCAGGTGGATTATAGCAAGTCGTAGGTCACATGGGTTCGCAAATGTGAATTTATATGGATTTGAAATTTTGAATAGTCGGGTGCGAGTGAAAAAAATTAGATCTAGAGCTACTTAAACTCGATTGTTTCACTTAAAACTCTAAGTATATAAACCTGAATTGTTTATGGTGACTCTCTTAATCTCATTTAATCATCACACCACTATTATAAATAGACTGTTTGATAAAAACATACTCAAAAATGACAAAAATATTGAAAGTCCAATATATTTTTTCTTAAAAAACTGAATTTGATAATAAAGTAAACAAAAAGTTAAAAAAATGAACATCCCAATAAGAAATAAAAAGCTCATCACCCCAAGCAACCCACGCGCAAATCCGTACTATGCCAATTCGGTTTTAGATGGTTTGGTAAAATTTGGCTCGAATCCACCCATACCCGCCCGATGCTCAACCCAATCAAAATGGAGAGAATTATAGGAGAAAGGTTAGAAGGTCTTATTATATAACCATATAAAATCAAGTGTTACTGGCTAGTAGCCAATATAACTTCACAACGTATAACAGACTTGCTGGTTCAATTATTGATCTCATACCACAAAAATATAAGTGGTCAACGACTCAATAAAGTCAACCATTACCATATCTAGTAAGAATTTCTCAAACTTAGGTTTATATCTTTACACAACAAACACACAAATATTAAATATACCATCTCCATTCCAAGCAGCATTTATGGCTCTATATATTACTTCGGGCCAATGTCCTTAAGGCCACAAATCTGCTCCTCACCCATGGCAGACATAACACTCACAATCAGATCTTTACCCTCACCAAATCCATCCTTGATCTGCATCACAAGAATTTGAAATCAGTACAAGAAGGTGCAAATTATAAAACTCATCAATCTCATGCCAGTTTTGTTACTATCAAGGTGAGTTTCACGAAACCACAGTGACATAGTGAATTTGTTGAAACTCTAAAGTATAGTTTTTGCCAAAATCAAGGTGGCACACCATGATTCCACCAAAGTTACGGTCAATCCAAAGATGCATTAAGTTAAATAGGACAAGTAAACAAATAGCAAACTTATGTTTGAAAAACTGAGTTTACAAAAGCAACCCTTTCCTTACATTTATTTCAGACAAAAGAACTTTTCAATTTTACTTTTGAACGGATGTATGGAGACTTCTAACTAAAAAAGCAAACCAAGATGGATTCCCTACAGTAACTCCGTCATGTAGTTACCGATGTCGACTGTCTAATCTAAATCAATGGCTGAAATAGTTTAAAATTGATTTAGTGAATAATGTGATTTGTATGATCTCAAATCAATGACTAAGATTGTTTAAAATTGATTTAGTGAATAATGTGATTCGTATGATCTCAAATCAATGACTAAGATTGTTTATTGCGTATAACTGCAAACTTTTATTACTGCAAGGAATCAAATTCAAGCCAAACATGCAATGTTGGAAGACATTATGGCTTAGAAGTAGAAGAGGATAAAACGTTGGAAGAAAAGTAAAATTGATATTGATAAAACGAGAAAGTGTGTTTACATCAAGCTACTCTATACATGGAGATTAAGATAGTAACTAACTTGATAGCAAACTATAAACTAATTACATCTCTAATGAATTCAATGTAACTATTCAACACAACAAGCAAAAGTCATCGAGATTATCGATCAAACTAACCTGTGAAAGCAGACTCTCATCAGATGGAAGCTTGAGGTCATCCTTAGTACCACCACTCTCAGTCAGCAGACTCACCTAATATATTCAATGAAAAATATGTTCACCTTTAAGAAAAAAGTCACATCACCCTAAGTTTAAGGTACAGGGTAAAAAATTAACCAATTGACAAACTAATTAACCATTAAAAAGTCATTAACTACAAACTCATTAACCATTGTTCATCAAAAGTTTACTTAGGAAGCTGACCAAAAATAAGCTCTTTTGACCCTTTAAAACAAACTAATCTGAACATGCACTTATACAGAAACAGAAAAAGCTTAGGACTACCTACTTATCCTTAAAGACATTAAATAAGAAAACAAAAATAACACTTATTTTTCAACTAGTTAACTTTGTAAGCCATATCCTTCATACACTTATTAACAAGACTCAGAAAAATTATGCAAATTGCAACTTATCCTGCCAAAATTGCCATATCTACAAGTCACATCATATCAAAATTAAGGTGAGTCTGACATAATCAAGATGTGCCACCACGATTTTAACAAAAGTTATACTTCAGAACTTCAACAAAATTAAAGTGTCGTCGTGATTTTACCAAACTTATTAGTCATCCAAAATATCAACTAAAAAAAGGAAGGAGTAAGGGAAGCAAGTTTGTGTGTAATCTTACAAATCCATCCTCTGAGATATCAATAAGCTGGTAGTCAGTGCGATTGACATGAGGAACCTGTTGTAACCACAAACACAGCTACTTTGGTTAGTTAATTAAATAATTAAAAATAGAATATAAATAAAAAAAGAAACTTCTAATCAAAATCATACATACATCACAGTTATGAGAAGAAGGAACAATATCTTCAAGTTTTTTGCCAGTGAAGATGTCAATACCAACAAAGTGACACTTTGCATGACCATGCTTCCCAGTTTTTGAAGTTGAAACTTCCACTACCTGTTCACAACACAAACCCCACAAAAATTAATCAACTAAAAATCAAAACTTTAACTTTGTTTTGCACAAACAAAAACCATAAAACACATGGGGTTTGATTAATCAGATTAATTTATACAATTTTGAGTTTTTTTTCTCAAAAAAAAAAATGAAAGCACAACATGGTTCAAAATGGATCAAAAATTGAAGAAATGAAAGCTAAAGAGAAACCTTGCAGGGTCTGTTTTTGATAACAATGTGACCATTTTTGCGAATGGTGCCAGCTTGTTGTGGATATGTCTTTGATGCTCCAGCATCAGCCTTGGACTCGAAATGGTGTTCCTCGTCTGACATGTTTCAATTCTTCGTCATACTTCATTTTCTCATTTTCTTTTATAGAAATATATATCATGTAACATTTTTTATTCTCACTATTTTTGAGTGATAATTATTCAACTTTATCTCTTCTTTTATATATATAATATTCAACTCACGTCCAATCATGATATAATATTCAACTTTATCTCTAATGATTTTTTCATCTCACATCCAATCATGATGATTATCTTTATTAATTAAGTTTTTGATGATATATGGAAAATTTTATTTTACTGGAGTATAAAGTGGTGTTGATATTTTAATCAAGGAGATATAGTTTACCACTAATTTTGTTTTGTGGTAAAATTAACAGAGCAATTTTACTAATGTGACTATAAAATGAAAGTCATTTTAATAGATTATTTGTATATATTAATTTGTGATTGGATGTGGTGGTTAAGATCTCCAACAGTTAAAAGAATCGTTTAGTGTGATATTCATATAGATAAATATTCGTTTTGTCAATACGTTATTAACTTTATATATAATTTAATAACACGTAGTTGAATTGGTCATCTCAAATACAATATATAGTTGATATGAACAAACAACAATAAAAAAAATCTCAAAGATAAATAAGTTGAAAAATTGGATCTTGCATTATCTTGATCATTAGTGATACATGGAAGAAATTAGTTTAGTTGTTATGAGTAAAGATTTGATTTGGCTATTTCTCGTTAGTTTTTGAAATATTTATAATATTATTAGTTTGTTTTTGGTTGTCTTTTTAGTCATTAGATTTAATCTCAAAAAATGAGTTGGGAATGTCTCAAATTGTGATTAGTTTGATTGTATTATTCTCAAATTACAAATAAAACTTATTTTTCTATTAAAAAAATAAGGAACTCCGACAACAAAACAATGTTGTACTAAGATGACAAACAACCAATCAGACAATAAAATCACAAATAAAACACGATAGAAATTACTTGTTCTAGAGTGGACTCTCGTCCAAAGCAACTAAACTCGAGTGCTAAAGAGATTTTAAACCATTGTCTTGCAAATCCACAAATATTGGTGTAGGACAAGCCTATCGACCTGTGACACAACTGAACATGTCTCTCGCGTCTATGTTAAATCATCGTCAATCGATCAACACGTTACACAACCATAAGAAAATCCCGCCAATAATCTTACAATAGATTAACCACCTCTAAGGACACCTTATCAAATTATTCTTCATTAAAGATAATGTATTTCAGGTGTAATATACATAGTTTATTTATGTCTAAAATTACTTATTATTTCCTTCAACTCTCACTCACTTAACGTTAGAGTATTTACAAGTACTTCCACTGACAGCTATTTTGTCGTACCTCAGTTGCAATCGTCGGCGAAGTTTTGTTCTAAACCACCACTTATTAAGATAAAAGAAGAAAAAACATTCCAACAAATTTTCAAATTAAGATTCTTTTTTATAAACAAACGTTAGAAATTAGATATGTTAACATTTTTACTATAACTCTTGTCTTTTGACTATTTTAGTAGAGAATAATCACGTGTGAACAAGAATGCATAATTAATGTAATAAAGTCCAACAAAAAATAAAGAATTCCTTCGATTATTATATATAAAAAGAAAAGGAGAATTCTGACAAGTTTAATAGAACTGGGTAGCGTTGAATTTAAAGATGGAGTTGAACACGTCTTCTCTTTCTATTATTTGCTTTAGAAATTTGTTGAATGCTTTTCTTCTTCTTTGTCGTCACTCTGCAGCTTTGCGTTGAGTTAGCGTTCGTAAAACGCTACAACCACAAACCACCACGTGGGCCTAATTCCACCGGAAACCAAATTCAACACTTTCTTTTCTATATTTTTTTCGAGTAAAATATTTCTTTGGTATTAGAATAGTAGATGCTAAATTTTTTATTAAAATAACACAACTTTTATATTATACTGCACCAAGCTAAGCTTAAGTCATGCTAAGGTTTGTGCCTCAAATACATTTTAGTACATGTACATATTAACTCTGATTTTTACAATACACCAATCGCAAGCAACAAGAATCAAATACATCAAAAATTCAAGAACTGTTACAAACATTACAATAAACATGTGTGAGGTACAACGTGGTTATACATGCATTTAAATAAATTAAAGTACACCATCATATAATTTTGTTTCAATTCGTCGCTAGTGTCCAATTTGTCACTTACATAAGTTAACAACAGAAGCCCCTCCCACATTAGTTTAGGTTATGGGTGAAAAGGAAAATATGACAAGTTTGGTGTACACATGTATTTGTTGACAAAAGAAAAGTTTGGAGAATGTATTTTGTGCAGATTTATTCTACATTATAGTCCCATCATATTATTCTACAGTCTCTAATTGATCAATATTTAACTATATGATCTATGTATAATCTATTTGTTTACTGATTGATGTCAATCTTGTTAATTTTTTCTGCTACTCATCGACCATTTTTTCTGTATGGTATGATAAGTAGCTGTTTGTTGCTGATCTCAAATGCTTTGAGAACATAATCTTCTACAAACAAATGAGCTTCTTCATCAAACCCTAGCCAATCCAAATCATGTGCTTCTTCATGAAGAGAATGCCAAAATATAAACAAATGGACAAGAAAGGAAGGAAGGAGAATGGCACCACAATCAACTTGGAGAGGGAGACTGATAATTCAAAGGTAGAAACACCACAACAGTAAGGATGTCATTGATATGATTCAATAAACTCTATTCCAAAAACTTACGGGAGACAATATGCTTTACTCAATTCTCAAATGAGAAATTTCATTAATTCTAAGCTAAAAGACAAATAAAGTTACCAAAGCTTACTAAGGTAAGTCTTCCGTATTTCCTAAAACGGGCCATACTAGGCTCCAATTACTAGGAGTGCACATTGGGTTACATTATATTCCTAAATAAAGCTAAGTTTAAGGGGAGGAAATACTATATTCTCTTACACATGCCATCAACTAAAAATAAATAAATTAAAAAGGAATATATCCCTCAAAGAAGACTAGGACGATGCATCCCTACAAAATGGGCTTGGAAGAAATGAAATAACTAGGCCGAGGCATCCTTAAAAAATTCTTTCGTCAAAGTAGTCACCCTTTCTCTAGTGCCTCTTTGATCCTCTTTCACTCAAAGGTCTTTCCAATCTTTTCAAGTCATGCTCTACTCCACCTTTAGATGTTTCCTTGAGGTTTTCATCAAATCTTCACCCATAAAAAGAAGAACTGGGATTGAGATTATTAGAAAACCCAAAAACATCTGAGATTGACAATTCCATTTCAATGGAACAAGTCAAGTAAATAGCAAAGGTTAACCTGTGTCGTTATAGTTACTTTTGGCAAGCATATTGTCAATCCTTAACGTTTCCTCCGAGCAGAACTTGATCCGATATCAATGTTGTCCACTTCATGGATAAACACTTGCGGAGGCTCTTCTCTGTAAGTAGCAAAGAACAAAAGAAGCAATAATCAAATGAACAAAATAAAGGTTGGACTGAAAACCAGAATACTGCCTTGTTTTGTTTAAGAAGTAATTAGGTCATACGATATGCAACATGGTATTACTGCTTCCATTCTAGCAAGGCCTTTCTTTAAAATCAGTAAGAAGTACTACTAAATTATAGAGTGACCAAAACCAATTTTTAGACATTGTGTTTCTAAGAACACGGGGACCAAAAACAGCTATAAATCAAGAGTAAAAGGAAGATTCATGGTTCATGAAAATAAAATGAGAATCACTCACATTTCTTTTGCTTCTTGGTAAGTATAACTTGATGCTACAGCAAGAAGTTTTCCCGAATGGTTATAAGATAAGGATGCAACACTATTTGAGTATCTGGGAAACTGAAATTGAGAAAAAATAAGGTAGCAAGGCAAGAAAAATGCTTAACTGATTACAAACATCACAACAACTAGACACAAGTACGAAACTTGGTAGGCGCATACCTCAACTAGCCTTTTCCTACTTCTAGCATCCCATATGGTAGCATAACCTTCATCATCACCAGTGACAAAAGCACCAGACACACTAAACAGAAATAACCGAATCAATTTTCAAGTTTTATAATATAATATATAACTTAAAATGGCAACTTTATGATAAGAAGGCACATACAGTGGACTGAACACAATGTCGTTCACTGATGCCAAATGATGCTGACCATCTTTTGATCTTGGATGACACCGGAATGTATATCTGTCAGAGGTTGATATAGCAGATTATTAGAACCTGTGGCTGTTCTTAACAAGAATTCATGACCTCCCAACATAAAACATTTGGATTCAAGTTAAACAATAAACTAGATGCAAACACATGTGATGCGTGGTAGGCTAAACCCGTTATCATGTCTTTAATCCATAATTTAGAATTACGAACAAAACCAAGCTTTGTATGTACAATAGACCGCATATAATTAAAAAATAAAATTGGATGGATATGAAACCTCATTATGTTCACAGCATTGGCATATAGAAAATCATCCCATGGTCCTCAGTTTTGAAATTAAGGATAACCCTTTGAGGTCAAGCAAGACAATAGCCAATAACTTCTTTTTAAATTATTATCACTAACTGAAATACATTATTGAATTTAATTATAATAATAAACCTTAAACCATTTATACTTATAGTGAGCAAAAGCTTTTGTTGTTGAAATGAATTCATAATAGCCACTCTTTAAAGAACTTCAGTTTGCGTTTGTCTGCTTGGAATACTCTTTTATGCATTAAAAACCTATGGATGACTAGATGAGGGAAGCATAACTTAATAGGGAAACAAACAATAGGATAATGAGAAGACAATAAACTAAAGGATTGAAATGCTACAAGAGAAACTACTAGTATCATGTGTTTAATGCACAATGAATATATTAAAATTGGGAAGATAAGAAGGAACTGAAGTACTAAAGGTGACAAATAAGAAAATTTGATGATAATCATGATCTAACACAAAAACACTGATAAAATGGCTGAGGTGTAAACACAACATCATCACTTCACAATTGATATTTTATAAATACTTCGATAGATAGATCAAGACATCTATAATACACCTAATTTTTTTGGGAGGGAGAGAGGTTGTGTTAAATATGCATACGTGAAATGGAAACAGACCCAATGTCATTTGAATTGGATGAATTGGAAACCTGCAATGCAACCCGTCCATCCACTGATCCAACTGCAAATCCTGCAAGAACACTAGTCTTAGAAATTTCCTGAAGCTCTGAACTCAGACTTCTGGTTGTCTATGAATAGATGGTTTAGTAATTTTAAATCCCACATAGTATCTGGAAACCCATTAACTAAAATTATCAAGGAAGGTGGTTTAGAAATAAGAAAGCAATGTTATTTTCACAGCTTTAAGGAAGTAGATAACTAGTCAATGTTAGGTAAAGACGCATGAGTGGTTTTACATTAAATTTTTAACATGACTCCTCGTGCAAGAGCCTTTTAGACTTGAACTGTCGACAGTGGAATTCAATTTTTTCTGTTTGAAGAATAGGGGCAGTAGCGAATAAATTTTAGACATCGTGAAGCTTAGACATCCACTAACACTTTGTAGCCAATAGGCTGAGAATTCATTGGGCCTAACTCAATCATAAAAACTAGCTCAACGAGTGGTTGCCAATTCTTTACAAAAAAAATACTTTGGTCATATACATAGCTGATGTAAAATCTTACTGATAGCGTGTTCATAGGATGACAAAATAAAATACGATAAGTTTGATAATACTTACCTTCTGCGTAAGGAATTGAACTGACACATCTCAATTGGGTGCCATTGCAAGGCTCCATTGATATAACTGGTTTGTCGAAGTTACGTAAATCATAAACATGGACAGATGCTCCAATGCCTACAGTAACCAAAAACCCAGAGACAGACATGGTGTCCGTCTCTGCATCTAGACTTTTCGATAATGAAAAAGCCTTCTTCATACGAACGTCCCATGACAATAACTTCTTGTCAAACCCAGATGTAATTAACAGACCTGCAACAATCAAGGTCATAATATGAACTTTACTTGGATACAATAGAGGATGGCTTTGATAGACCTTCCATTTGCCCAAAACCAACATCCAAGCAATTTTGTTTCAACGAACTTATAAGAATACGATGCACCTTGGAATGAAACATCATAAGGATTAATGATATGAAAAAAGTTCGCATTAGTACAAACATATCACATTTATGATATGGCAAATGGAATCAATTTTTTTGAAAGTATTAGAAAACAGAGTTTTGAATTACAATTTTCCTTTTTTGTTTCATTTGTTGCTGTCATAACAGAATCTTGTTCTCTCCACCCAGAATTTATTCAGCATCATGTTTTATATTAAAATATATATCCCAAAACTAGAGGTATGGTCAAATGTTTATGCATAAACATTTGTTACGAAATCTGAGAAGTGATCCTTATTTTTCTTGTGCAGGTAATAGTGGTAGGATAGACAGGACTAGCAGAGGAATCATGTATATTAGTTGCCAATATTTCCTTTCAATATTTTTTTTGATCAAATATGTCCTTTCAATATCTTATCTTATTGACAAATAAAAAACAAAACAATAACCAACTAGGTGGGGTTGACTCCTGTCCGACTGAGAATCAAGTCCAATAGTAGATCATTTAAATATGAATCTTTCTTAAATATGAATCAATTCCAATAATAATTTGGCTTATAAATTTTTCTTGGTTTTCCTCTACCTCTAGTAATTGAATTGTCCTTCATAGTTCATATGGTCTACCCTGCTTATTAGTGCATCTACAAGTCTTCTTTACACATCCAAACACCTTACAAAGAAGACTCTACGATCTTTTCAGTAATGTGAACTACCCCAACATTCTCTTCTCTTAATGACTAGATTTCCAATCCTATCTCATCTTGTCTGTCCATTCATCCAACAAATAAAAAACAATAAAAGGAAACATTTATAACTGAAACAAATAGAAAGAAGGAACAAATTTTAGGTAAGTAGCTTACATGTTTCATTGGAATATCCAATACATGTTGCCATGTCATCGTGACTACCCATTGGGTCAATAATTCCAGAATGCAAGTCATACCTATAAATTTTAGCTTAACAGGAGTCAAAAACAAACAAAAGATAATGGAAAACACACATCATGATCATATGCAAAACAAAAGAAAGCCATGCTTTTGAGTTCCACCACATAATGGCAACATGGATATTATCAACGCTAGGTGTAAGCAAACTACAACTCAACCTTTGGGTCTTTGAAATTGTAACGGGCAAACAAATCACCCCCTCAAATTTACGTAATAACAATTTAGTCTCTTAAATTAAAAAACATCAAACAATTTAATCTATTATTCAAATTGAACACCACAATTTTAAAGCTTTCATACTTGTCTTGTTACAATATGTAACCATTCAAGACAATATATATGAATTTCACTGGCGGAAGACTAATTGAGATGTGTTCTTCAACTCAATGAACTAAATTGTCATTTCGCAAAAATTTGAGAACTAAATTGTCGGACACTTACAATTTCAATGACTAAAATGCATATTTATTCAGAATAAAGTGTGCAAAAATATGAATGGATAAAAAGGTAAATAAATATCATCATCATCATAAAATGATAACAAGAGAAAGGGAAACCTTCGGATGAATCCATCAGAAGCAGCAGTGAAAGCAACGGAGTCATCATCATCTTGGAAACAACAATCGAGAAGAGAAGCTTGTGAAGGAGCTTCGAGTCTGAGCACAGAGGCGTCGAAATCGTATAAACGAATATTCTGAAAAAACCATCACAACCAAATTGATTCATTCAGTGAAATGAATAATTCAATTAACAACAACAAAACGACACGAAACTTACAGAGTCCCACGATGAAATGAGGAGGTTATTAGAGTGAGATGCAAATCGGATTCTGGAAACGGCGTCGTTTATTGGAATCTCCAACTTCTTCGATTGCGTGCTGTTTGCGTTCATTTTCAAAGAACAGTAAACCTTTTGAGTGTGTAATTTGAACGTATTTGTTCGCGCTTAGTGTGTTTTGGTTTCGAAAAATGTAATTTGGAACAACTACGTTTTAAGTAGAGAGATAAACAACATGTGGATCCGTGGCGCAATGGTAGCGCGTCTGACTCCAGATCAGAAGGTTGCGTGTTCGATTCACGTCGGGTTCAAATCCCTGAATTCATCCACATTCCTTTTTATTTTTTCGTTGGGGCATATTATTATTACCATCAATGTTCTAAATACCATTTAAATTTATCTGATATTATTTAGAGCATCTCTAATAGACAAATAATAATTATGTAAAGTAGGAGTTTAAATGAATAATTGTTTTGTAACTTTTTTTTTTTTACTCAAATAAATTTGTGCTTAGTCTAGCAATTTTTTTTTGTTTCTATTAATATCACTAAATTAAAAAAATATTTACATAATTTGATATTATTTTGAATGTTTAAATACTTTAATTTATTATTTGTATGATTCAATAATAAAGAACTTTGAATGTTTTACTAGTTGTGTTAAAATTACATGGTATTTTGTGATTAATCAACCTATTACAACACCTATTGAATCATAAGCCATCAAGCAAGCCTCTTTCTCCGTCTTCACAACCAACAAAATACAACCTCAAAGGAAATTTATGCATTAAAAATACAATATCTTCTTGCATCATTTGAGAAAATTTTGAAATACAAGACAATACAAAATCATATAATAGAGAATAGACATTAGTGTAACCACCTTAACTAAAGAATGTGTGGCCTTATTTGCTTATTTCTTACCAAACTGAGTCGAAATTTTTGGATTAGAAGCCAAACTACGTCTACACTCACGAAGTAAATACCCAAGCTCAAATAGATCAAACTGTTAACGACTATTTGGAAATCAATTTCATAAATAGCATGAGTAATCATTAACTCTTCAATACACGTTAAGAGATTTAAGTAGACCCGTTGCCTCACATTCACAATTGTTCAAACAAGGAGATATGACTACTCTTTTAGGCACTATGACCAAATGGTATGCATTGTTTTAACAAGCTGACGCATTTAGTTGGTTACTATCCAAAGGAGTTCTTTAGAGAAGATTCTCTGGAAACTTTGTGCCTATCCTTTTTCATTTCAACAATCAGAGACACTTACTTTCTGTTTGTTGTTGCTCTTTCTTGCAGAAAAAGATTTTTATTTCAAGCTAGGTACAATTGATATTCATGAGTTCTAGCTTTGATGTAGACTAATTGTATGTTACTGTGACTTTTGAGTATTCCAAACACACACTAAATTACATATGACAAATGTATTCTATCTAGAAAGTACATTAACAACAAAAATACTAATGCACAAACATACCTAATGTCAAAATAGCCTAAGAATTCTCCAAAATCGCAACAGAGGGTCGTGTGATATATAGGAGGGTTATCAAATTATGGTTGAGAAGGGAGGACGTGTTTAAGAGTATTTAGGGAATGGCCAAAAATGCAAAACCCATTGAAAATAAAATTATATAACACATCCAAAATACTAAGAATTACACAATTTTACATGCAACCAATCAGCTAAGGGGGACCGATGATTGTGGCTTAACTAATCAGCTCAGGCTTAAACTGACAGGTCTTTCTCCCATAGGCCGATGAGAACCAACTACAAACTCCATTTATAACAATGATTCATACAACAAGCAACAAAATCCTATCACAATGTTAAGAACAGTGCACCAAACCAAACTAACAGATTAAAGGTGGTACAAAATTTCTCATAAAAATCAAGTCACCCTAATGGAAGCTTTAATTTGCAAATATATACAGCAGCACTCCAAATTGCCTTCACTTGTAAGGGTTTCAAGCACTAACTTCTGACAAAGAAATCCAAGATTCAAGATCTTTTCTTTCCAAATCAAGATGTTTCATCAGGAACATAGAAATCAAATCTAACATCAACAGAACCTGAAATATCTCCAGTGTCCTTATACTCAACATTTGTTATTGTCCCAACTTCATCCACCTCTTGATATTCTGGCTTAACTCGCCGTACAGGTACTGTAACAGAGTAAATGGTTCCAATATCTGTATCTGCAGAGACACTTAACTGAACTTTGTCCTGTGATTCTATTTCCACAAAATCTGATAGAGCTCGCACAACGTTGCTAACGATTTTTCGCTTTGCCTCATCACTTACTGCACATCGATCAGAGAACAAAATCATCTTCAAGCGTTGCTTGGCAATCCTAGCATTTGAGCTTTTCTTAGACACTGCGGATGGGAAAACTATCTTCCAGGCCAAATTCAAACGCTCAAAGAAGCTCATATTAACAGCATCAAGGAGAAAGTTCTCAGCTTCTTGGCTAATAACTGACTTTGATGAAAATTTAGGACCTCCAAGGACTGCAAAAACTGGCTTGTAATAGCCACGCTTATTGCTTCGTACAGTTGTCATGGTGGAACGTTTTGGGGTGAATTCTGATATTCTGGATCCTCCATTTAAGAAACAATGAAAGTCCACCTATTAAACAGAAAAATTAAGAGATGAATACATTTTGTAAATCTTGTAAGGATCTTTATTTATTTAAACTTGAACATTATCAACAATGAAACATTTCAGAAGTTAAGCCACACGCATCTGAATCAAAATATCTCAATGATAAAAATGATTAAAGAACATTCTATTAAACCTTTTCACGTATATGGAATATCAAAAGGAAAATAGTTGTATCACATCCTCTTTTAGCAACTGATGAGCACAAAATGCTAAATATATATTCTCCTCAATTTTGAACTTATCAACTATAGATTACTCATATTTCCAATCAAATGGAATATGATGGAAACACAATTATGCCCTCCACTCCACTGATACTTTGGTCTAGAGGGCCATGAAATAGAGTTGCAAATTATGAATTGTGGTTAATCAACAATCCCTGTAGAGTGTAGACAGTATCACAACAACTCATCGAAACTTCGAAACCCCTTTCCCCTTCATTTTTGTCACCAAAATATATGATATATATGTCAAAGACTTGTATCATTTGAAAAAAAATAAAACCCATAACAAAGAGAACTAGTATTTTAGTACATGTTTATACTGATGGTGAGTTTGGCAGAATCCCGATCGACTGTTGTGATTTTGGAAAAAGCTATACTCTAAAGCTTAAACAAAACCATAGTGCCACCATATTTTTAGCAAAATTCGTCAACAATTTTGCTAGTTAGACCTCTTTTATTTCCGGTTACACCCAGATGGCTTATGCGAACTGAATTCACCTAACCTATGTGAATTCAGTTCACATACAAAAGGTTAAGGTCATTTTTTTGGGTGTAACTATAAATAAAAGGGATGTACTAGCAAAATTGTTTCGTCAAATTCACCATCAATCCAAGCATCAACTTAAAGTGTGGTTTCATCAGCAACATATATCCAAAATTTCAACTACCGCAACCACAATTTACTATCATTTCATGTTAATTTCCAAATCATACTGAATGATACGTCAAGATAACGTTCCTGAACTTAAAAATGAAGATAAAATGGTGACATTTGGTTCTTCAAGGCCATTACTAAAGCAACATTAAACAAATTTAATTTACTTATTTCTATTCAACAGTCTTCATAATTAATACTACTAGACAGCACAATCTAAAAACTAAGTTAAAGAAGCATAATTGAAACCCTAATTGAATGGTTTGAGGGGTATTAGAGTAATTGGCATATGAGAAAAGAGAAGGGAACCTTTGAGGAAAGGAAAGAGGTGGTTGGAAGAGAGCGATAGAGAGGAAGAGTTGCTGATGTCACTCTAAGGTCGCCGGAAATCGTCATTGTTCACACAGATTTTGGATTCAACGGACCTTCACTTCACTGTTTCTGCAGTACCCTATTTGCCCTCAATCATGCCTTCAATGCGTCGTCGTTTTACAGGTCTTTCCTCACTATTTTTTCTGACTCACCAATTATATTCATTCATAAGATTCAAATTTAAAATTTGAACATGTTTTAGTCATAAAAAAACAAAAAGTTGAGCATGCTTGCTCATAAATATCAGGTTAAATATATTTTTAATGTTTATAGAATTTTTTTTTTATATAATAGTGTTTATAAAATTTTAATTTTTCAACTTTTATTTTTATAAAATTGAGATTTTTGTTTCTCCAAAATTATTATGTAGGTAAATTTTGTTTTTATTGTTGAGTTAATGTATATTTTTGAATAAATTTTTACATAAAATTTGATTTCAAAGTTCATATTTTTGTTACTTGTATCTTATATTTTTTATCATAAATTAAAAAATTCTAAACTTTTATAGAGGAACATTTAATAATATTTTTATAAAATATTATTAAAAATATTTTAAGTTGAAGAATAATTAAATATATTTCATTTTAGTATTAACTAAAATTATTTATTGGATAATTTTGTACGACTAAAAAATTATATTTTATT
>JBBPBR010000008.1:9898696-9911243 GCA_037974775.1 Cicer pinnatifidum
GAAATAAAATTTCTCTAAAGAGGAAAATGAGTTAACAAGTCTACTATTCAATTTTTGAATTAAAATCATAAATACAATCATTGAAAATATCAAAAATTTTATATAAATTAAATGTTTATATACTACTTTTAAAATACTTTTACTATTATAGAAAATATGATTAATACAAAAAAAAAATATCATTAATACAACGGAAAATCAATGATAAGCTTTATTTACAAATAAACTTGATCTCTAAATTGTAAACTAAAATAAAAATTAAAAAAAAAAATCTTTAAACTATTGCACTCAAAATGTCATATCACAATAATTGTGGTCAGCTCCCATTTTATAAAACATACCTAGGTTGGTAAACAAGTGAGATTTTCAATCCAAACACATAATACATGTAGAACATGCATAATTGGCTCTCATACATCATATTTATTATCATTCCACATGTAACAATTAATTACATCAATACTTTTAATCATTCATCGTCATATAGTACATAAACACTTATCAACATAGACATATTTAATTATTTATTATTTTATTATCAACTTAATTAAATAATGCATTTTTATCGGTCATCAACAATATATGAAATGTACATACATGTAACACATAAAATGTGATGCATTTCTATCAACTTATCACTCTATCACATGGATCTAACTACTTTGGGATGTGACAAGTTGGAAGATTCTCTCCTTCCAAACTAAAGTGTCCAATTAAAGTTCACTAGTATTTTGTGAATTGCATCATCAGCACATATCCGTCTAATCAACACATCTCTTTAAGGTATCTTTAACCGTCAGTTTTTAATGATATTGCGATCATAAGCCTCTTCATGTCCTAATTATGATGCAACAATCATACATATGATGTTTAATATGATATTTAATCGTCATCAACAATAATGATACCATTTAGGAGAACACAACTCATATATACAACTTGTGTATCATAACAATTATCTCATTTATCAACATCGTTATTAGACACACAATTAGCTATGCAACTTGCATATCATAACAACTATAATCATCATGAGTATATCAATCATCAACACATTAATCATATACATCTTCAACATATCAATCATGATTCCGCAACAATATTTCATTAATAAGTGTTTTTAATTAATTAATCGTCTTATTGATTAACTATATTTTACTATGAATTAGTGTTATTAATATCTATCATCATTTTTACTCAACAACTCTCCGACATTTTAATTAATGAATTGTACTAATTAATTAACTAATATTTATCATCCCTAACCTCAATTAATTATTTACTTACAAATAATCCACTAATCACCATTACTTAATAGTCTACTTAATTAATTACTTAGTACCTTTAATAATAGTCATTAATAACTATTACTAAGTCTTTATTCATCATCGATTAACTTTGTTTACTTAATAGGTTATAACTAATTTTAATTAACTTTTATATATTAATTATCATTAAACAACATCACTTATATTAATTATGAGTGTTTTGATCACCTAATATAATACTCAAATTACATAATCGATTAACTTTTGAATTTTACTTAATGTAACAAACATAATCAATTAAGATGATGAAAACAATATCATCAATCCAACATAATCACCAACCTATCATTCCAATCACATACATCTCGGTGTTCATCAATAAACGCAATGAACACACATCAATTAATACATCATTATGTATCACATATTATCAGCTATCAATTAGCATACAAATCAAAAAAGTTTAACATATTAAGAGAAATGGAGACTCTAACTACCAATCCAGTACAAAATAAAAAAAGGAACTTAACAAATCAAATATTTGTACCTTGAATCCAAAACATCAAGAATAATAATTACATGTGATCAACAATAAGAGAAAAAAGATTATTGATCTTAAACAATGTTAGCAAAAGAGATTTTAACAATTAAGTTTAAAATGAAAATGTAGGACATTTATTTGAACAAAAACAATTATATGAACATAAAAAATTTCAATATTAAGAAGAAAGGCAGACTCACCACAATTTCAATGGACACATGAAAGTCATAACAAACAACCAGAGAAGAAATAAGGGTTATTAGAACTCTTACATTTAAGAGGCAACCTTAGGTTTTCAAATAGAATGACCAATAAATTGTAAAAGATGTTTAAATCTGACTCATGGTCAACTGGGTAAAAATAATTGAATTCACATCAATTAAGAATATTTATGATTAATTTACATTATAAAATTGAAAATATTTGTGTTTTTATTTTTATTTTTTTTATTACGATAATCGATTAGATTGATAAGAGGACAACTCTAATCAATGAGGACAATTTTGAAAACTACACAACTCTAATCAAGGGAAAAAACTACAATAATTACAAAATAGCCTTAAAAGATAATTTGTGCTATAAGAATGCATGAATACTAATTCAAATTTATGCTATTGTGTCAAAATTGACACTTATTTTGTTGTGTTGCTTGCAAAAATCATATCTAGAGTTGTAGATGATATCTTATTAGGTCAAACTAAATCTATTTGGAAGGTAGAAGGTAAGGCTAAAACTCTAATGATGGGGCCTTACTCCAATTAGTCCTAAAACAAACATAAATTAAAGAAAATCAAATGGAACGAAATACACAATAATTATTTAAATTAGGAATCTAATTTTTGAAATGCAATATACTATTCAGGGTGAAAGGAATGCAAAAGAGAAAAGACATAGAGCATATGAAAAATAGGGTGGACGAAAAAAGAGAAAGGAGATCTATCATATGAGAGATATATAAGAAATATTGTGATGGATCCGAAATATGTGAATTATATTTATAATGAAGGGTTAATACAAGAGGTATAGAAAAATTAGTTGTGAGAGGCACAAAAGAAGTGAGCATTAGCGGAAAAAGAAAATGAAAGCAAAGGTCTAATGCACATTTCAAGACAAAGGTCTAATGCACATTTCAAGACAAAGAAAATAACGAGGTAAACAAAGTTGAGAGTAAAAGTGAGAGTAAGAAAACGGAGCAATGCTGGTAAGGTCATTCCTACATAATTTTTCATATCTATGATTTGCTTAATCATTATTGTTAGCTTTTTCTCTAGTTATATTGATTCATTTTTTAAGGTTCTTCAAAGTGTGTGACTAAATGATAGAATCTATGATCTCCTAAGTTGTGAGGTTTCACAAAAAGAGATTGACAAAGACGTTTATCCTCTTGAGAACGTGTCATCACAAGAAACATTTCATTTGGAAATTTGTGTGGTATTTCTAAATTTTAAACTATGTGTCCCTATGCTTGTTAATTTGAAAAATATGTATCTTGAAATGTTTTCCTTCTACAATCGTGATCGTTCTTTGCATGTGGACCTTAACTTTAATGACTTCATTAGCATAAGAGATTTGTGATGTTTATTTTATAACAAACCAAGTTATTTTATTTTTTTATTTTATAATAAGTTCATAACAAACCAATATGCATGTCGAAAATGGAACTTTATTTTGTGACTTGACCACTTATTTTTTTGTTAAAATTAGAGTTAACATTTTAAGATTTTATGAGTGCTAAATATTTGCATGTAGAATTAGTTGTTGGTTGCATTAAGTCACTAATACATTTCACCTTCTTCTACCTATTATTGTAAAAAAAAAATAAAAAAATTAAGCTTCTATATGAAAATTCAAAGTGACAATATCAATGTGACATTTTGGACTCTTTGTAAAAACAAAATATCTTCTCTTATATCCTCAAAGTCCAAATTAAAAAAAAAAGATAATTTTTGCTATGAATTTGTATATAACTTTATTTATGTCTGCAAAATTATTTATGTGGTAGGATATTAATTATACAATATAAAAGTGTATTTCACAAACATAACACATTTAGTGACTTCTCACAATTTTTAAAAATATCCCTCCCCAAAAAAAGTATTTTATTTTAAAATAATATAAATAAATTTATAAAATTAAATAAAAATTTAGTAAAAATTTTAAAAGAAAAATTATTAATGTTTTTGGATATTTTTATAGAAATGTTTTTGGATCTTAATAATTTAATTTAAGGAAAAAAAAAGCTGGAAGGTGAGAGAGAGAGAAACACAGAATGGGTTGAGAAACGTAACAAGACAATAGTGCAACACAGAGAACAACAACATAAGAAGAAGAAGAAGAAAAAGAAGGTTGTTCCTCTCAGCGAATGGGTGGAAGATGGAGAAGAACCCTCTCCATTATACATAACCTCCGCATAGCACCGCCTTTGCTATCCAAACCCCACTTTCATTCTCCTTTACTATCCAAACCCCACTTTCCCTCCCCTTTTTTCACCAACCGTTTTCTCACTGTTGCTGCTGCAATCCCTTGTCATCTCGACCCGGATCCAATTCATCTGGATCGTTCTCACGGGTTTGGAGCCCCGGAAGATGATCCTTCTGTTAAAATCCCCATTAAGGCCTTTTTCCTCTCCACCAGGTTTTTCCCTCTTTAACTTCTTCAAGTTCATTCATTTCTCTTTTCCCTTTTATTCTTTTGTTCATTCCGCAAATGGGTTGTTCTTAGAATTTTGTTTCTCTTTTCTTATTGTTCTATTAGTGTTTTGATTTAAATTACAAGACTGTGTCATGTAGGAGTGGAAATTTTTTACTTTTATTAATCTTAGGTTTGGAGTTATTATTGTAATTATGATTGTTATCATTATTTGATATGTAAAATTTTCAGCTTTATTATTATTGGATTTAAAGATTGTTTTAATTTGACATGATATCCAATGAAAATTTGCTATTTTGTCGTGTCACTCTACTTGGTGTAAAACAAATTTATACTGATAGTGTTCATGACTATTAAGCTGGTAATTATTTGTATGATTTGTATATCTTTTTCTCCAGTTGTTTTTCTTATACTTGTGTTTCTCTTTGCAATATCTTATGCTTCTGAGTTCTGAATTGTTTATATTGCTGTTAATTGTTGGAATTAGAAGACTATTGTGGAATTGTTAAACATAGAGAAACGTTTAGAGAGAAACTGAAATTTTTGTAGTATGATTCTTTCAGTGCTCAGTTTCAATCACTGAGGCTTATATGCAGATCAGAGAAGCTAGTCTCTTATTTCACTAGTCTTAACAAACTATTGCAGCTGGCATAATCAAATGTTATACACTAGGGTACTATACAGTAAACACATAGTAAACTATCTGATACTTAGATTTGGATTATTTGCAGTAATAAAAGCACGCAGTTACACACATTAAACAATCTATGCCATTGATTTGAGATCGGACAACTTAGATAACACATTCACTAAATTGATTTTAAACAATCTCAACCATTGATTTAAATCGGACGGCAACTGCATGACACGGTTATTGCAGGGAATCCATTTCCCTTATACTCTATCTTGTGGTAATTGTAACTTTGTTGCATTTTTGACATTAAATTTGGAATTTTGGAGTATTCTTGGCTTTTGTGTTATTTTTATGGTGATGTATTGTGTTTTATATCCAATCCATGCTGTTTGGGTTTGAATTGAATAGAGCCCCTTTTCCCTCACATGTTATTTTTGTTTCCCTGTTCTTTTTCTCTATGATTTGGCTGTCTCAGATTCGTGATTTTGGCAGTATAAATTTAAAAGGCATCCAGGCTGACAATCCGAGAAACATTGTACCTCCATCTTCCCGATCAGCATTAAACTATGTTGCTCTTCGGTTCTGCAACTTTAATTTGGACGCTAATGTAAGACTATTTTATTTTGTATATTGTTTTTCTTTTGAATGTTTAGTGTTTTTATAGGAAGCCACAATTCACAACTGTGGCAATAGTTCTTAGATATCTCTACACTATATCTAAGCAGGTTCATTAGAATACAACGCCTCATATGGTGTTGATGCACTAAACTAGTTTGTGGAATCGAAGATCAAGTCTAAGACGTGGAAATTCAGGCTCATTAATATCATGTTATTTTGCTAATTAGTGTAGGTGCTGAGCTGCGTCGTGAATGGAAATATTTTTATTATCTTTTGATAGTAAATGTTCTTATTATTGGTGATAAGTAATTTGATTAAAAGTTAAAACATGATTCATGTGTTGCATTATAAGAAACTGTTTAAATAGATTAGTATACATTAGAAAGTGTGATCAATTAAACAAACTCTGAACAATTTGAGGCATTTGGCTCAGGGACCTGGATTTCACGTGAAAGCGAGCAACTGTCGTTATATGGTTGTGTACCAGTATGGATCTGCTGTTTTGTTTAACATTGAGGACCACGAAGTGGATACTTACCTGCAATTAGTTAAGAGGCACGCATCTGGTTTACTTTCAGAGATGAGGAAAGATGGTAAATTTTTCCAGAGAAACTAATAATGAATTATGTTGTTCTTCTGAGTTTCTTTGTGTATGTTTTAACATAGGCTTTGTGATTAGATTATGCAATAAGGGAGAAACCACAATTAGTTGAGGATATGCAAGGGGGTCCAGACTACATAGTTCTGAAGTCTTTAGACACCGACGGTATTCGTTTAATTGGAAGTGTGCTTGGACAAAGCATAGCCCTGGATTATTTTGTCTCACAGGTTGAAATTTACCAAATGGCATATTATTTTTATTACTTTGTTGGCCAGTTTTAATACCTAGTTTTGTTAAATAGTGCCTATAGTGGTGCTATAGCGCTATAGTATAGCGGAGTTTGAACAAATCCCTATTGTTTAGCGATATACAATTTAGTGCAAAAATTTGTAAATGACAGCTATAGCGACACTTTAGCACATTAGCACTGTTGTGTGGTGGAATTTGAGCAAGCTGCTATTTTCTGCCAGGTGCCATCATTATTAATACCAAGTTGATGGTTTAGTTGACATTCTTTTTCACTTATTACCAGGTTGATGGTTTAGTGGAAGAGTTTGCAGGCATAAATCGAGGAATGGAGAAAACCGGAACTTTCACAATGGATAAAAAGAAGCTGCTTCAGCTTGTTGGGAAGGCTAACTCGAATTTGGCCGACGTTATTCTTAAAGTTGGTCTCTTCGAAAGGTATTATCATGATTTTAGTCCTAAGAAAAATACATACTTGCAAAGGGGATAACATGTTGAAATTTAAAATTACGATATCCCAAAATATTCAAAAACAATTTTATACTCATTTCATCGTAGCAAGCAAATTCAGTTTATTGAACTTGTTTTTAGCCTCTTTGTTCATGTTCTATTATTATGGATTAATCAGGTCAGAAATTGCTTGGAGGGATGCAAAGTATGCTCAAATATATGAGTATCTTAGGGAGGAGTACGAAGTAGCGCAACGCTTTGGAAACCTTGATTTCAAATTGAAATTTGTAGAGGTATTCTGTTCATTTTGTATCCATTTCTCCTCTATAAGTATTAGTAATTTCAGTTAAACATTGCATTTGAAAATTTGAAACTGAGCAAATGTGAACTCAATAATCTGCTTTATTATGCACAATTTTTCATCTAGATGCACCAGTTTTTTAGCATAGTTATGTGTTTGAAGTTGTGTATTCAAAGTTTTTGTTGTTTGTATTCAATATGGAAAAACTATTATAGGGGAAGGAGAAAAACTGAAAAGAAATATCACTGGGCTACTATATATAATGAGTTGTGTTATTTTGACAAACAAATTTGACAACAAATTCAACAACAATTTGGATGGTTATTGCAGTTCAAATACATCGTTAATTATATTTAATGACTGGTTAATAATTATAACAGTATCACAACTCATTAATCATCCACTGATCACAAAATTAACCATGCTTTTGAACTTTTTTATCAACAAATTTTAGTGTATCTTTGAACACAAATCAAGGTTAACGGATATTATATTTGAACACCTAAACATTGTGGTTAATGAAATTCAAAGTCGTGGTTAATTACATTTAATGGTTGGTTAATAAGTTGTAACACATTGTGATATTCATTAAGCATTCCATAAACATAGTTAACCACATTTGAACTGCTATAATCATCTAGATATTGTTGTCAATATTATTTCTTATATATAATATGGCAACATGAAAATTGATATACATAGAGAATTATATTACTCTAGATTATGTTATCTAATTAAGGTTTATTATGTTGATTTGGTTATTTGCAGCACAACATTCATTTTTTACAAGAAGTTCTCCAGAACAGGAAGTCAGACTTCTTGGAATGGTGCATTATTGGTCTATTGACAATTGAAAATGTTATATCCCTATACGAGATTCTAAAAGATTCAAATGCAGTTTCATAGTCAAGTAGTAGCAGAGAGGTTGAAGCTAGATAAATTATTGTGATAGCATTTCTTCTCATTTTTGAGCTAATCATAATTTTGCCCCTTTGTATTTATGATGAATAAAATTCACATATTCTTTGAAATTTATTAGAAATGTGGAAACTTTAATTGTTTCCAAGAAAAATTATACAAGTGATAACCCCCACCCCACATAATAAGAAAGGATATCAGCTATACATATTAAATTTATGCTTGCTTTAGTGATTGTTAGTCTAACTGGTGTGGTGCTTGATTACTCTTAAGCAAAATCTTATTTAAAATATTTTGAATGGTAAAAATAGGCAAGATCATGTTGGTTCATTCAGCTCAATTTGGATTAGGCAGTGTTCAATGATGGATAAAATTATGCTTCCTAGTTTGTCAGTCAGTATCTTTCATTTCTTTTGAGTTTGTTGGCAATTGTAAATTGCATAAAATAACGGTTTGTTGAAAGTAACGGTTTGTTGAAATTGTATCTTTCATTTTATAAAGCTATAATGTTGCTATTAATAAATAATGGTTTGTTCAAATTTAACTACATTAAATAGCAGTTTGTTTTAAAATATAGCTTATTGCTGCTATTTGAGAAAACTGTTGAGAGTATAGGAGCATCTAGTTACAGCACTATTGCTAGTTATTAAATGTTTGATTTTTTCCTTGTTTCAAAACTCAATACTTCTTCATTTCAACCTCCAATTCAAATCACGCAGTTTCATATTATAAATGCTTCCAGCTGCACAATTACTGTTACTTGCACATTGTTTTTTTTAAATAATGTTTTTTATGGTCAAATGATTGTTTGTAACGCTGTTCACATTCAAATTGATACAAAAAAATCTGAATATCACAATCAAATATTTTGGATATTTTTAGATGTTATTTTGTGAAAACCGTTCATATATGATAAGATTTTGGACTCATTTACAACTGCAATTTAAATATTCAAAAAACAATCCAAATTAAACCGTTTGAAATTAAATTGGTTTGGTTTTTTTAAACTTGTCATCTAAATTGAATCAAATTACATGTAATTTTATCTTTGGATCAAATGAATTTTTACTTTAAAGCTGATTCAAACTGCAACAAGAACACCCCTACTTACTTCCACCTAGCTAACTTTTTTACAGATGCAAACCCCTCTTCCTAAAGTAATAGCTCCAAATTCACAAGAAACTTGTTGCCCATTTACTTTGAGAAATCATTTTCTAAAATTTAAAGAAATAAGAAACTTTGTGGTCACATTTCTAGAAAGATTCAAAATATAAAATTTTGTTTTGATTATTTTCAAAAATTCATTTTCATTAACTTTTTATTTTCTCTTCATAACAATGATTCTACAGTATTTTCACAAAATAAACACGAAATGTTACTATGCTCGATTTCGATTTGTATTGCATAATCAAAGCTCCCATATGAGCTTGCAAAATGAACATGCATTCAATGTGACAATGAATGACCAAAGCAACAATACATCCAATATATATATAATATAGAGAAGATGATCCTAACCCCTACACCTTCTATGTAAACATTCCAATGAATTAAACTAACTATTCCATAGTAATAGAACCACAACAATAGCTGATATCAGAAACTCAGAATTCTGATACTCTAACAGCATCGCGAGGCGTATCGTAAGCATCCTTTGGCCTCGACTTCTTTACACCAGCAGTAACCCACACCTTATCAGATTTATAACCTTCAACTGCCACACTTGTCACCTTAACCCACACAAGAACTTTTGTTTTCATTCCCTCTATTGCTGAAAGTTTTCCCCTTGTAAGAACCCCTTTGACTCGGGTCGCATATCTCAGTACAGATGAATCCTTGAAGCTTACCTCACATGCTGATGGCAAGTACACAATTAGCTTACCCTTGATTTCGTCAAACTCGTAACAGATTGTGTTTTGAGGAAATAGCCCGGGTGGTAAATTATACTCTCGGAGGAGATCTGGTAAGCTTTTCAGTGGCTTACCTGTGGGAAGGCATTGAGATAATATGAATGTGTCAACAATGTTACAAGTTAACAGAATCTACATTGAAATAATAATTAGGTACTGTTGTTAAATAGCAGCTATAACGTAGCATAATTTAAACAAATTACTATTTGAACAAACAACTATTATTTTTAAATCAGCGATTGATAACAATGTCATTAAGATATTTAAATATAAACTAAAAATGCTCAAAACCAACAATGCATGATGAATATTATTGTATGAAACACTAAGAAGAAACATGTGTACTATTACTCCTGGCATACATTTAAATTGACTTAATCAATTGGCTGAAACAAATATTTGAAAGCATGGTTAACAAACTCACAAACATTAAGGCTCAAAATGCATCTATACCTTTTAGTTTGTTGAAAACCCACTTTGCCTTCTCTTCTACTGTATTTGAGAAAGTCTGCAAAAGAAAACCTTATTTTTAGCAAAAACAAGTCAATGGCATCAAACTTCACATTGTTATTTGATTTCAAACTGCAGGGAATCCATTTCTTTTGTAATCTATCAGTGTAGAATTTATTTCAGCAGTAAATAAATAAACAACATTCTTTTAAAACTCCTAAATTAATTAAGGCGATATCACTATGTTATTCCCAGTTTCCTACGATATAGCACAAAAAAACCATGTAATCTAATTCATTATCTGAAAAATCCAATTTTTCAAGTCCCTTACACAAATTTTCATTTCCCTCTCTTCAGATCAAACGGTGCAGAAAAATGAACTTGCAGCAAATTACCAAAATCTGATAACTACCAGAATCCAAACCTCAAAAACATATCTCAAGATGAAGCTGAAAGGAAAAACATACGCAATTCTACACTAACAACCCAAAAGGCCATTTTTTTATACACCCAAAAAAAGAGAGTATTTTAAGCCAGAAACAAAAGACTGTTATTGTCCATTGCAAATTCATTCATGGAAATAAATCACCCCTATACTAAAGTAACATCAATATGCAAGATACCCAAATTCACACACTAAACAAATCATTCAATGATAATCACTAAAACATGCCTAATCTTCTAGTAAATACTCAAATTAGTCCTTGAAAATAGCAGGACAGTATCAATCTATTCTCTCACATTATCCATATTCTAAAAGTGATCCCTAGAATTGCAAAATTTTAATCAAACTTGTCCTTCAATTGATATATTTTTAAGGACTAGAATGACAATAAGTTGGTAATATCGACAATTAATTTGAACCTAAGTAAAGAATATCAGAGATAAATTTTATAACAGATCTAGACAAAGAAACAAACTTGATTAGTATTTTTACAATTTCATGGATCATTTTGGAATATAAATTGTATGAGAGAATACATTTTCATTTTTATCAGAAAAAGAAAAAAAAAAAAACCTTCTTTAGATCTCTCAAACTCCTAATAGTAACTCACCATGAAGAGAGATAAAATCACAACCCAAAAAAGACACATTGAAGGGAAAAAAATGCAATGTAAGAGAAAGCATAACTAAAAATAGTTAGTACTAACAGTGATATCTTGAGAGATGTTAGAGAACTCTTCTTTAGCTTTCTTTGTAAACCATGAGTCTCCAAGTCCAATCTTCAAGCTTGTGACTTTAGTGAGAGCTTTCTCCATATTGCAATGAGATGAGAGAATCTCACAGACCCAAAAATGGAAGACACAACAACACAGGAAACAGACAAAGTAAGATGTGTGAAACTGTGAACTCTACACACTGTGTCTGTGTGTTTCAATCGCACATTTCTCGAACAAAGTACAAAGACTTTTATTTTTTATTTTTTTATTTTTACTTTACTTTTGTTTTTGTTTTTTTATAAGAAATAAAAAATTGGAAGGTGGAGAGTGATTTATGTCGTTGAATTGAAGGTTCGTTGAGGATGATTTGGATGAATGATCACGTGGGTTTGTTCTTTTTCGACAAAAGAATTTCTCTCAACTTTTTTCTTATTGATTTTAGATTTATTTTTTCTACTTTTCACTTGTTTTTGTTTGAAGTATTGTATTTTGTTTTCTAAGAATTTATAATTTAGTTTGATTCAAAGTAAAAAAATTCAAAAAGAATTATTTTTATTAGAATTTAAATTTATATTTTTACGAATGACTAGATTTTAACTATTCACTCTAATTAAATTAATTGATTAAAAAAAGTCTTGTATTTGTTAAAATGTCAATTTTTATTTTTGTTTTTGACTTTTGTATATATTTTCTTTCACTATTAGTATTTATTGAATTAGATAATTCGAATAGCCTTTAGTTTATTTAGATATCTAGTGGTTAAATTATTTTTACATATCTTTTTTAAGTATATATTAATAT
>JBBPBR010000008.1:9911464-9970035 GCA_037974775.1 Cicer pinnatifidum
AAAGTCATTTATATTTCATAAAAAAATCTATACAAATAGTTGTTTGTTTCTTGGGATTATCCCCTTCTATTAAATATGTTTTTTTAATAAAATTCAAAACTCAAAATAATATAGTAATGTTCAACTGTTGAAATTTTATAATAACTAATGTTGAAATTTTATAATAACTAAAACAGTAGTTATACATTTCAACTTTTTTTAAATACTTCAAAAACTGAAGACAATAGTCTCTCTTTTAAAAATAAGAACTTTATTTGTAAGACAAATAAAATAATTATCTTCATACTTTTATTATACGTGCCACTTTTTTTTACCTAAATTCTTCTTTTTTACATCATAAATCCTTTTCATATTTACTTTTTGCTCCATATTTTACAAACTTTTGAGGTACCATTATGAATTCATAATAAGATATGGATTCCAATAAAAAAGCTAAAATTATAGCTAATATTTTTTTTTAAAAACTCTCTAGTTAACTAGTTTCTAAAGAAAATGTGACTTGTTAACCAATATTTCAATATACATGTGTCTATACACATGGTGGGGTCATCGAATTCCATTTTCCAGCTCAAAAGACGATGATGGCACTATCATACATGATTCTATTTTCACTCTGATCGAAGCTTCCAATTGTTGAGAACAAAATTGAAATTTGATACAAAAGGCATTGGATCGTACCCTTTTATAATAGTTTCCAGCTGTTTCTTGATTTGCTTGGCTTTTGTCTCGCTATCAAACTCAATTATTGTTTTTTTCTTTCAATTATTCCCTTATGATGGACTAGTGTTATTGTTTTTGTACATAAAAAACTGATGAGTTATACTTTGTGTCCTTTTAGTCTAACTCGTTTTAAATAAATAAAAATAATCAACATTTCTTTGATTTACAAGATTATTAAACGTTCTCTAATTCATCTTTACAACATTTTGCAAAAAATAAAAAATAAAATTCCTCACACACATCTATGGGCTGCTTTTATCCCTCAGTTTTACAAAACCATGCATATGGAAATTTGCTTTTGGAGGAAAAAAAGTTGTACTCCCTCTCACTGGTCTCAAAATAATCAAGTCAATTTATCATTTTATATATATTAAAAAATATTATTTTTATTAAGTCAATTTATCATTTTATATATATTAAAAAATATTATTTTTATTAAATTATATTGGTTAAATATCGATGTATTATCAATGTCATAAATGTATAGTGAAAAATATTATATTAAAAATGATACAAATAATGTTAATTAAATTGTACCATTAGAAATAAATGTTTAAAAATTGAAATGATCAATTATTTTAGAACTAATTTTTTTTGTAAATAGGTCAATTATTATAGAATAAAATAATTATATTTTTACATAAGTATACTTTTAAAATGTATATGGAGGTGGGAAAAAAACTCTTCCAAACTTTTGTTTATGAATTAAATGTGTTAGGATAATTATTGAATTAATATAAGTTTTTTTGTTAATAGGAATAGTTAAATTTGTGATCAAAACCATTGCTAATAGAGTAAAGTGTGTCCTCCCCAATGTCATAGATGAAGAACAGAGTACATTTGTGAAAGGGAGATTAAAACTAGAGATGGAGGGAGAGTTTATAGAAGGTACCCCCAAAGCCATGTCATTTCCTATAAGCCTAACTCATCTCATCATGTTCTGCATTCATCTGTCTCTTACCAAGTTCTTATTAATGGTCAACCTAGCAAATCATTTGTCTCGAAGCAACGACTCGCCAAGGTGACCCACTTTCTTCATATTTATTTTATGTTCTAATGTTTTGTCTAGCTTGCTGCATAAAGAAACTCAGTATGAACCTACATGGTATTCAAGTAGTAAGAAATAAGCGCGCCAAAGATCACACAGCTCCTTTTTGTGGATGATAGCTTGCTCTTTGCTAGAGCGTTTAGATCATGTATGATGAAGTGTAATATTGAAGATGCATTTATAGATCATTTGGATGGAGTTAGAATGTGTTTTTGTTACATTGTTGGGAATTTATCAGGCCAATATTTTGTGATACTCTCCTTGGTGAGCTCAATTCAAAGATTGTAGTAAACAGTTTCAATCATATTACAAATGACATCGACGGAGTTGTCTAGGAAGGCGAGGCAAACGTAATATATTAACAAATAACAAAATAAACAACTAAATTATCTTGCAAAATGTCACAATGTTTGAAAAACTATTCTGATAAATACCCTTCATCATTCTCCTCCATTCAAAGAAAGAAGTGTTAAAAACTTTCCTCAACCTAGAGTTCTTGAGAACTATCATCTTGTCAATAATAATCACATCAAGTTCTAAGAATTGGAAAGCAAAAATAGCAAACTATGCTGCATGACTATAGGGTCTTGCATAAGTCTACAGCATCTAAAACAAAACAAAAAAACAGGCCATCTTGTGTTTAATCAAGTCTTTTCAACAAGTATTCTACCTGAACTTCTTTTGTGAGGGGCATTATCCAATCTCCATAAAGATTACCAATCAAACTTGGCTTGATTTTGTATACAGGATCAACTACATCATCTGTTTCATTGATCTTTACCACTTGACCATATGTTCTTGCCTTCATTTCTACTCTCTCCTGCACTGATGCCTCCACTGTTTCATACGTCAACAACTCCAGCAGCCGTTTCCTATCCTGCAAATTCCGGATTCATGTATTGTCACAAGATAAAGTAACATAGCCATATCAAGATAAAAAGAGTTTAATTTGTATGCACTAACAGTATATGCATCTAATTAAATCACACCATGATATCACTTTGGTCGGTTTATTCCTAAAATATCTCCTCAAATATCTACATTGTGTTATGATTGGATCCATGTGCAAAAATGTTTTACATTGAGAGTGCATACAAATTAAAACCAAATATATTATAAGGCAAGTAAATGCTTACTTTCACTTTAATGGCAGCCTCAAATACAGAAGGGCATTCTCGAAACTTTGCCTCAGCAACAAATTTTCCATAGTGGATTCTTTTTGAGAGAGCCTGTAATGGCGCCAAAGCATTGCAATTTATAACAAAACATAGTATTTGTGTGATTATAATACGAAAAATCTTAAGTGTAAATAATGAGAACTAAATTAATTACTGGGTATTATTGAATTTTGTTTAATTAGGATGATCTTATGCAAAGTAAAAAGTAATAATTGTCTTTTGGTATTCAAAATTTCAATATAAACGAAGAAAGAGGTCATCGTTTTCCTCCTACACCATATGAAGCCTCTTTAGTGGGTTTTAATGCTATACATCACACGTCAATTTCTTCGAATTTTGTTGAAAATGATCCCAAAAAAAATCTCTGGTGACATGGGAAGCTTAATAAGTACCTGCAAGCAAAGAGTGTCACAAACCGCAGCTGATCCACAGTTACCATCATCTCCTTCTTTTACCAATCTTGGGAGGAGATCCTTAAAATACATATTCCAAATCTTCTTGTTTATATTGATTGAATTGCCACAGTGATGCAGAACCTAGTTATGTATACACAGGAAAATGGAAGGTAGGGCAGTAAAAAATCTATCAGCGAAATATTGCAAAAACTAAAAACATGAACTAGTTTTGTTTGAGTAAACAGTTATTCTGATCCTTAAATATGTGAAGCATTGTCACAATAGTCTTTTATTCTATCAAAATTACAAAAACATACATAAATGCGTCTATCATCAGTCAATTTGGTCCTCAAATGTGTTTTTCATTAGCTAGTTTGGTCGTCGAATGTGTCATCCATTAGTTAATTAGGTCCAATAAATTACTAACAAAGACACTCTTAGGGATGCTATTGTAATTTCGATACATTCAGGAATTATAATGTCAACATCTCACACATCTAGTGTTCAAAATGACAACTTAGTTTCTTTTAATGAAATGATAAAATGATAGTTAACCAATTCAGTTAAATGAAGTATGAACATGTTACTATTAGGGAATAGCTGAAAATATGAAGAGATAATGATAATCAAATGGAAGAAATTATGTTATAAAGTGGCCACTACTTTTCTCCCCGAGCTTGGTGTGACATGTAGCTCGATCTTAAAACTCATAGTGCAACTCATGCTAAGTGATTCGTGAGCAAATAGTGAATTTTCTCTCTATTTTGCCGATGAAAATAGGCTTAAAAATCTTTGTAGGTCAAACCAAGTTTAATTCCATCTGCATTTTTCCTCTCTCTATTTTCTAATTCTATGTTGCATGAACATGTATTATTTACATTTATTTTACACACAACGAGGATACCATTTTCTTTTGAGCTATGAGCACAGATGTCTCATATAATGTAAAGGCAATAAAACAATCTAGTGTTCTCCATAATATTCAAAAGATGGAATGACATCCTCTCTGGTATTGGATACTTCTAGTAGGAGAGAGATAAACAAAGATTTTGAATGATAAAAAAATTAATACATCAATCTATCCTGTGTCTACCTCTCTTCTACTGAAAGTGTCAAATATCAGAGAGGATCTCAACCCACAAAGACCAAGTGCATTTGAATTTCTTTTGAACCATTATAAGAATTTCATATTATGAATATATGCACCATATTTATATGCCAAATGGTAGTATCATCCTCTCATTCTCACCCTTTCCAAAAGCGTAAACACAAGAACAATCATTAACCAATCTTCACTGACCAATCTAAACAAAATAAGAGAAATATTAAATATTCTCATGAATTCAAGATAGGCTATAAAACAAAACTGATTGTTTGCTGGGCAGACATCAAATGAATTTTCATGTACGTAACATTAAAAGGATAAAATTTCCAAAACCTGTGGGTACTTCAAAGGTGGAAGCAGTGCCTCTGGTAAGTATGTAGGAAAGAAAGCATGCTCATCTGGACTATCATATCTTCCCACCTAATTTCAAAGGAAAGCCAAGCACAAACAGTTTAGAACCTGTTTGGATAAATAGCTTAATTAAGCAATTATCATATTAGTACTTATGTATAGGTTATTTCCGTGACAAAAAGTAAAATAAAGTCAAGTTGTTTTCATATAAATAAACTATAAGTTGTTTTCATATGCTATAAGTAGTTTCCATTAGCTCTCACAATAATCTCACAAGTGCTTATCCAATAGATAAACTAAAATTATACAATCCAAAACATATCCTAAATCATGAAAATTTTCTGTTCAGTATTTTCATTATTTCAAAAATTGTAATAACCTTTGAATGAAGCTTTTCAGTTTCGCAGACCATGTATTCAACCAAAGAGCCATTAAAATCATCTGTGAAGAATGCATCATGGTCATATGTGTTTGCATTATAAGAATACTGAGCTCTCTCCAAAAGACTGAATATTATGCTATCCTCCTGCCTAATTAGAGAGTGCCTGATTCTGTCTAAAGTCAAGCTCCTACTTTCATCCACCCTTACTTTACCTGCATCTCTGCACCAAAAGAAACTGTCAAAAATTGATTCACAGGCTTGTATAGTACATACTATTTCTATGATTAAACTGTTAGGATTAGTGTTAATCTCTCACCTTACAAGTCTGTTTTGTAAGGATAAGTTAGACTCAATATTAAAACCTAAATGGTATTAGAGAGCTACCTTCAAGCTACCTTAAAAGGCTTTGACTGCTCTGCAGATTGCATACTAATAGACAATGCTACAAATGCTAGTATATTTAAGCAAGCATGCTTGACAGATAGATAGCACATAGCGTATCCATTGTCTAACACGTGGCGATGTCCGACCCTGATACGACACCGATACATGTGATTACTTTCAATCATTTTTTCATTTTCTAAAATTATTATAGGCATCTACGTTTCATTGTCATTGTCAGTGTTTGTGTCTTTGTAAGTGCCTCATTGATGTTAAATAACATCGAAGCAGGAAATTTTCACTGGGAACAAAAGTTCATTGGGATCCAACTACACCCCCTTGCACTGGGATCCAACAACTGTTGTGCAGCTGCCGTAGAGGATTCAATTGGCAAATGTTACAAATACTAAATCAGTAAATCCAATTCCACATTAAATTGAATCCTCTACAGCCGAATTCACCGTGCATCTGGCTGTAGATCTCTCTCTTAATCTAACAATTAACAACTGGCTGCACCATAAAGTCAACTGGTTTTGATTTCATTCCACACCTCACAAAATGCATCATCAATTTCAAATGAATGAACTGAAGCTATTGGTATTCCATAACAACCAAATGCACAATAAAAGCATCACTCAAATAAACAACAATAGAATCTATCTAGCAATGCATAGATTTGTAGTATTTCTCATCAAGTCAACACACTTTCTATCACCTTTCACCAACCAAAATAAAAATGACACCTTTATCGATAAAACATAATCATAAACTTAAAAAAATCAAAGGGTTGTTACTGTTTGAATGAAATCAAAAGCAATGAAGGGTCGTGGCGTACCTGAATTGAAATGAAGAAGGGTGAGAGGAGGAAGAAGCTTGAAGTTGAAGAGGGCGACACGACAGTGATGAAATGGGTGACGATTGAAGAAAAATGGTAACTTGAGAAGGAATATGCGAAATGGATTTGCTTGATTTTGAAGCAATGTGTGCATGATGATGATGTAATTGCAATAGTGACTCCATTTTTCTTTCTTGTGAAGGTGACAGTGACACCGAAAATAGAGGTTTCTGTCAAAATGTAATTTTTGGAGTTTATAAAAGATTTATTACTTATAAGGAAACAAACAAATAAATCTTATGTGAGATATTCAGCAAAAATATATATTGGTATTTCATTATTTGGAAATTATGAATCATATTGTGTTTTAAAGTGAAAAGAAATTGAAGAGAATTTTACGGAATTGCTATTTTTGTAAATAAATAAATTTTCAATTTAATATATCGTAGTGTATTTTAAAAAATAAAAAATCTTCATATTTTATAATTTTATGTATGAAATAATTTTATAATTTTATTTTTGTCGTTTAAATTAGGGATGTCAGAGAAAAGATATGTCCCTTCTTCAACTAAAAAACCATTGAAAACCAGAAAGAACAATAGTAGAGACAACTTTAGTTCAACATTTTGTTATTGCAAGTTTTGCTTTTTACCATTATACTTTTCTTAATTCTTTATTATTAATGAAGTTCTTAATTCTGCATTTGGGAAAGGTTGCAAAAAAATAATAACATTGAATCAGTGTACAGTAGAGTAAAATTATCAAAAGGAGGTTTTTGGCGAATTCTTCCAATTCTTTCTAAATGTTGTTATAATACACTAAAAATTATGCAATAAGTTTTCTCTTATGGTTGATTTGTCATGGACTCATGGTCCTCTTATTGTTGATTTCATGTATATTGATATTAACTTTTTATGTTTTTCATTTATTTGTATTTTTTTTCATGTACCTTGATTCATGTAGAGCAAGAGGTAATCAAATTGGAGTTGTTATTCCCCTTAATATCAAAGGTAACTTTTACATGAAAAATACTAAAGCTTGATGCCATATTATGTAACATTTATGGGTCACATATGTAATTAATTAATAAAGTGTGATAGGGTCATTATATAATTAACCAATAAACTAGGGGTCAAATAATAAATAATAGTTTATGGCTAAAGAGCATAATAGTTATGAAAATTAATAGTGTAGATACTAGGCAGTTTCTAATTTAATGATGGGCTGAATTAGAAATACTGCAATTTGGGATATAACTAATAATAGTTATATATAGGGGTAGTGGTCCCCAAGGCAAACACAACAAGACCATTCAGTTTCACAAAACCCTAAAAGAGAAAAACTCTCTGGTTCTCTCTATCTCCATCAAGAGAGCAAGGTCTTCAGGGTGTTTTGTTGAGGAAGATCACCCAACCCATTGGCTCTATCATCATCATCCCAGGATTTCATCAATGACAATTCCCACAGGTACGCTTCCGCCTTTGGTTATTCATCATGTAATTGACATGGATCGTAGAGCATAATGCTATTTAGGGTTTACCAACAATTGGTATCATAGCCTTCCATGTTTAATTCATGATGAAATTCGGTTATTGTCTTTGTTTTAGGATTCAATTTGGGAACTTTGACATGATTGAAATCTTAGGGTTTGAAATTTGGGAATTTGGATATATATATATATATATATATATATATATTATGGAATCCAATTTTTTTTTTCTCTTCGGTTATAATTTCTGTGTTGATTGTTTTGGATGATTGGAACAATTAATGAATCGTGAACAATGTCATGAAATTCTGCTCAATATTTTGTTTTTTATGGCCATGGCTTATTGTTTCATCGTGTATGTCACATTTTGCTTCATTCAATCGATTTACCAAATCGATTAACGCCGAACTTATTTCAAAAGAAACTAATCGATTGTGTCAATCGATTGTATATGTCCCAGGCCAAGTTCAATTTGAAACTTATTTTGTTAAATCGATTTGCCAAATCGATTTATTAATTACTAGTTTGGCTCTGTGACTTTCACAATCGATTGAGTCAATCGATTTAAACAATAAAATTAAAGTTGTGATTGGATCAATCGATTTGCCAAATCGATTAGCTTGCAAGGCATGCTACTGACTTGGATAATTTAATTTCAGTAAATATGCCAATCGATTTGCCTAATTGATTTAAGCAATCAGTTTAGTCCTTGTGATTTAGACAATCGATTTGCCTAATCGATTTAAGCAATCAGTTTAGTCTTTGTGATTTAAACAATCGATTTGCCTAATCGATTTAAGGCTAACTGGCTCTCTGACTTGCACAATTTATTTTCTAATAAATGTACCAATCGATTTGCCTAATCGATTGATAGCATGTTTGTTTTTGAAAATGTGCAAATCAATTTTGCCAATCGATTGATTTATCACAGACTACAAATACATATTACATGCGTGTTATTTTTGATAATTATCATTTTTTTTATGAAACAAAATTATCAAATACTAATGAAACACAGTTTATATTAGTGAACAATATTTTTTTTTTAAATATTGTTTTATTTGGATATAATGAATATATGTTCAAGTCAAGTTTGACATTTTGAATGAGTTAATTGAAACTTGACGTCGCCAAATTGACCTCTCTTGTCTAAATTGCTCATAAAGAGTGTCAAGTGGATGTGTATATGTTTATTCATGCGGGTATTGACCGGCCCAAAGGAAGGTTAATATTTGGCAGAATTACATGTACACCTGCAATGATAAATGTGTGACAATTATTTGGTATACATGTGAGCAGTAAATCAGCCCAAAGGAAGGTTTATTGTTTGACATGTCTTATTGTCAATAGTTGATCGTTGCAACAAGAGTACCACTAGCAGTTGGTGTTACTGTCCAAAGACTTGACACCAATGGTGCACTGGGTATCTTGAGATGGGTTAAATTCCATGATTTAAACATATGTATTTATTTTTATTTTCCTATAATGTGAGTTTCTAAGTTTCGTCCTTTATTTAATTCACAGCATCTATTGCTTCCATATCTGCAAATTTGAGTTCTATTCCTGTCCTTAATGGAACAAATTTTAAGGAATGGGAAGAGAACATTCTGATTGTTCTTGGCTGCATGGATCTAGACCTTGCATTAAGAATTGATCGACCCCCTACTCCTAAGGACTCTAGTTCTTCTGAGGAAAAATCAGAGTATGAGAAATGGGATCGCTCAAATCACATAAGTCTTATGATCATAAAGCGTGGCATTCCTGAGGTCTTTAGAGGTGCTGTCTCGGATGAGGTAGTTACAGCTAAAAATTTCCTTGCTGAGATGGAAAAACGCTTTGAAAAAGGTGATAAGGCTGAAACAAGTTCTTTGCTTCAGAATTTAATTTCCATGAAGTATCAAGGCAAGGGAAATATAAGAGAGCACATTATGATAATGTCCAACATTGCTTCTAAGCTTAAAGGACTAAAGCTTGAGTTGTCAGATGACTTACTCATTCATTTAGTATTGTTGTCTCTTCCTGCGCAATTCAGTTAGTTTAAGGTGACTTATAATTGTCAAAAGGAGAAATGGACTCTTAATGAGCTCATTTCATTATGTGTGCAAGAAGAGGACAGGCTGAAGCAAGATAGGACTGAAAGTGTTCACTTTACTAGCATCTCTAAAGACAAGGGCAAAAGGAAAAGAATTGAGGAGCCCAAGAACAAAGCTGCTGCTAAGGGTCCAGAACAAAAGAAGCAGACTAAGGATAACAACTGCTTCTTCTGCAGGAGTCCTGGACACGTGATAAGAAATTAGGCGCATATAGAGCTACAGACGTCTTAGAATTGATACATACGGACATCTGTGGGCCATCTCCAACTCCTTCTTGGAATGGTCAACAGTTTTTGTATCATTCATAGACGATTATTCTAGATATGCCTACCTTTACCTAATTCACGAAAAGTCCCAATCAATAGACGTGTTCAAATCCTTTAAGGCAGAAGTTGAGAATTAACTTAATAAAAGAATTAAAAAGGTCAAATATGATCGTGGTGGTGAATACTACGACAGATATGACGGTTCAAGTGAACAACGTCCGGGACCATTTGCCAAATACCTAGAGGAATGTGGAATCGTCCCACAATACACTATGTCGGGGTCACCCAGCATGAATGGTGTAGCTGAAAGACGAAACATGACTCTTAAGGATATGGTAAGGAGTATGATTTGTCATTCCACCTTGCCAGAGTCACTCTGGGGAGAGGCATTAAAAACAGCAGCATACATTCTTAATAGAGTACCAACTAAGGCAGCGGCTAAAACACCTTATGAGCTTTGGATTGGGCGTAAGCCTAGTCTGAAGCACCTTCATGTTTGGGGATGCCCAGCTGAGGCAAGGCCTAATAGGCCGAATGAAAAGAAATTTGAACCCCGAACAATTAGCAGCTATTTTATAGGGTACTCAGAAAAATCAAGGGGCTATAAATTTTATGATCCAAATTTGAGAACAATTTTTGAGACGGGAACGGCGACGTTCTTTGAGGATATTGAGTTTGGGGGGAAGAATAAGGTTAAAGATTTTGTCTTTGAGGAAGAATCAGTAACAATTCCAGAACTGATTCTTCCACTGGTTGACTTTCCCATTATTGAACAAACTCAAGATGATCTGGTTGTTCAGGAAGAACAAAATCCAGATCAAATTCAAGATCCTCAAGAACAAGTGGCTTAAGAGCCAGCTCCATTGCGGAGATCCACTAGAGAAAGGAAAAATGCTATTTCGGATGATTATGTAGTATTTATCAATGAGGTAGAGAAAAATGTTGGCATGACGGAAGACGACCCGATCAACTTTCGTCAAGCCATGCAAGATTCCCATTCAGATAAGTGGATCGAAGCAATGAATGAGGAGTATAAGTCTATGCAAGACAATTCAGTTTGGGAACTTATCCCATTACCTGAAGGAGTGAAACCCATTGGTTGCAAATGGATTTTTAAAACCAAGAAGGATTCCAATGGTAATGTGGAGAGATATAAGGCACATCTTGTAGCTAATGGTTATACTCAAAAGGAAGGGATTGATTATAAAGAGACTTTCTCTCCGGTTTCATCGAAGGACTCTTTAAGAATAATCATGGCTCTTGTTGCTCACTTTAATTTGGAGCTTCATCAAATGGATGTAAAAATAGCTTTTCTCAATGGCGACATTGATGAGACGATCTATATGGTGCAGCCAGAAAATGTTGTGTTGGGAGACCCAAAGAATATGATGTGCAAACTAAGAAAATCCATTTATGGGCTAAAACAAGCTTCTCGTCAATGGTACCATAAATTTCATCAAGTAATTCTCTCATTCGGTTTTGAGATGAATACAGTTGATGATTGTGTGTATCATAAGTTCAGTGGGAGCAGACATATTTTCCTGGTCTTGTATGTTGATGACATACTGCTTGCCACTAACGATATAGGCATGTTGCACGAAACTAAGAAATTTCTATCAAAACATTTTGAGATGAAAGATCTTGGTGACGCCTCTTTTGTATTAGGAATTCAGATACACCGAGACATATCTCGAGGTATTCTTGGATTGTCACAAAAGAGCTATATCGATAAGGTTCTCAAAAGGTTTGGGTTACAGGATTGCAAACCAGGGGACACCCCAGTTGCTAAGGGAGACAAGTTTAGTCTCAAACAGTGCCCTAAGGGAAGTTTGGAAATTCAAGAAATACAAAAGATCCCTTATGCTTCAGCTGTAGGGAGTCTCATGTATGCCCAAGTATGTACGCGTCCAGACATAGCGTTCATAGTAGGGATTTTAGGCAGATATTTAAGCAATCCAGGTCTTGACCATTGGAAAGCAGTCAAGAGGGTCATGAGATATTTGAAGAGAACAAGAAACTACATGCTCACATATAGGAGGTCAGACCAGTTAGAGATCACTGGGTACTCTGACTCGGATTTTGTGGGATGCCAAGACAG
Source organism: Cicer pinnatifidum (assembly GCA_037974775.1). Taxonomy (NCBI): domain Eukaryota; kingdom Viridiplantae; phylum Streptophyta; class Magnoliopsida; order Fabales; family Fabaceae; genus Cicer; species Cicer pinnatifidum. The sequence continues at coordinate 9,923,806 of JBBPBR010000008.1, forward strand.
CTTAAGATCAACTTCAGGCTATGTCTTTCTCTTAGCTGGTGGAGCAATTTCTTGGCGTAGTGCCAAGCAAGGTCTTACTGCTTCATCAACCATGGCAGTAGAATTCGTTGCAATTCATGAGGCATCTGACTAGGGCATTTGGCTGAGAAATTTTGTCACGGGGCTGCAAATAGTTGAAGGGATTGAAAGACCACTCAAGTTGTACTGTGACAATAGATCAGCAGTCCTGTATTCTAACAATAATAGGAGCTCAACCAAGTCAAAACACATTGACATTAAGTTCCTAGTTGTTAAAGAGAAGGTACAAAGTGGACAGATATCCATAGAACACTTAAGGACAAACTCCATGATTGCGGATCCACTCACTAAAGGTCTACCACCCAAGGTCTTTCATGAGCATACTGCTCACACGGGTGTGCTACAGTTTGAGGAATCTTGATTTTAGTGGGAGTTTCGTCCATTATGCAATTTATGTTCTATGTTTAATTGCAAAGCACAAATACATTGTATTTGGATTTTTTGATCAGAAATAAGGTTTAAAGTATTCAGTTTTGGTTTTGTACATTTAAGTTATGGTATGATCTCATTCAGTAAAGTAGGACCAGTTGAAAATTGACATGCATTGACCAACTTCATGTAATTTTCATGCTACACTTTTCATAATGGGTCTATGTCATTTAGTTGTGTCAGTACGGGTGATCATTGATGGATTTAGTTATGCTTATTATGACGAAAGCCTCTTTGGTTCCATGTGCTGATACGATTAATGGACGAGACAATTTGGATTATGCTCAAGGTAATTATAATGATATTTTTGACGTCATAAAGTCTAACACACTCCTAAGGATACATGTGTGACCAGTGGGAGATTGTAAGATTTATGGGTCACATATGTAATTAATTAATAAAGTGTGTTAGGGTCATTATATAATTAGCCAATAAACTAGGGGTCAAATAATAAATAATAGTTTATGGCTAAAGAGCATAATAGTTATGAAAATTAATAGTGTAGATACCAGACAGTTTCTAATTTAATGAGGGGCTGAATTAGAAATACTGCAATTTGGGATATAACTAATAATAGTTATATATAGGGATAGTGGTCCCCAAGGCAAACACAACAAGACCATTCAGTTTCACAAAACCCTAAAAGAGAAAAACTCTCTGGTTCTCTCTATCCCCATCAAGAGAGCAAGGTCTTCAGGGTGTTTTGCTGAGGAAGATCACCCAATCCATTGACTCTATCATCATCATCCCAGGATTTCATCAATGACAATTCCCACAGGTACGCTTCCGCCTTTGGTTATTCATCATGTAATTGACATGGATCGTAGAGCATAATGCTATTTAGGGTTTACCAACATATTAGTCATCATGGTTTGACTATTTGTTATTCTATTTGAGAAATAAAAAGAAAAAAAAACTTTTACATGAAAAAGACTAAAGCTTTAAGAAAGAGATTTTTCTTTAGTGCAATTATATGACATATTTGGTCTTACCAAAATGAATTAATATTAAAATAATATGCAATATTTGACACTATGAAAAACACTACATCTATTATCATTTTATGAATAAACTAGTTTCATTTTTAGAGTTTTATAATATTAACTCTTTGATAGGTTTTCCACACATGTTATCATTAAACATGTTATCATTAAACGTATTTTTTTTTTTTTGCATTGCACAAATGTAAATACTAGTACTAAGAACAAATTAAAAAGATAAAGTAAATAAAATATTACGCTAAATTTTTATAATGATTCTTCTATTTGTCTTCTCTATGTATAATATATTTAGTCCTCATTCAACATGACTAGAATTTATTCTTTTATGTAATATAAATGTTTACAAAATTCGTTGACAGTTGATTTCAAAGCTTGTACAAACATTTATTCTTCTCTAAACGCTCAATAACCAAATTTCTTGAAAAATCATTCAAGAAAAATATAAGCCAATACCTTCAAAATGAATTCAACCTTGAAAGATACAAGCACCCTAAAGTAATCAACAACTCTAATATTGAAAATATCCTACTTTCTAGTTCTTGCAAGGTGCATTCAATTGACACATTAATTGGTTACCAATGGACCATCATTCCAAACAAATAATACCTCACATTTGATATTTTTCTCTCAGTAACTAAATCACACAAAAAGTTAAATTAGAAAAAGTGTTTAACTTTAATTATTTTCTTGAATAAATGAACAGTGAAAAATGAAGAATGCATGAAAGCGTTCAACATTAGAATAAAGGAACAAGTTAATATTCAAAGAGTTATCATTCAGTTGTTGAAGAACAAAACAATACAACAGAAATAACGAATTTGTAGTCGTCAAATTTGAATTCTATAGGTGGTATAATTTTATTCACGTGTCGTATGTGTTAAGACAAAATCTCAATTTAAATGTTTTAATGATAATTAAACAAAAGATTAATTAAAGATTAATAATTATGATTCTAAATGTTTTGATATTTAACATGTGCATTTGAGTGTGTTAAAACAAGATAGGTATCAAACATCACAAATCAGATCTCTTTAAAATCAAAGAAAGTATTTTTGAAAAACAAAGATTGATCTTGAAGCAGTTCTGGAAAACGAAGATTGATCTTGAAGTAGTTCAGGAAAACGAAGATCGATCTTGACTTATTGCTGAGAAACGAAGAACGATCTTCGTTTATGGCAGAAACAAGAATAATTAGTTTCCTTGTGAAACTTTGGATCTTGGAAACATTATTCATCTCATATCTTCTTATAGAATAAGCAAGGATCAATATAAATCATATTTGTTCTAGAATTTGAAGAAACAAAGACATGCTCCATTAATAGTATAAAACAAGATCATTCTTCAAATGAGGCAAGTGCAAGTACAAAGTTACAAGTTGTAAAGTACTCTACTGATTGTACCTTTCTAAACCTGCACACGTGACTGAAAAGAATGCATTCAACTCAGACAACTGAAACAATCACAAAGTACAAGTTAGTTCATCACAAACAAATTCGAAGAACAATCTTGGATCTCAAGAACGTTCTTGGATGCAGTTGTGATCACTCTTGCTTTTAGGCAGACTTTATCCAACAACTATTTCATGACAGTTGGCCCTATTTCAACGGTCATATGAGTTGTTCCAAGCTCCCTTGAAGTCTATAAATGCAGCTTCAAGATGAAGAACAAGATATATCTCAAAGTGCAAAGAAAAGCATCAATCATTTCAATCTTACTCAAGTATCTTAATATAGTTCTTTAAGCTTGTTGTCTTCAATCTTTGTGTCGTGAATTAGTAACAACTAAGTTCTATTTACATAATCTATTTCTCGAAAAAGAGTTGAGTAAATACTCAAATTCTAAAATAGTCTCAAATCCACCACTTTGTAACTCAAGGTTATTTTGTCAACCTAATCTTGAGTAATTTGCAAAAATCCTTTTCATGTTTTGAAAGGTAACTTATTAAAGCCTTTCTAATATAGTAAGGTTGAAAGGAAGAAATCCTTTCTAGGTAGAAGGGTAGAAACTGTGTAAAGATCAAGATTGATCTGTGAAAGTAGTGTGATAACCAAGAACAATCTTGCCTTTGAGCACATAGTGGAAAATCTCATTCTTGTGAGGACTGGACGTAACCCGTGTTTGGGTGAATCAGGATATATGCTTGTGTAATCTTTCTATCTCTATCTTTGTTTACTTTATGCTTGATAATCAGATTTTATTTTGATAAAATTGATATTGCTGTTTTTGTAACAAACCAAGATCGATCTTCATTATCACCAGAAATTTTAAAAAGGGGCAATTATAATTCAAACTCCTTTCCTTATAATTGACATTGTTACTTCAATTGACATCAGAGCTAGTCTCTAAGATTTAAACACGCAAAAAGTGTTAGAGCAAGAGATTCAAGAAGATAAATGTCAAAAGCTAAATACATAGCTGAAGGAGGGTCTTCAAACAAACCACCATACTTTGATGGCTCAGATTATTATTTCTAGAAAGGCAAAATGCAGATGTTTCTAAAATCACAAGATACCGATATGTGGAGAATCATCACAGATGGAGACTTTATACCAAGAATAGATCAAAATGATCCAACATCAGCTGAAAAGAAAGAAACAGATTGGACAATAGACGAAAAATCCAAGGTACTCTTAAACTCAAAAGCTCAACAGTTTTTATCATGTGCTTTAAGTAGGGAAGAAAGTGAAAAAGTAGATGAATGTGATACAGCCAAGAAGGTATGGGACACATTGCAAACTCACCATGAGGGAACAAGTCATGTTAAGGAAACAAGAATTGACATTGGTATCCGAAAGTTCGAATTGTTTGAAACGAATGAAGGAGAAACAATCGATGAAATGTATTCAATAGTGAATGAAATGTGTTCCCTTGGCAAAGCTTATTTAGTACAAGACAAGGTAAGAAAAATCATGAGATGTCTTCCAATCATATGGAGACCAATGGTGACAGCTATAAGTCAAGCCAAGAATCTAGAAGTACTAGGCTTAGAAGAACTTATAGGAACTCTAAGGGCACATGAAGTACTGTTACTGGAAGATAAACCTGTAAAGAAAGGAAAAGTAATAGCCTTAAAAGCATCTCAAAGCTCACCAAACATTCAACAAACAAATGAGAAAAGTGATTCAGAAGATAGCAAAGAAGATGCTGATGAAGAGATTGCTCTTCTCACAAGAAAAATATAAAGAATGATGAGAAGAGATCAGATCAAAAAAGGATCCCCAGACAAAAAAGACTTCAAGACTGAGATAGATAAAAGCAAAATCACTTGCTTTGGGTGCAACAAACAAGGACATTACAAAACTCAATGTCCATCAAACAAAAAAGGACCAAAGAAATTTCCTTTCAAAAAGAAGTCAATGATGGCAATCTGGGATGATTCTGATGAATCAGAAACAGATGAACCTGAAGAAGCTCATCTGTGTTTAATGGCAAACATTGAAGATACATAGGTAACAAATTCTGAACTATGTCTTGTGTGCAAACAAATGGAAATTGAATTTGATAATTTGCTAAATGATTCAAACTTTCTCATTCAAAAATGTAGTTCTTTTAAAAATCTGAAAGATTCTTAACTCAAAAATCTGGAAACTGAAAAATCAGAAAGCCAAGATCAATCTTCATCTCAAACGAAGAACGATCTTCTCAAGGCTGAAGTTGAAACTCTTAAGAATAATTTGAAAATTTTTTATCAAAGCTACTGAGACCTTTCAGAAAATCCTGGGATGCCAAGTATGGATATTTGATAAAGTTGGGCTTGGTTTTGATAAAACTCAAAAAACCAAAGGCTTAATTGCAATTTTGGTCCCCCTATTTTAGCTGAATCGCGAAAGTAGTCCATCATTTTGTTTCTCCCCAATTTTGGTACCCTAAGCAGAATTTTAGTCCAAAACTTCATGAAATTTCATTTTTTTTGCATTTACTTAAGTCACACAATGCCTCAAAATATCATTTTTAACAATTGGAACTGAAATATATGATCATAAATGGTGTAGTACAACTTTAAAAATTGAAATTTCATCAAATTTTGGACTAAAATTCTGTTTGGGGATCAAAACTAGAGAGAAACATAATGGGGGGACAACTTTCGCAATTCAGCTAAAATAGGAGGACCAAAACTTCAATTAAACCAAAACCAAAATGTATGAAACATTTTTTGTCCCTGAACTGAAAGAAGGAAAATGCAAAATCAAATGTTCATATTGGGACAAAATTGGACATTTAGAATTTGCATGTTACTTTAAAAAAAGGGATGAAAAAATCAAGAACAAAAGAATCTTCAAAAAAGTAGAACATTTGACAGTAAAAGCAAATTTTTCTAAAAAACTGAAAAAGCAAGAACGATCTTCAGTCAGTGTAAAAAACGAAGATCGATCTGGAGGCTTATCAAAACCAACTGATATTCAGTTTTTTAAACCATTTTCAAAAACCACTGAAGATTCTTCTCTGTTTAAAACTAATCATTCTGAGAAATCATAACACTAAGAAAAAATCAGATTTCGAAGCTAACTCCTCAGGACCCAAAATCAAGTGGGTACCTAAAAATGATATAACACATTATGCAAGATGGATCTCAAGATGTCAAGAAAAGGCCATGGTTTTTGGACAGTGGTTGTTCAAGGCATATGACGGGTGACAAGAACTGCTTCATGTCATTCATCAAAAAAGATGGAGGGTACGTAACATTTAGAAACAACGATCAAACCTAGATCAAAGGAAAAGGAACCATATGTAAAATAAATTCTGCCAAAATCAATGATGTTCAATATGTTGAAGGATTAAAACATAATCTTCTTAGCATTAGTCAACTCTGTGATAATGGCTTTGAAGTTATCTTTAAACCAAACATATGCGAAGTGAGAATGGCAAATTCTGGAGAAATCATATTTTCTGCATCCAGAAAGAAAAATCTTTATATTTTATACATTGAAGAATTACCAGTTGAATCTTGCCTCATGTCCATAAATAAAGACAAATGGATATGGCATAAGAGAACTGGACATTTGAGTATGAAAATGATTTCAAAACTTTCAAATTTAGATCTTGTTAGAGGACTTCCTAAAATAAGTTTTGAAAAAGATAAGATTTGTGAGGCTTGTGCAAAAGAAAAACAAGTGAAAAGTAGCTTTCATTCAAAAGGTTTTATATCAACCAAAAAACCTCTTGAACTACTTCACATTGATCTTTTTGGTCCCATCAAAACCACCAGTTTAGGAGGTATGAAATATGGATTTGTTATTGTTGATGATTTTTCTAGATACACATGGGTGCTATTTTTAAAACAAAAGGATGATGCATTTGATGCTTTCAATTTTTTTTGTAAAAAGGTTCAAAATGAAAAAGAATCCAAAATCATCAATGTAAGAAGTGATCATGGTGTTGAATTCATTAATGCATCCTTCAAAACATTTTTTCATGAACTTGGCATCTCTCATAATTTATCTTGTGCAAGAACTCCACAACAAAATGGAGTTGTTGAAAGAAAAAATAGAACTTTACAAGAGATGGCAAGAACAATCTTGGAAGAGTCAAATGTGAAGAAGTATTTCTAGGTTGGAGCTATAAATACCTCGTGCTACATTTTAAATCATGTTTCAATCAGAAAAATGATAAATAAAACACCCTACGAAATTTGGAAAAATAGAAAACTAAATATTTCATACTTTCACATCTTTGGTTGTTATTGCTATATTTTAAACAACAAAGATAACTTAGGAAAATTGGATGCGAAATCAGACAAAGCTATATTTCTAGGATACTCAATAGAATCTAAGGGATATCGCGTGTTTAATTTAAGAACTAAAACTATTGAAATCAGTATGCACATTTTATTTGATGAGTTTGATGATCTTGAATTAAAAAAGAAAGATGAAGAGGAAGAAGATCAATCTGGGGAAACAAGATTGATGAACAATCTCCTTTTCCAAATCCTCCTAAAAGCTGGAAATTAATAGGTGATCATCCTCCAAATCAAATCATTGGAGATACAGCTGATGGCATTAGAACTAGAATGTCATTTAAAGATGATGCAAACAACAACATGGCAATGATATCTCAAGTAGAGCCAAAATCCATTAAAGAAGCAATAATTGATCAATCTTGGATTGATGCAATGAAAGAATAACTTCTTCAATTTGAGAAAAATGAGGTATGGATTCTTGTTCCAAATCCACAAGATCAAACAATTATTGGAACACGATGGGTTTTTAGAAATAAGCTAGACGAAGAAGGAAAAGTTGTAAGAAACAAAGCAAGGTTAGTTGCTCAAGGTTATAATCAACAAGAAGGAATAGAATATGATGAAACCTTTTCTCCTGTTGCAATGTTAGAAGTCATAAGAATTCTTCTTGCATATGCATCATATAAAAATATCAAACTTTTTCAAATGGATGTTAAAAGTGCATTTTTAAATGGTTTTTTAAATGAACAAGTTTATGTTCGTCAACCTCAAGGATTTGAAAATCAAAAGAAACTAGATCATGTTTTTAAACTCACAAAAGCCTTATATGGTTTAAAACAAGCTCCAAGAGCTTGGTATGAAAGATTGAGTTCATTTCTAATCAAAAATAATTTTTCCCATGGAAACATTGACACAACACTTTTTAAGAAAATAAGTAAAAATGATTTACTCATTGTTCAAGTGTATGTTGATGACATTATTTTTGGTTCAACAAATGAAAAAATGTGTGATGATTTTTCAAAACTCATGCAAAGTGAATTTGAAATGAGTATGATGGGAGAATTGAGATATTTCCTTGGGTTACAAATCAAACAACATAAAAATGGGATTTTCATTTGTCAAGAAAAATATATCAAAGATCTTTTAAAAAAATACAAAATGAGTGAAGTCAAGATTATGTCTACTCTCATGCATCCATCATCCTCATTAGATAAAGATGAAAATGGACAATCAATTTCTGAAAAAGAATATAGAGGTATGATAGGATCATTACTTTATTTAACTGCAAGTAGTCCTGACATTGTTTTCGCAGTAGGTTTATGTGCTAGATTTCAATCCTCGCCAAAAGAGCCTCATTTAACAACAGTCAAAAGAATTTGTCGTTATCTCGTAGGTACTACTGATCTTGGCATTTGGTATATATAGCAAAGGTTCTCATTTTGATTTTGTAGCTTACTGCGATGTTGACTATGCTGGTGATAAGATGGAAAGAAAGAGCACAAGTGGTGCATGTCAGTTCCTAGGGGAAGCCTTAATAAGCTGGTCATGTAGGAAGCAAAATACAATCGCCCTATCAACTACTGAAGTTGAATATGTCTCAGTCGCAAACTGTTGCTCTCAAGTATTGTGGATCAAAAATCAACTTGAAGATTATTCAGTTAGGTACTCCCATATTCCAATATACTGTGATAATACTAGTGCTATTAATTTATCTAAGAATCCTATTCAACATTCAAGGTCAAAACATATTGAAATAAAACACCATTTTATTAGGGATCATGTGAGTAAAAAGGAAATTGAATTAATTTTGGTTGATACAAATAATCAGTTAGCTGACATTTTTACAAAGCCCCTTGTTAAAGAAACTTTTAATTCCATCAAAGAACGTTTAAAAATCATGCAAAATCCTGGTCAGGATAGTTAACACTCAAACCAGAACATTCTGGTCATAACGAAGAACGATCTTCGTTTTTGCTAAACAACTCAAGATTGATCTTCGTGCCTCATCATCACTAACCGTTAAAATTACTCTCTTTACTAAAATGACTGCTACTTTTAAAAAGTAACGGCTACTCATGATTTTCCCAGCTACATGCTTTCTCTTTCTTCTTTCCCAATGCTCAACGGCCCCATCCAATCAATCCCATGCGTGGCACTCCATCCCCTTCTTAATCCACTGCACCCAAATCAAAACGGTCATCTTTTTCCTCTTTCACTATTCAAATTCTCTTTTCTCTCAGAACTCATCATCTACCTTCCTCTCAATCAAGCTTCTATTTTTCAAAAATGGCTCGTACCAAAACCAGGGCTCAAAAAAATCCCATATCACCACTACCATCATCATCCTCCTCACCTCCAGTCTGTTCACCATCCCCAGCTCGTTCTCCATCTCCTCAACCCAGACCAACACCTCCCCATTCATCCTCTAAAAAAACTTTTTCAGACTACCTATCTTCTTCCCTAGAACCATGTCCTCAACCTCTCTCCACTAAGTTTCCTCCTTTATATCAATGTCCCACCTCTTCTGTTAGTCAATGCCCACCCATCTTCACACCACTACGAACCCTAGCTCCAGCACATCATCTTCTCAACGAAGATCAATGCGCATTCTAGCAGGAGTTGGCACTTCCAAAAACAAAAAGGTGGACAACACCATTTACACGATTTCTGATGATGAACCTTCATCACCTCAACATAACTCCAATCCACAAATTGCTCCTACACCTTAACCAACCACACCACAGTCCCCACATATTTCAAAATCTCAGAAATGTCAAACCCTATATCATCGCCTCCAAAATCTTCTTCCAAACATCCTTCAACCAAAAACAAACCCACAAAATTGAAACCAAGAAAACCTAAATCCAAATCTCCCTCCACACTCTCCCAGTTTTTGGCCTTCAAAAAACTTCAAATCCCTAAAAAATCTCAGAAAAAACCTCCACAAGAACGATCTTCTCCTCCTCAGGAACTGCAACACCCCGATTTTTAACAGCGCGAGTGTATTTTTTTTTTAAACAAAGAAACGAACAAAGAAATAAAGAAGGAAATACTTTTGGATAATTATTTAAGTCGTAGCATAACGACAAAGTCAACAAATATTTACACGCAGCGGAATAGTTTTTTGAAATAAAAATCCAAAGTATTCCAATATCAAAATACACCGGGATATGAATCTTATCAAACATAGCTCATACCCCTGGAGTATTCTCGGCAGACCTGTACAAAAGCACTGCCCCAAAAATTTTAACTTTCCCCACGTCACATTAAAAAGTGGAACACGGACCCATAACAAAATCATCAAACAGTTTAAGCATAGATACAATCTTCCAAAATGAAATAAATACAATCACAGAAGAAAGACATCCAGTCCTTATACAACCACCTAATCTGATCATGCTACAAAACTACAAAACTCGGGTGATCTCCACGCTCCCCGCAAGATCCTTCTGACACAACTTCGATCAGGTATGACTAACTACTTTTCCATCTCCAGGGTACTAACCGGTAGGATGATCTTGGTTCTTATCTGAGGGCAAAGCCCAGATTTCCACAATAATTGTAAAGGGTCACCAACCGAAATTAACAGATAACACTTAGTAAAATTATTATATTTTCAAATGCTTAAAAGAACCTTTCGTCTTAGCATACTACTCGAAAGGGTTTTCATATGTCCAAAAATGCATAAACAATGTTGAAAAATGAAGTTTTAACAAACTGCACCGTCGTAGCCGAATACAACTGAGGAAATGCAGATTTTCAATTCTAAAATGGCTATGAATCAATCAACACTTCAAACATTAATATTATCAATTATGAACACATAATTACATTGAAACTTAATCAACCCAACTTCACACCTCAAGCAATTACGAAAAATCACAACAACAACCGAACATATATATACAATCATCATAGTATAACAAACATAAATCGCATGCCAAACACTCTAATGCAATGCGTATATGCCAAAATGCATGATTTTCCGGAATCCGAACCAAAACCCTCCTCGAAGGGGCGTAAATCATAACTGTACAGCCTCTCACAGTTCAATACTAATTACCAAGGTGCAATCTCTCACGGATCAGCATGATTTACTAGCGTGCAGTCTCTCACAAACCAGCACGACATACAAGAGTGCAGTCGCTCACAGACCAGCACAATTTACTAGCGTACAGTCTCTCACAGACCAGCACGATTTTCTAGAGTGCAATCGATCACAGATCAGCACATTCTAGAGTGCAATCTCTCACAGATCAGCACGACGCGACAATCCCTGCAAGGATAAGATGAACCAACAATTCACATGGCATCATCCTGTGGCCCATCACGATCACCACTATCACCATGGCCCCATCGCGGTCACCATGTACTATAAAATGCATGAGCATACTCTCACTATTTTCACCATAATCATTAAGTAAATGCAGCTATTAAAAGATTCCCCATTTTTAATACTCATTTAACACTAATGATTTTTCAAACACAACATAGAGCATACTCAAACATATTTATTCACACCAATTAAAATTTCCACAACCACAAATAAATTATATCATTACGCCTGTCACCTCACATCACATCACAATCCCCTTTCCTTTCATATATATATAATAATAATAATAATTATAATAATAATAATAATAATAATAAATATCTAAACAAATATCTAGATATTTTTATAAAAATCATCATTACGCCTGTTACCTCACATCACATCACAGCCACTTTTTTTAGAAAAATATATACTCTCGCCGTAATTCAATGGGTAGATGAATTTTTCTGAAAAATGCTGCATCTCAGAAAAAAATTTCTTTGACAAAAGATTCACCGTAATTAAATAAAATTATTCATCGACGAATAATTTTAATCGGGTCTCCAAAAAGATATTTTTGGCATTTGACTCACAAAATGCCATAAAATTGGCTAAAAAGCCTTAGAAATTCAGCACAAAATTTCCCCAAAATACATAAATTACAATTTAAAATTAAGGGTCTTACATTACTACCCTCCAAAAAGAAGTTTCATCCTCGAAACTTAAAGTATGAGTAACAATCCACACTAGGTTTGTACTCAAATTCAACTTACAAGTCACAACTTGTTTTGCCCCGCCCCGGAAGAAAGGGTTGCTTACCCCTTTTCATAGGGTGCTTAATAACTCTATACATTACCATAGCCGGTAAGACTTGTTCGTTCCATTCAACATGATTTTGTTACTATCAACAAGAGATTAAAGATGATCAGTTCCTCAATTTGTCAATAAGTAGCTGACAACCATGATGGTGGCTTAAACTATCTTAACCTAATTGTAATAACGCTTTTTGCGACTTGCACTTAACGTTATCCTAATGCACAAGAGATCAAACAAACTTCTCAAGGTCCACTGAGTTTCTCGTATTTTCCTATAACTTTGCTCTTATCAACGAATTACAATCGTCCAAAACTATGTCACATAGCCTCATATACGTTCACTTGGTACGAACCATCCATTTGATACCAAACCGAAACACAGAGTATGACATCAACACACTGAGCACAAAACAATCATTACCGCTGAGAACTCCCAAATGTCTCCATAGTCCACAAATTCTCGATTTTTCTTTAGTCGCACAACTACATCAAATCGTAGTGTTCTTATCCGTATGTTCTTCTAATTATAACTCTAATAATTCCATTCTCACATCTGCTTGGTGATCCAAGCTTCCTCAAATTTTTTTCGATAACATACCAAAACTATACCACCTAACAAACACAAACTTCCTTCAGGTTTATTGTTTCGTTTCAAGAGTCACATCTCCAACAAAGTCCAACTTGAACTTCATTCCTGATTAAGACCTACATTTGTCTCATGCCTTAACACCTCAAATTCACGCTTCACTAATCCATTTCCTACATACGTCGCAATTCTGGACAAACCCGAAAACAATTTCCTACATCTACTTCCAACATTCATTCAGATACTTCTCAATTTCGTCACATCCTTTATTTGCAGCTTGATGATTATCTTTTCATTATGACAGGTCAAACATATTGTATTCACTCCATCACTTTTCCATCTATACAAACCTTAAATTCCCGCCTCGAACCATGATGCATCTTCATTATAGTGATTTCAATAAATCAAGCATTACTAATTCCCAACAAACTTTTCCAATTCATGCTCAATTCTTCCATATCAACCAAACATTAAACTTTGTTGATTAGCGACCACAATAACAACCCCCATGACATGCACTCAATTAGTGCCTTTGTATCATTCGCATACCCTTATAATAACAATATCTAAATCACGAGTGAGATAATTCCTTTCATGAATCCTTAATTGTCATAAGCTAGATCTCCATGTGTTGTTCTGACACGTTTTCTTGGCACATTTTCCAAAATTTGGTTCACTTGTTGGATTCTTATTTGTTCCCAACAAGCATCTCCTAAGGAATAATTATCCATAAACCTCATCCTCATAACTTTGCAGTAAAATATTTCAAAGACCGACATACCTTTCATCGTCCATCTAGTAACTCAGAAACTCATTTTAAATCCTAACGCTTGACTTCCCAAGATCAACATCTAAACCATAAATCATTTGTTACATTTTTTCTTTTTCATTTTCTATCATTAAATAAAATTCTAAAATTTGATCCTCGAAATCTTCAAATTCTCATCACATCGTCTAATTCCATCCATTTCTTCTTAAGATACAATATGAGGTCGTATTCATCATTGACTCTAACTGTATTAGTAATCTCACTAATAAAAACTCTTCAAATCATAACACGACCTTTTTAGTAAATCTTCAAACACTTTCATCCATAACATGAATTATTTATCACTTGCCTACCCCAACTACCTCAATTATACAAGTTTTAGGTATTACTTGGTGCTCCATCCAACCTTGTGGATTTTAAATCATTGACTTAAAGATCAACCATCTTAGGGTCCCAAATCAAATCTCAAATAATTCCTCTGACCTATCAAAATATTAACATTCTTCTAGTAATTACCATCCTTGAATAGACTCTCAAAGCTTACATCGTTACAATCTCTAAGTATTCTTGTACTTTGTACTTTCAATTCTATTTCATAGTAACGTGCGATTCAATACATCAAGTCTTAACTCCTTATGTTTTTCCAAACATCACTCAAAATTCACACTTACGTGTCTATAGTTTCATCCAATATCACTATCCATACTTACCATCTCCTAATCCACACAGAGATTTGTCACTTATCGAACAAATATATATTCTCACTCCTATAATTGTCATGAGATTCATACTTAATAATCTAAGTCGCGAATCTAGTTTAACTCGAATGCTTGACTTTATCCCTCAGGGTATCGATTATTCCTCAAAGCGTATTTTATCTAACCAAATGAGTATTTACTTCTAATGTGCAGCGCCCCTTAACATCAATTCAAGTCTCTTTCATAGACACCTAAGCACCAAATGCTATTTCAAATGGAATCCTTGTCTTCTCAATAATTCTATGGTGTTCACACCCCTTTGGCAATTATCAAACTTCATCCAGTCTCATCCTGAAATCTACCAAGCGAACACCTCATACTCTTCTTAAAAAGCTCTCCACTTAGATCTTTACATGAAATCGCCTATTAGTCTAACTTTAATCCATCCATACCCATCATCTTCAAGTTACCATCAACAACATAGCCTATGTGTCCTTGGAACCACTTCGTAAATCCCATGACATCATGATTTGCTTCAACCCTACCTGACAATTTGTCATTTCGAAGATCTTTTCCACTTCTTGAATCCACTGATCAACATTTTCTAAGTTCTCATCACCCATGAACTTTGGAGGATGGTAACGACGAAAATCTTCCAATCCTCTTGCCACAGGAGCACAAATCTCTCTTTCCCTCTTCTCCAGATCTCGAAGAGTCCTGACAGCTGTCTGTGGATCAACAGAAGCATTATTCATTGCTTCAACCGTTTGATCATTCTTATTGACGTTCATTCTCGCAACGTCGTTCCTTCTTGGATGCATTGTTTCCTCAAAACCAACATCAAGAAGACATCTCAACACCCCTTATAATAATTCAAAAAATAACTTTCAACTACATTAATACATAATAACTACCCCTGATCTGAAAACTCAGACCAATTACCCCGACGCATGATCAGATAACGACTCTCAACCTACAAGTTGACCTACAATCTATAACCAAAACTCCACAGCCCCAAAGAAATACAAAGCAAAAGCTCTAATACCACAATGTAACACCCCG
This sequence comes from Cicer pinnatifidum, assembly GCA_037974775.1. Taxonomy (NCBI): domain Eukaryota; kingdom Viridiplantae; phylum Streptophyta; class Magnoliopsida; order Fabales; family Fabaceae; genus Cicer; species Cicer pinnatifidum. Next base: position 9,939,236 of record JBBPBR010000008.1, read on the forward strand.
ATTTTTAACAGCGCGAGTGTATTTTTTTTTAAAACAAAGAAACGAACAAAGAAATAAAGAAGGAAATACTTTTGGATAATTATTTAAGTCGTAACATAACGACAAAGTCAACAAATATTTACACGCAGCAGAATAGTTTTTTGAAATAAAAATCCAAAGTATTCAAATATCAAAATACAACGGGATATGAAGCCTATCAGACATAGGTCATACAATTGAAAATCTACATTTCCTCAATTGTATTCGGCTACGATGGTGCAGTTTGTTAAAACTTCATTTTTCAACATTGTTTATGCATTTTTGGACATATGAAAACCCTTTCGAGGAGTATGCTAAGACGAAAGGTTCTTTTAAGCATTTGAAAATATAATAATTTTGCTAAGTGTTATCTGTTAATTTCGGTTGGTGACCCTTTACAATTATTGTGGAAATCTGGGCTTTGCCCTCAGATAAGAACCAAGATCATCCTACCGGTTAGTACCATGGAGATGGAAAAGTAGTTAGTCATACCTGATCGAAGTTGTGTCAGAAGGATCTTGCGGGGAGCGTGGAGATCACCCGAGTTTTGTAGTTTTGTAGCATGATCAGATTAGGTGGTTGTATAAGGACTGGATGTCTTTCTTCTGTGATTGTATTTATTTCATTTTGGAAGATTGTATCTATGCTTAAACTGTTTGATGATTTTGTTATGGGTCCGTGTTCCACTTTTTAATGTGACGTGGGGAAAGTTAAAATTTTTGTGGCTATGAATCAATCAACACTTCGAACATTAATATTATCAATTATGAACACATAATTACATTGAAACTTAATCAACTCAACTTCACACCTCAAGAAATTACGACAACAACTGAATATTGCCAAAATGCATGATTTTCCGGAATCCGAACCAAAACCCTCCTCGAAGGGGCGTAAATCATAATTGTACAGCCTCTCACAGACCAGTACTAATTACCAAGGTGCAATCTCTCACGAATCAGCACGATTTACTAGCGTGCAGTCTCTCACAGACCAGCACGACATACAAGAGTGCAGTCGCTCACAGACCAGCACAATTTACTAGCGTACAGTCTCTCACAGACCAACACGATTTTCTAGAGTGCAATCGCTCACAGATCAACACATTCTAGAGTGCAATCTCTCACAGATCAGCACGACGCGACAATCCCCACAAGGATAAGATGAACCAACAATTCACATGGCATCATCTCGTGGCCCATCACGGTCACCACTATCACCATGGCCCCATCGCGGTCACCATGTACTATGAAATGCATGAGCATACTCTGACTATTTTCACCACAATCATTAAGTAAATGCAGCTATTAAAAGATTCCCCATTTTTAATACTCATTTAACACTAATGATTTTTCAAACACAACACAGAGCATACTCAAACATATTTATTCACACCAATTAAAATTTCCACAACCACACATAAATCACATCTCCAAAAATTCATAATAATCGTTATGAACACATAAATCACACCAACCGTAAATCACCACAACCCACACCTGAAACACACATTAAACATTCATAATATCAATTATGAACACATAATAAAATTTCATTTAATTCTCCCCAAATTCAACATAAATCACCCATATTAATTTCCAAAATTTTCAAACATTAATCACCAAATTTAATCTCCACAAATTTCAACCATAAATCACTATATTCAATCTCCAAAATTTTCAACCATAAATCACCACAACAACATTAATATATCAGAGTTCTCCCCACCGCTAACTCGGTGTCAACGGTCTCGATTCCTTTTCGAGACTCAAGGAGCTAACTACATAAACATAAATATTTATAACAATTTGTTCACAATAAAATTAATCCAACAACAACGAAATTCCCAAAATTAAATCTTTTTGACACATCAAACTTTTAAAACCAAATAATCTATATTATTTACTTAAAACTAAATAAAACAAATATCGACAAAATTTCCCATACACACACTCGACTATTAAAGCACCGAAATTTTTGAGTTAATAAAATACTCAAAACTTTTTTTCTTTTTAAACTCAATCAAAGAGTAATTAAAAGAGTAACATTTTAAACTCTAACCATTTTTAATTTCAATCTATCTTTTTGCTCAAACTCTTTAACTTAGTTAAAATTTGAACTTTTTCACAACTTTAACAACGCTAATTTTTTGTAAAATTTCAATTTCAGTTCAAACTCATTTATTTAAAAATAACTCATTACGTAACTCAAACTCATCAAATTTAATTACCCCCAATTCACACCAAATTCAATCAATTGAATTCCACAACACGCATATAGCACCTCAATTAAATTTCAACAATTCAAACATAACTCACCTAATTTCAAAATTCCACATTTTTACACATAAACCACCAAATTTCATCAATTCATTTTCTACAAAATCTATAAATAAATCACATCTCAAAAATTCATAATAAGAATTATGAACATAATCACACCAAACTTGAATCACCACAAACCACACCTCAAATTTAAATTCCACTAAATTACACATAATCACATTAAATTAATTTTTCACAAAATCACACCTCAAATACATCAAATTTTTTTTCCACAAAATCACAAATAATGTCCTAAATGCAAACTAAAAGTTTGGAAGGAGTCCTTACCTTAACGATAGCTCTAACACGCGATTACGGTATCGTAATTAATTCCGGTAAAATTTAAGTTCATGACGTCACGTCGAAAACAAGCTCACTAGCACCGCAGCGTGGCATGAACAACTTTCTCTTCTGTCACGTCACTTCTCGAAACGAAGCTTAGATCTAAGAGAAAAGTGAAGGTTTTTGTGTTTGGGGATTTTGAAAACAAATAAAATTTAGAACAGAGATGGAGGAAGAAGAAGATCGCGTGGCACTTGTTTTCAGCTTTCTGTTTCTGTTTTCCTTTCTTTCTTTACCTTTCCTTTCACATATATATATATATATATATATATATATATATATATATATATATATATATATATATATATATATAATAATTATAATAATAATAATAATAATAATAAATATCTAAAAAAATATCTAGATATTTTTATAAAAATCATCATTACGCCTGTCACCTCACATCACATCACAACCACTTTTTTTGGAAAAATATGTACTCTCGCCGTAATTCAATGGGTAGATGATTTTTTCTGAAAAATGTTGCATCTCAGAAAAAAAATTCTTTGACAAAAGATTCACCGTAATTAAATAAAATTATTCATCGACGAATAATTTTAATTGGGTCTCCAAAAAGATATTTTTGGCATTTAACTCACAAAATGCCAGAAAATTGGCTAAAAAGCCTTAGAAATTCAGCACAAAATTTCCCCAAAATACATAAATTACAATTTAAAATTAAGGGTCTTACAGGAACGATCTTCCCCTCCTCAGGAACGATCTTCTCCTCCACAAGAACGATCTTCCCCTCCTCAGGAACGATATTCCCCTCCTCAAGAACGATCCTCTCCTCCACAAAAACGATATTCGTCTCAGCCTTCACTCCAAGAACGTTCTTTCCCCAAAAAATCAACCAAAAAACGTTCTCCTCTTAAAACTCCAACCCAGAACACCACAAAGGGTCCCACCAAAACAAACCCTAAATCCTTCCCTAAACACTCTTCCTCAAAAATCCTCATTCCACCTCTGATTTCTTCCAAAATCCAACAAGTATTTTCTGAAAAATGGGCTCAACGCTCTATTGGTATTGGAAGGGTTTTTTATTTTGAAAAACTTTAACTCGAAGGGCTCTCCATCCGCATCATATTGATGCCTTTGGATGGACAGATTTTCAGAAAATCTCTAATTGTCATTACCCACAAGTCATTAGAGCCTTTTATTGCAAAGCTAAAGCTTTTGAAGACAAGTCTCTCATAGTTTCAACCCTGAAAGGTATTGAAATTCGACTTGATCCTGTAATCCTGGCAGATATTTTGAAAATCCCATCTGAAGGTTTAACAATCTATGGCAAAGATTGGTACAAGGCCTTAAACATTTCAAAAGATGAAGTGTTTCAAGAGCTATTTGTTGTTGGATCCACAAAATGTCTTTCTGATGATTTGAAACATCTGCCAAAAAATTTTAACAACATAAGCCAACACAACATTTTCCCTCACTGTGGTAGTCACGAATTCGTCTATGATAATGAAGCACTTGTCATTTATCATCTTCTTCATTGCAAGAAGTTAAATCTGTCATATTTGATAATCCAACATATGATTGCTGCAATAAAAAAGGATTATAAGCGCAATATTGTCCCTTATGGCATGGTGTTCTCCAAAATTTTCAGGCGTTTTGAGATTTCACTTTCAACTGAATCCTCAATTATCAAAATTTCCAAGTTCTCCACCAAAAATCTCTCCCATATGAAACAGTTTCCCACCATCCCACCCTCACCACAACCTGCTTTCACACCATCATCAAGCAAAAGAAAACAGTCTGAACAAATCTCTGCTGCACACACCACGACTGAATCCCAAGAACGTTCTTCCCCTCACCTAAATATTGAAGAACGTTCCTCATGTCCTATTGTTTCCCCACACTTGAATCCTGCCACTTCCACAATTCCATCATTCATAATTCTCTCATCCCAAGACCATTTATGTCTCACACTTCCTGTCCAAAACACTTCAAAAATATTTCCTATATTTATCTCGCCTCAGAAAACTGCATCTTCTTCCCTCTTTGGAATAAGTCAATACCTGGCTTTTCCTAATCTAGATACAATTAGTCTATCTATTCCTCATCCCCATCATTCCGCTTCCACCTCTATTCCTCCAATCAACGCCACTTTTGCTACTTTATCTACCTTATGTACATTTGCTACTCCCTCCAACAACACTCTCATGGATACTCATCAACGTCCCTCAAAAAGGACGAAACTGGAAAATGAGTCATCACGGGCATACAAGAATATTCCCAGAATTTTTGATGCTCTACAAACCATAATTGCGCGCCAAGCTCATCAAGATAAGGAGCAGGCAATTCTGCATGACTGGATGGCACATCAGCTTGCCCCAAAGCTGGGTCTCGAACCACCTATGCCAAATCTTCCTTCAACATTTTCAGCCATCCCTCAGCCTTCTTTGTCTCCATCCTCTGAAGGGTCTTCCCTGTCTCTGTCATTCTAAATCACTGCTTCAATTTTATTCTCATGTTCCTTTTTGTTGTGACAAAGGGGGAGAAATTATCTTAGATTTTAAACATCTGATATGTAGTTATCTACCTATGATTACTTGTACTTTTTTGTTTTTGAACCAACATGTAATGATCGAAAGATCTTTCTTTTTTGTGACATGAATGAAACATCATTATTTGGTTCAAATGCTAAGCACATATTGAGGGGGAGTTTTTAATTAAAAAGCTCTCTGAATTATTATTATAATCAAAATTAAAAATCTAAATTAACATGTTTTGTCATCATAAAAAAGGGGGAGATTGTTTAGACAAAATCTCAATTTAAATGTTTTGATGATAATTAAACCAAAGATTAATTAAAGATTATTAATTATGATTCTAAATGTTTTGATATTTAATATGTGTATTTGAGTGTGTTAAAACAAGACAGGTATCAAACATCACAAATCAGATCTCTTTTAAATCAAAGAATGCAGTTCTGAAAAATGAAAATCGATCTTGACTTATTGCTGAGAAACGAAGAACGATCTTCGTTTATGACAGAAACAAGAATAATCAGTTTCCTTGTGAAAGATTGGATCTTGGAAACATTATTCATCTCATATCTTCTTATAGAATAAGCAAGGATCCATCTAAGTCATATTTGTTCCAGAATTTGAAGAATCAAAGACATGCTCCATTAATAGTATAAAACACGATGATTCTTCAAATGAGGCAAGTGCAAGTACAAAGCTACAAGTTGTAAAGTACACTACTCATTGTACCTTTTTAAACCTGCACACGTGACTGAAAAGCATGCATTCAACTCAGACAACTGACACAATCACAAAGTACAAGTTAGTTCATCACAAACAAATTCGAAGAACAATCTTGAATCTCAAGAACGTTCTTGGATGCAGCTGTGATCACTCTTGCTTTTTGGCAGACTTTATCCAACAACTATTTCATGACAGCTAGCCCTATTTCAACGGTCATATGAGTTGTCACAAGTTCTCTTGAAGTCTATAAATACAGCTTCAAGATGAAGAACAAGATATATCTTAAAGTGCAAAGAAAAGCATCAATCATTTCAATCTTACTCAAGTATCTCATTATAGTTCTTTAAGCTTGATGTCTTCAATCTTTGTGTCGTGAATCAGTAACAACTAAGTTCTATTTACATAATCTATTTCTCAAACAAGAGTTGAGTAAATACTCAGATTCTAAAATAGTCTCAAATCCACCACTTTGTAACTCAAGGTTATTTTGTCAACGTAATCTTGAGTAATTTGCAAAAATCATTTTCATGTTTTGAAAGGTAACTTATTAAAGCTTTTCTAAAATAGTAAGGTTGAACTGAAGAAATCATTTCTAAGTAGAAGGGTAGAAACTGTGTAAAGATCAAGATTGATCTGTGAAAGTAGTGTGATAACTAAGAACAATTTTGTCTTTGAGCACATAGTGGAAAATCTCATTCTTGTGAGGACTGGACGTAACCCGTGTTTGGGTGAACCAGGATATATGCTTGCGTAATTTTTCTATCTCTATTTATGTTTACTTTATCCTTGATAATCCCATTTTATTTTGATAAAATTGATATTGTTGTTTTTGTAACAAACCAAGATCGATCTTCATTATCACCAAGATCAATCTTGGATTAAATTCTTAACTTCAAAATAGAAATTTTAAAAAGGAACAATTATAATTCAAATCCCCCTTCCTTATAATTGACATCGTTAGTTCAGTATGTATTGATTCATAAACTTTGAAGAATGCATGATGTAAATCCTCAGTTGCATAACCAACGTATATAAACTAATTCACACATATATGTTATATCCCTCATTAAAATAATTAAAATTAATTTAACAAAACACAAAATTAAGCAATATTTTTTTGTTGTTGGACAAATTAAAATAAGATTGATTTTATATATTGTTAACAAATATGTAATTCTAAGAAACTTTAAAATATTATTGCATGTCTATGTTAAAATTATAATTAAAATTAAATAATCAAATTCAAAAGTAAAATAATGTTTTAATATTGTAAAAAGTTGTCTAAAAGATTATTGTTAAAAATTATAAAAGGTTATTTTATGTTTTAGATAAAATTAATGTTTTTGGTATTTCCCGTTTAAATAAATTATATTTTGCAAGTATATTTAGAATGTTATAAAAAAAATTATCCACAAAATGCATAGTATACAAATGATCTAAATACGTAATCCAAGTATATATTTGTAATACACAAATAAACTATGAATGGTACAAAATAATATTACATTTGCTCTCTTATTGTTGTTTAGGCAGGAGAGAACACCAAACTATTCTCATTACATAATCCAAGAATAGATCAATAAATTAATTGGGGTAACAGACCACATGATTTGGGAAGCTACTTACCTTTTAATCCTCTAAAGAAGAAAATAAGGACAGAGCACCAAAGTCTGAACACTTGAAGTGAAAATAGTTCAGCCATTTGGGAACTCAATGCACAAAATCTATTTCTAAAATCAGCTAACCTATTCGGCCAATATAACCAATCCAATAACCAATCATCTTGTCTTAAAATGAGCACGATTAACTGTGTAACACCAAACACTTCAGAGATAAAAAGTTACATGTTATCTCATAGAAGTATTGAAGATGTGCATATAGCAATAGCAATTTATTAGGATTAACTTTTTGAATTCAATTTCTCCAAGAGAATCTTGTTAAGGAGACCCGGATTTGCCTTGCCTTTGGATACCTTCATTACCTGAATTTGAACAAACGTAAATGAAACTGTGATAATAAAAGGGGGGAAATAAAACAGAACAATTGTTTCCAGTTCTACAAGTTCATACCTGGCCAGCAAAAAAACCTTGTAGTTTAGTTTTGCCTCCTCGAAATTGCTCTACCTGTTTTGGATTCTCTTCAATCACTTTGTCCACCATTTTTTCAATTTCAACAGGATCTGCTATCTGTCGTTTTCAAATAATAATCCAATAAACAAGCAACTTTATGCTTCAAAATCCCAGGTGATTTTAAAACACAATAACTAACAAGACAAATATCACAAAATCAAAATAATAATACATTAAAGTTTGTATGTAAACTTGTAAACTAGAAACTTTAAGTCCCGTTTACTTTGTGAAAACATTGCGTTTATATTTTCTAAAATGTATTATTATTTTATTTTGATGAGAAACTCTTTAAGTGAAACATTGTTATGGAGAGCAGAGCAGATGAAATTCTAATTAATGAAGATATATTTCTAGAAATGTGGACAATTGTTCACTTCATAAAATTCCTCCCCTTCTTATCCACACAATTTAACACAATTTAGGAAATAAAAACAAAATATTTTTCACAAAGTAAATGGGCCCTTATGCTTCAATATCCAACAAATTACATTGTCCAATGCAAAATGCTGACTCAATCATATACAACTCGTAAAAATTTCAAATCATTGTTGATACTACTACTAACCTGAACCAAGTCCTTTTTTTCTATGATTTCCTTGACACTTCCACCCTTGGCTAACAGCTCAAATAGTATCTGCAAACACATGAACAAATTGTAAAAGTACAGAACGCAAAATAACTTCAGAATAATAAAAGGGTCTGTTTGAAACATTTTTATATTTTAGCTTCTAAAAGTTATTTTACAAATTTGATTTAGAAAACTGTTTTAAAGAATAGAAATAAGGAAAAAACTTGTTTGAAAGACTTGTTTCTAAAAACAGATTGAGATGAGAAAAACATTTAATAATCTAATTTTTTAAAACAGTTTTTGACTAGATAATTAAAAAAACGGAAAAATGAAAAGTAAAACACTATTTATTTGTTTTGCTTTTTTAGTTTTAAAAAATATATAATTAAAAATAGTTTTTGAAAACAAGTTTTTTAGTTTTTAAATTTAAAAATATTAAAATAGAATTTTTAGGATGTGAATCAAACAAATCCTAAGTGTCTAATTTTTTTCCTTCTTTTTCCAATTCATAGAGACAAATAAATGAAGTATACACAATACATGAGCCTAAACCGGGGTATAGTCTCATAATGAAAGACGATTGTAAAGTCTAATAATAAACAAGGTATACGAGATTAAACAGAAAAGAGGTGGAACTGTTGAGATAGAAAAGAGAAGCATATGCTGAATGAATCTAACATATACAACAATTTTCCTCAAAGCTATATTAACATGAAACATTGAACCTCAAAAAAATAGTATGTGATTCTAACAGGAAAAATATATTAACCTCATAATTGAACATTAGAGCTCAACATATTTTATATATTAAACCCCTTGGTCACAATAAACACACAAACACAATTAACTTCCACACAGTATTTATGTCTCTGGAAAAACTAATGAGAAAAGCTAGAAGATATGAATATGATTAGACATACAACAATGTAACTATGCACCACTCATAAGTGCCAAAGCAAACTATACCTCCTTCCCAATCTTGCCGCTAATGATTCCACCCTTTATGGAAGCTATCAACTCAGACAATTCTTCAGGTGTAAGCTTTATGTCATTTATGGTCAACTTTTCATTTTTCATGAAGGCAGCAATATCACTCATTATCCAGTTGGCAACCAACTTTGCATCAGCACCCTTTGCAAGAGTAGCATCAAAAAATTCTGCAATCTAATGCATCCATTGAGAAAATACAAATCACGTCAGACCATGTGTAGTAATAAATAAACATTTATATTAAATTTTTATTTTTCCAATGTATTGTGCTTAAATTGAACTCTCTTTTATCAAGTTGTGCAGCATTTTTTATTTTTGCTGGAAATACATTAGTTGGTTTTTTGTATCTTTGACATATGTGTATTTAAACAATTAAAAAATTATTTGGTGCCGCAAATACATAAATTATGTATTCAGCACGTTTTGCTTAGCTTCTATTATGATACTCTAACAGAGGCTTATTCCTCTTAATTTGTTGAATATTCCATTCTAAATTCTAAATAATACCTCATGTGCATCACACTAGTAACATTAGAAAACAGCAGAAAACATAAGCAAGATAGTGTTCCCTCTGCTGGGTTTGTTAGCTTTTTAAATTTGCTGATGGGTTGGATTACATTCTCATGACAATTGAAACTTTCGGAGCAATTGTACATGGTTGTTCCTGTTAGGATATTAGCAAATATCTGATAATATCTTTTATATTATATTAGAGTATCTTGAGTTATTTCCTATGATCAATTTATAATCATAGAGATATCTTAGAATATCTCTCATTATTATTATGATTTGTTCCTGATTTATGATTAAGTCTATGTTTCTCTATAAATAGAGATTAGTATTAAGTCTTTTGTAATAAAGTTAACAGAAAATTATTATCAATAATATTCAAACCCTTATTATTTACTCTCCTCCTTTTATCTAAAATCCCACAACTTCTACAGTTCCTTACCACTCTTTCTTTGCTTTTTTGCTGATCTTGTTAATTCTTCTGGTTCCAATGCTAATAATTTGAACATGACCCACAAAATTGTCAAGGTAACAAGCTGATAATACAGTCCAAAGTTCGTTGCTTTTTTGTGCTTGTGTACTGAATGTGAATGTGATGTTGAAAATTTAGAAGCTTTTTTTCTTGCAGTACGTGTTTAACTTTCTAGTGGTTGGTGCCTGCTATTTGGGCATCTACCTGGGCAGGTGAGTTTGTTTTAGTATAAACAAAAAAACTTGTGCTTTCAAATTTTGATTTTGAGTGTGTTTTTGAGGTTGTGAATGTGAAAAGAGGGGTTTGGTTTGTTGCGGTGATTTCTTGTTGGATGTAGACTAGAGAGAGGCAACTGACAAGAACGAGAATATTGTATCAAGCCAATCAATTATTTGACACCGAGGTTCAAACATCCAATGTTGTGTTTGCAATCGAAACTGATACTGTCATGATACAAGACCTCTTAATTAAAATTTTATTCATTTTGATAATAACTTCAACTTGTTTTATGCCATTGGAATAATATTGTTAGAATGGTGTTTAATATGGTGAATATTCTGGTTGTTCTGTATGCAGTTAGGTAATTTTGTTCACTACATGGCTAGCATTGGTTACACTTATTAGTCCCTGTATATATACAGCTGTAATAGGAGGCCTTCATACTACCACATTGACCAAGTTATTGGGTAAAAGCCAGGGAGCTCTTTCTTAAGTTGGCAATATTGTGGAACAGGTAAGAGACTCAAAAACAATTAATTTCAGTGAATGTTATCTGTGTTTCTGCATTTTGGTGTTGGGATTGACTACAGGACTTGATTTTGCAGTTAGGTAATTTTGTTCACTACTTTGCTGTTTTTTGTTGTTATGCTATATGGTTAGGCACTACTACACTAATGGAGAACTTGCAATCGCCACCATGTTTTCTGTTACGATCGGTGGATTGAAAGTACTTTATCTGCTTCATTTCTTATGTTTTAGCACGGGAAGCATGAAAACTATCAAGCAGTCTTCCTATTTTGGATTTTTCCTGTTGAAATTTAGTATATGTTTTTATTATTTTTTTATTGTGCTACATCCTATGCTAATTGTTAGTAGTCCTAGTTAACACAACTTCCTAGACATTGAATGTATTTATTGCAACATCATTATAAATAAGAGGTGTGATCCCACAAGAAACACAGTTTTACTTATATTTTTCATGGTATCAAAGCAGCTTTTGATAATGTGACTCATCTTTGAGCTTCACTATGTCGACGGCAAATGCCGCCGCCGGCAGCACTGCCTTTCAGTTTTGTTTAAATTTTTGGTCACATACAGTCATCTGTCGCTGTCAACTATGGCGGCCTTTCTAATAACCAGCCACACCACTACCACTGTACCACCGCCACTATGTGCCCTTGTTCTCAGCCACTGCACGTTTTCTTTCCGGTGTGCAACTACTATCAACTCTGCATTTTTACAGCTGCACCATAACCAACATTTTTCCGTAGTACTATCCTTTTACTGTGAGACCCACCATCCAAAACAAACAAACACCGCAGTGCAATCCTCCGGCAAGCACGACAGTGCTTTTCATGTTGCCAGCCGACACTGCACGCGTTGTCACGTGCATCCGTCTTCTCTACGCGTGGGTCCCACACGCCTCCACCAAATTCGTGTGTGAGAGCGCATACACTTGTCTTTGGCCACCTTATGCAGGTCTTTTCAGGATTGGTGATTTTTCAGCAACCTCTCATCTTTCAACTCCTCATTCTGCACTGTATGTGCTGCTGCGAGAACTTGGTTTTAATGACAAGGTACCATTTGCTCAAACAATCATTTTATTTTTCCACCGACAATCAATCCGGCGGTGACTCTATTCCCACATATGAACCATATTAGTGGCGCATTTTATTCCCACTGACGATCAATCCGGTGGTGACTCTATTCCCACATATGAATCATATTAGTGGTGCATTTTATTCCCACCGATGATCAATCTAGTGGTGACTCTTTCACACATGAATCATTAATGGTGTCTTCTCTTTTCAAACTAGTCTGATAGTTGTCAAACTTAGTTTCATTTTTTTTTTGTGATAAAATGTTTTGATGTAACAAGCTTATAGCATAGTAAGCTTTAGCTTGAGGGAAAGTGTTAAAATTTAATGTATGTTTTTATTATTCTTTGATTGTACTACATCCTAGGCTAATTGTTAGTAGTCTTAGTCAATACAACTTTCTAGACATTGAATGTATTTATTGCAACATCATTATAAATAGAAGGTGTGACCTCACAAGAAACACACAGAAATTTACTTATATTTTTCATTTCCTAATTGTAAGGAGCTTGCCTCCATCATCTAGTTTCTGTTTTGAAACTCTAACAGAGGCTTATTCCTCTTCATTCAGTGAATATGTCATTCTAATTAATACCTCCGTTTCTTTAAATAAATTCTGGTTCTATCAGGGACATATATTTGCTGTCAACTGCATCAACACTGGTACATAATCTAGTAACCTTAGAAAGCAGCAGGTAACTCACATTTTTATCATTAGCTAGGAAAAGAACATCTTGCATGCCTAATCCCATCTTTTCGTATCGTCTACGTTTTTCTTCAGGAAGCTCTGGTAAAGAATTTTGAATAACATCTACATATTCCTGACAAAGGATTACTGATGGAAGGTCTGGTTCTGGAAAATATCGATAATCAGCAAGCCCTTCCTTTTTTCTCATTGTAATTGTTCTCTGAACAGAATAACAAAACTTATTATGCAAGAAAATAAGCAAGAGAGAAAAAAAGCTCCTGTACCTACTACAATATGTAGAGGAAAAACAACAACATAATGACAGTATAGTACTAGCCTGAGTGCCTTCTTCCCAGAGTCGAGTTTCCTGTACTATCTGATCTTCTTGACCTTGACTATGAAGTAGCACCTGCCTTGAAATTTCAAAATCAATAGCTCTGCTCATTGATGCAAATGAGTTCAAATTTTTTATTTCAACCTGCCAGAACAAACAATTATATTACTGCCTAAATTGGTAATATGATTTATTTGCTAATACTACATTGCAACATAAAGCTCAAGTAATATCATTTTGGTGGTACTTGGTTTCTGCTGAAAGCAAGAGTCGAGCCATTTTTAAAGTATTGTGTCAATAGAATAGAACAAGACAACACAACATTCTTATCCACAAGATCAATTGATAACAAATGCTCTTCATTTTATACTTTCATGCTAATAAAACCCCAAAACTTTGTCGAATTAATTCTTTTCTTGGAAAATACAAGCCAAAGTAATCATTTCAGATGATAACTTTCATTTCCTACACAAGTGTAAGTAAAATAAAATAATATAAAAAGTTATTGATTTATAGAGAAAATGTCAGGATATCAAGGTAATAATTAACACAATTTCTCATGCTTCAACTAATTGCTTGCAACTACTTCCATTGCACTCAACGCCAATATAGTCCAAAGTATGTCTTGAAAAGGATAACGATTGCCATGCTCACGCAACTCGAGCCTTGGAAAGAACATAACTAATCATGAATTAACCTCCAACAGCGTATTCCGAGTTTCTCACAGAATAATCAATAATTGGAGGAGGGATAACATCAGTAAGAATCAACAAAGTTTCCAAGCAATTTCAACAGCAAGAACAACAAACAAGCTGCCTAATAATGTAATGAAGTGCCACATTAAAAGATTCTAATAATTTTTATAGAAGAAATGACTAATACCTTTGTCCCAAACTTTGACTGCCCAATGGGACGTACTGATACATTTACATCACAACGAAGGGAACCTTCTTGCATATTGCCATTGCTCACTCCCAAATACCTAACCAACCTCTGTAATTCTGCTGCATACTCTGCTGCTTCAATACCATTTCTCATGTCAGGCTCAGAAACAATTTCTAGCAAAGGAACCCCTGCCCTATTTAGATCAACCTGTGAAACAATACCATCAAATTTAACATATTTGTGTCATAAAGGTTATCAAGCCTTTGGCGATAATTATTCAGCCCAATGAGTGAAACAAAGCATTTTATGTTACCAAACATGAATTATACACAAAGAAATATGTGAAACTGATCCGACATAAGATGTCTCATAAAACTTCAAATAATTATAAATGAATCACTGAATTCAGAAATTGCAACCAGTATAATCTGGGTTGGCACAACATACATGATGTTAGGAACCACATAATTGAATTGAAAAGAATAAACACTTCATTGAGAAAATAAGAAAGAATAAGAGAGAAAACTCTCCTCCAAAGGGTTCCCCCTTTCACTATAGAGTCACTACTGTATTCACTATTTTACTAAAATGATCAATCTCCTTTCTAACTCCAGAACAACCCTATTTATACATGATATCTCTAACTAACTTTTTAACAAAAACCACCCTAACTAACTCCACATGGTGTGGCAAGAGCTTCAAGACAGAATTTCACAAGGTGACAATGTCCGAGTTTTTCATATCTCTGCTGATATCTACTCCTTGAAACAAGGTGACCTTTCTGTTACAAAATACTTTACCAAGCTTAGAGTTCTTTGGGAAATGAACTAAACAATTTTCGCCCATTTCCTAACACTTGTTGATGCACTACTTCCAAGATTTGTAAAAATTACAAAGACAGTGGTTATGTTTTAGTCTTTCTTCAAGGCCTTAATGAATGTTATGATGTCGTTCTTCAAAAATATTATTGATCGAGCCTATGCCCTCTCTCATCAAGGATTTCTATATGGTCACTCAACAAGAAAGAAAGGTTAGTCATATCAATTATGTGGAACACAAAGCTTTGGCTACACAATTGCCAAATTTTCAGGAACAATACATCTTATCCCTACACTTATTTTACATAATGTCTTTTCATACCTATTGATTTCTGTTACTAAACTAACAGCTTCAATTATTGTGGAATTTCTTTCTTTTTTTTAACGGTCATTGTGTCTTACAGGACTTGAACACATTGAAGAGGATTGGAGATGCTAAGGTTCTCAATGGAACCTACATCATAGTGCTGCCAACGCAAGGCTGCAATGATAAAACTGGATCTGCCATGTCAAATTCTGCTCTTATTCCAACCATTGATAGTTCAGCTCATGCTACTAGTACTATGTCAATGATGTGTGGCATTATAGGTTAGGACACTCTTCCATTCAAACATATTTCTTTATATAATGACACCTCAATGTGCTATACCTCACCCCTTTCTCACTCTTGTGAGATTTTTCATCTGCCGAGCAAAAGAAATCATCTTTTACTCATAGCAATAACGTTTCTAGTTCTGTTTTTGGCATGATCCATGAAGACATAGGGGCTCCTTTTGCACATTCCTCTATAAATGGCCAGAAGTTATTTTCAACCTTTGTAGATGATAACTATAAGTCTACGGTCACATGGATTAAGTTAATAGAATCTAAAAGTGAAACCAGAAAATCTCTCATTGAATTCATGACTTCATTCTATAAATCAAAAGGTATAATACATCAATTAACATGTATTGAAACACCCCAACAAAATGGAGTTGTCGAAAGGAAACATCAACAAATTATAAACATTGCTACAGCATTGATGTTTCAATCAAATTTTTCAATTCAATTTTGGTCACATGTTGTAGCACATGCTGTCCACAGCATGAATATGCTTCCCTCATCAGAATTAAATAATCATTCTCCATAATTCATCATGCATAACAAATTACAAGACCTGTCCCACCTCAAAGTCTTTGGAACATTATACTTTGCATCCACTCTTTCTGCCTGTAGAGGTCATTTTCATCCCAGAGCTCGAAAATGCATTCATCTAGGTCATCAAGAAATGTATTTTCTATGAGACAATTTTCTCACATTCCAAATCACAACAGCAAACAGATATTGAACCCCTTGACGTGCCTTGTTTACCTTCTGTGCATAATGCATCATATATTACATTTGATGATCACATTATAAATTCACCATCACAAACAGATTTACACCTACACCCCCAACTTCCCCACAGCCTCATGCACAACCAGAGTCTTTCACCAATCATTATCTACCACCAGCACCTACCAGAATATCAACTCGGCAGAAACAAGTTCCAAATTATTTGGGAGGCCTTTCTCAGTTTTCTCTATTCAATCTTATAATATAAGTACGGTTCATATTGCATGCCTTCTGTCTATGCTTCAAATGGAATCGTGTATCAAATAAGTTATGTAGTCACTACCAAAAAGGACGAGAATGGAGTAAAGTCATCAATATGAGTTAAATGTGACTAGAGCATTGTTCTTTCAATCTTGTTTGGCTAAGAGAGTTTGGTGCTATGCAGTTCAATATGTTGTCTACACTATAGCCTATAAAACATGATCCCTTCAAAGATTTTTGCTGATAAAAGTTAATGTGAACTTATCCATGGCAGTTTACCTAACTTGGAAGATCTAAGGGTCTTCAGTTCCTTACATAAAGATTATCCAACATTAAGTGATAATCATTCAGGACAATGTATGGAACAAAGCATTTTATGTTACGAAACAAAGTTATACACAAAGAAATATGTGAGACTAATCCAACATAAAGTTTCACAAAAAAATAAACTTTAAATAAAATAAATATAAATGTATCCATGAGCAAATGCAATATGTCACTAGTCCACATCCACCAGTATGATAAAAGACACCAAATTAATTGACAAAAATAAATGCAAAACAGACAACAACAAAAAAATTAAAGACTGAAGCAAGAAATTAATAACCAAAGAACCCACCTGAGAGTAATTTCCAGTTTCAGTATGTAAGAGCTTCCCTGCATCTTCTTCCATGTGAACCCTTGTAATGCCAAACCTCTTATGCCCTCCACCAAACTCCAAAGGAATATCCACATCAAGATAACCAGAATCAGCAATTGGCACATCAAACTGAGAAATCTGATACCCTTTTGGAAGATCAGGATAAAAATATTGTTTCCTATCAAACTTAGAATTAAAAGCCAATTTGCAATTAAGAGCAAGACCCAATTTAACAGCAAACTCAATAACCTTAGAGTTCAAAACAGGTAAAGCACCAGGCAAACCCATACAAACTGGACATATGCTAGTATTAGGAAAAGACCCATAATTGTAAGGACAATTACAAAAGGCTTTGGTGAGTGTAGAAAGCTGAACATGTGTTTCAATACCAATCACAGGTTCATAGTTTTTTGGGATTTTATCAAGTTTTTTGGATTGGGTACTTGCTGAAAGTTTGGTTTGTGTTTGGGATTGTGTTGTGGCTTTGGTTGTTGTGGAATAAAAAAACCCATTTCTTCGTTTGAGTAGAAAAGAGTGAAGTTGGAAGGTTCTGAAAATTGTGTAAGACATCTATACTATTATACACCAATTTCAAGCAAACTTTTTCCCACGTGTCAACTTGCAATAATCCCTCTTCTCAGAATCATTAGGCATTCAATCCTTCCCAATTCCCATTGCAAGTTTGCAACTATTTGGTCTTCCCTCAAAATTGCACCACATTAATTACCCAACCTGTAATTGAAAACAATTTAAAATGTCAATCATTTAGGAAATAATTTTTTACAAAATCATTTAGAAAATATTATATTGACATTTATAACTGTATATATAGTATCCCCCACTGTTACAATGTAAAATAAAGCTCAATATTGTTTGAAACTTAACCCTAAATATTAAGCAATCGCCTATTTTCAAACCTAAACCCTATTTGCCACTTTCAAAATTGTAGCATATAAACTCTATATTGTATTAAACAGCATTAAGTTTAACAACCACTGAGTGTTGAATTATAAAATAGAGTTCAAAACAATTTTTTTTTAATTAACCCTAAATAATAAGCAGCCGCATACTTACAATCCTAAACCCTACTTGCCACTTTCAAATTTGTACTATTTAACTTAATTCCTAATCCTAAACTATATACAGGTTGTACAACAAACATTGAAATAAATATAGTACCTGTACTGCATATTTTTACAATTTCTCACACAAATTTTCTCTATATAAACTAATTCATCACTATGTGTAAAACACTCAGCCACTAGCATCTATTTCTTTGATTGTACATCCTATAAAGACACTTAAGCTACTTTCTTTTGTGCTCAATTTGTCCAGAATTTTTCCAAAGTTTTCAACTTTTACACAAAACCTCACCCTGTATCACCATGGCATCTAGGTTTGAAGCTTTTTGTATTGAAATGGTCTTTATGGACTCTAATGTAAGTTTCTGGTTTTTATTTCTTAACTTTTTTATATGTTTTCCACAAATTTGTTAACATATTCTATATTGATTTGTATATGGCTGATTGTATACATGCTACGCTGTGTAGGTCTCTTATACAGTAATTTGAGAAAGAAATACAAGAGTACAACAGATACATCATTGCAAATTATTGTAAATCCTCAATGTTTTCACAAAAGATTATTATCATTTTCATGTGTATATAGCTATTATGTAAACAGCAATTGCACTATATGTTTTAAATAACTTATTTTACGTAAAGTATGGGTAATAAAATAGTAGAGCAAGATATAGGGAATGCAATCATTACATATAGTGATTTATCGCAAAATGATAATTTTTTTGTATTGAGTTGTTGTCATTGGTTTAACCGTGTATAAAAAATGGAAAATGATCTAAGTTGAACAATTCATAACCATTACAATATAGCAATAAATTTTGAAGAGAGAGTTAGGGTTTGAACAAAAAATTGGGGTTTTGAGAAGTTTGTTGAAGGAGAAGAGTTACCCGAGCAGAGGAAGGAGTGGACGGCGGCGGGAGAGAAACGAAAACAAAATGAAACAGTTAGAAGTTACGGTCTCTCTGTTTTACAGCTTCAAAGTGAAATTGGAGTGTGAAGCTTTTTGTGTGGTTGGTATAACAATTCGTTTGGATGAGTCTCATTGAATTGAACCAATGTTGCCTCTTCTTTGCTGAGCTTATAATCACATTCTTGTTATCCGGGTTCTATTTTTTTTGTTATTTTCTGCTCTTTTTATGTGAACAAACGTCAATTTTTCATACTAGTTTGATTTAATGAATATTTCTTGAATACGGATAATTTTAATCAATTATTTTTAAAACAATGTAATTTTCTTTTTACAATTTATCTTTTCAAAAATTTGTATAGAACTATTAAATTACAGTAACATTATTAAAACAATGTATTTTTTAACATTCTGTTAAAAAATATTATTTTAATATATGCAAACCTGTATGAGTAATGTCTTGGATATAATTATAATTACTGGGGCGGAGGAAATCAATTATTTCAAAAAGTTTTTTAACTTTTATTCTGGCAAAAAAAATTGAAACTAAAGAAAATACACTTTTAGTATAAAGTTATACAAATAAAATAATAATTCACCACAAAAACAAATAATTAAATAACTATTATCGATATTTACAAAATAATGTAGCAAATTGAATGATTTGATTGGATATCAAAACTAGGACACTTTAGAATTTATTTTAAAATAATTTATTAAAAATAATGTATTTTTTTTTAATTTAATTAACTCTAAAATTGCGTAAATGATATTCTATGTAATGGGTATACATGGTTACGATAAACAAATTTAGATTAACAACCAATTAAACAATTGATTATGTAGTTATTTTATGACGACACTTATAATTACGTGGTGAGATGATAAAATCAATTATTTTTATTATTTTTTAAGTGTAAAATTAATTTACACCAACATTGCATAATTTTTTTTTCTTTTCATAGCGTTTTATATATATTCTCTCTTTTTGATTATTACGTGGAACATTTGAGAAAAAATCATTTGTTATGAATACTATATGTTAGTAGTGTCAATTTCTTGGTCTTTCGTTTTTCCACGATTCTCATTGTCATAACTTTCATTATTGAATAAAATAATCTAAAAAAAGATTAACGTTTATTAAATAACGTACAAAAATAATATGGTTAATGCATTTCCGTTCTATATATATGAGTGTTAGTTTTTCACTATAAAATGCATTAATCAGATATACTTTAAGATTATAGATATGATATTTTTCTTTTCTCTTATACTCTTGAGTTAGATTGTTGTGCGATGTGGTTCTTGTATTTCCTGTAAAGAGAGTGGATGTACTAGGGTCAGAGTGTTTGACAGAAGTTTATCATATTTTGTAAAAAAATCAAATTTAGAGTTTTCAGGTTATACTCTTGTGCGTTCTTTAAATTTCTCTTTATTTGTTTTTCCAACATCTAGTTTCAGAGCTTTGGTTCAATATAGAGAAATTGAATTCTTAGTATTCTTTGTGTTTGTTGCATGGCTTGATCTTAAATATCGTAAAAGAATTGTGATATCATGAAAGTGTTATTTGAAAATGTTTTGGTTGCAAAATATACTTGATATTTAAATAGTCATTTGTGACTTACTTCACTTTCTTGCGAACCTATGAACCTATCTCGTGCATGGTTATAGTATATATACAACTCCAATGTGAAGGCATAGAGAAATTTGGTATAAGAATCAATGTTGATTTGTATGAAATGAAGTAAATGATGTGACTATACAATCGAGATTACACAAAGTATTGAATAGCCCACGAGCATTGGTTTTTGTTGTGTGTTGATTATTTATTTTATATACACTTATATTGCATGTTAAATATATGTTGCTTCTGTTTTGTTAATAAGGTAGTAGCTCAATTGTAAGAATTTGACTTTATAACTTCAAAAAATATAGTTTAAATTTCACATGAGACAATTGTAAAATGACCATTAATATCATCGTTATTAATCCAATATTTTTTATTTTCCCAACTTTAAAAAGCAAGTCAATGTGTGTATTGTGTATAAGACAAAGAAGAAAATGTGTGTGTTAGGTAAAGGTGCAAAATTAAAAATTTAGGGTGTCCAAAATTAAGAAATTATAGGGTAATTATATGGTGTAATTTTTTTAGGGTGTGCAAGTAGTTTCGCCCCTAATTTTCACCTTTTTATAAGCAGACTCAAAAGTAATTATAGCACTTGTGAACTCCATATTAAAAGTAGAGAAGTTGTCTAATTTAAGAGCAAAGCATCCCATAATTGGCACACTTAGGTCTGTAAAAATATCACCACAAATTATCGAATCTAGTCAACCTCTAATGCTATCGTAATGTATTTTGTCAAATTGTCATTATCCCAAATAATGCCTTTATAATTATCCAGTTAAATACAATGTTTTAAACTACTCAAAGACAATGATTTCACAAGTTGTGCAAGTTTTAAGCTACTCTAAAGAAAATAATTCAACAAGCAATGAAAAACAATGACTCTATAAGTAGTGAAACAAAAAAAAAAATATAATTCTACAAGTTGGACTGTAGTTATTTCAAGTCGAAATACTCAATTTATAAAAATTGACATAAGGAATACATAACAATTGCATAATTACTACAAAATGTTTTAGCACTGAACCAATCCGATATGGAATATCTCAAATTTAATAGATATAAATTGACTTGATACTATTAAAAGACGTGTGAATTAAAATAATATTTTCTTCTAAAGACTTCATTATTTCATATATCTTATTAAGAATTTTAGTTTACATATGAATAAAAAATCATCGTTGTTAAGAAATAATACCATAATTACTTTGAGATTTTTTCGAAAATGTCGCCGGAGGCTCTCACAGTTTCACCCAGGTGTCGTTTTTTTATTTTTAATAATTTAATTCTAGTGTATGTTATGTTTTTTGATTGTTTTTCATTTTATCCACACAGAATGATTTATTTTGTCAAATGACATGTTATAAACTAAATAAATTCTAACATATATAACGTACAAAAAATTAACATTACAAAATAAAAAATATCAATTAAATTAAGTATATATAAAATAGTAAAAAAAAATACATTAAACTAGTATATAAATATATTATAAAATAATAAATAATACATTAATATAGTATTCCGTATTAATAATAAAAGAGTTTATTTTATATATACACTTAGTATAAAGAACTTTTTCCATTGTCATTGTCGGTACATCACAAATATTTATAAAATGCATACTAATTAAATTTATAATAAAATATATAACAATTAGAATGTGTATGTCATTAAATTCCAAGTCATAGCAGTTTATACAAAAGAAGATAAAAAATATCAATTTTATACGATTTTCAATTTTTTAGATAACTTTATATTTTTGAATTGTAATCAATTTGGATATTAATACTTTGTTTTAAAAAAATTGGATGTGAATACTGCTGCAAAAAAGAACATCTGACATAATGGAAGGTTCAATTTTGTAACACTAGAGCGTGTATCAGAAATAATTCAAACTCCATACTCACTAATCTTTTTTTGTTGTTGTTGACATATCAAAATGTTTCTCATTCCATGAGATCAGCCAAACTAGTACAAATTAAAATAGCTCAATATTTAAACCAATTTTGGAGGGAGAAAGTTAAAAATCAAGGATCCAATGTAATTCACAAGTCAAATTCAATTTACACCAAACTTAACAATACTAAGAAACAAATTAGACACTTGACAACAAAATTTGTATCAAGAACCCTGTACATGATATCATCATCAACCTCACTTTAGTCTTAACCATAATTTTTGAGCTGAAGTATTATTATTCTTATAAACAAAAGAATCAACCATATATAATTATATATGTACCAAAACTAATATTATGATTCATCAATCCACTTCCTTTTCCCTTTCCCTTTCCCATCCTCATTTGTATCAACAATCTTGTACATGTCCTCATCAACCTCTCTTAACCATAACCCAGGGAATAGAGTCTGCAAAATAAAAATAAAAAATCAAGATTAGCGACTTAAAATCTTGCAGTTGCAAAAAAAAAAAAAAAAAAAAAAAAAAACAAAGCAATGTTGCATAGAGTAAAATGCAACTAACGTCTAACTGTTTCTGAACAGCTTTGGGCCTTTCTTCGGGCTTTGCTGGTGGGCCGTGGCCCACCAATACCATGTAATCTTCTTCAATTTCCTTCCTCGAAAGCTGAACGGATAGTTTCGCTCTTTCCGTGTCATTATCAATATCATTATTAATATTAATATCAGTATTTCTTGTTGTCAACGTCGAAGACACGTTAACGGCGCCGTCAATTCTGACTGTGGTTACCGTTAGCGGAGGTTTAATTTCTTGTTCTTGTATTTGAACATCTGTGAAAATGATTGGTTGTGGTTGTGAACCGGTGGGTGGATTTGGTAATTGGTTGGAGTTATTAGACCTTGAAGAACGGCGATCACTTTTTGCTCCCCACTTCAAGAACGGGAAGGTGAAATTGTGAAAGGGATTCTTGGGACTTGTTTCCATAGGTGCAGTTTCTTCTTCTTTGGAACCTTGTAACACCATTTTTAGAGAATTAATTGAATGTGAATAAGAATAGAGAAAATGAAAACAATTGAATTTGTTGGTGGCTGAATTAGGAAGTAGGCGGGAAAAGTAGTTTATATAGTTGAAAGGGGGCGGTTTTAATGTTCGGGTTATTTGGATCCTTCACTTCGCTTCCAAACGGGTGGGTTATATTCCCAAAATCCTCTTGTGGATTGTGTAAAATCGACTAAGCCAATAAAATTGAACCTCAACCAGTTCAGAAAAACGGTATGAGTCGCATGATTTGATTGAATATCATTTTTAAAATAAGAAAATCGATTACTTCAATTGAATAAATAAGATAATCGATTACTTCAATTGAATACTTGATAAAGTTAAATTCGTCGGCCCAAGTAAAATCAGACACTCAATTTTCTTAATTTTATTTTGTAATTCTTACTTTCTTTTTTAACATGAGATTTTAAATGGTTCAGTAAGTTTTTTTTTCTTAAC
The DNA here is from genome assembly GCA_037974775.1 of Cicer pinnatifidum. Taxonomy (NCBI): domain Eukaryota; kingdom Viridiplantae; phylum Streptophyta; class Magnoliopsida; order Fabales; family Fabaceae; genus Cicer; species Cicer pinnatifidum. The sequence continues at coordinate 9,963,591 of JBBPBR010000008.1, forward strand.
ATTTTGCACTTTAAATATTTGATGCTAAAACAATGATAAAAATATCTTACATTATGTTTTTTAAAGAAATAAGGTAAGATAATTATTTTGCGAAGAATATGAATTTAAAATAGATTTAAAAACAAAAATAATTTAGGTATACTACGACCCAATTCAACCCAAACAAAAAATAAGCGATTTTACTAAAATCGATCCAATGTTGTAAATTGTGGTTTATTTTTCAAATCAAATCGAAATTCCTACTGCATAATTTGAGTACTAATTTTGACTAAATATGATCTAAATTGACCTATCTACAATTTTCATTCTGATCACTATTAAAAAACAAATTACTTTCACGATTATTAAAAAATTAATTAACCCTCACTCTTTTGCTAACATACGAGGTGTCAAGTGAAATTAAGTCACAATGTTTGTGAGTGTTGACTTAATACACATTTTAATTTTTATCGTAAATATTGATCCAATAACTTATAATAATGAGTTCTCTCAAAAATCACTTTCTTATAAAAATTAATTATTTTTGTAGTTATTTTAAATTTAATATTTTGATTCTTTTTATGTATGACAATATGAAGTCATATTTGCAATAAATAAACATATCCAGTTATATGTTCCTTTGCTAAGTTTGGTTTATTTCTTTCTAGAAATAGTAGTATACAAAAGTAATGTGAACATATACAAAAGCCTAATTTTTTTTTAGTAAAAGAAATGCGTAAATTATTTATATCAATAAAAAAAACTCATTGGACGTGTGAGAGAGAATTAATTAGGTAGAGCTGAAAATAATTTTATAAAATTATTATTATGACGTTTGCCTTTCTTTTTTAAAATAGTAAACATAGCTCACATATTAAAAGATTTTTTTATACAAAATCAATCTATTCAAAGATTTGTTTTGATTTTGATTTTTTCATAAAAACCGTATCATTCCAAGGAAAGTTTTTAGGAATCTGTTACATTATGATATGTAGTTTATATATAATATATAGTATCACAACTTTCACATCACTAAAATAGTGAAACAGAAAATCAAAATCAATGGCAGCAACAGAATCGTTCTATCTACCAAACGAATGTTGGGAACATGTTTTCAACTCCCTCAACGACGGCGACAACCACCACCACCGTCGCTACCTACAATCCATCTCCGCCGTCTCCAAACAATTTCTCTCAATCACCAGCACTTACCAATTCTCTCTCACAATCCATAATCAAATCCTCCCTTTCCTTCCTAATCTCTTACAAAGATTCACCAACCTCACTTCCCTCGACCTCACGCGCTTCTCCGGTGACCGCGACGCGCTTCTCTCCCAAATCTCTCTTTTCCCCTTACAAATCAAATCGCTTAACCTCTCTAATCACCCCACATTTCCCTCAATTGGGTTGCAAGTTTTTTCTCAAAAGATTACAACTTTAACCTCTCTAATTTGTTCCAACATTGTTTCAATTCATAAAACTGATCTTTCTGTAATTGCTCAGTGTTTTCCTTTACTTGAAGAACTTGACCTATGTTTAACTTTACCTAAAAGTATCGATGATTTTGTTGATGATTTTGATATAAATGCTTTTTCATTAGCACTTCCCAAGCTTAGGAAGGTTAATTTCTCTAATAGTAACTTCATTAACGACTCGTCGCTTTTTCATCTTTGCAAAAACTGCGAGTTTCTTGAAGAGATTGTTGTGTTAAATTGCACACACTTAACTCATATTGGCATTGCTTCTGTGATGCGAGAGAGACCAAATTTGAAGTCTTTTTCGGTTAATTTCACTAAGGAAGTGGAAGGGATGTTGATTGATTCTCTAAGGAGTTTGAAGGATTTGACTTGTCTTGATTTGTCTTCTTCACAGATCTCAAATCAATTGCTTAAATCTCTTGCAAACCAAGGTCTTCCTTTGAAGAGACTCGTGCTTAGTCGTTGTAGTGGCTATAGTTATGTTGGAATCCATTACTTGTTATCCAAGTCTTGTTTTTTGCAGCATTTGGATCTTCAACTTGCCATGTTTCTGGTTGATTATCGTGTAGCTGAGTTGTCTTTGTTTCTTGGTAATTTGGTGTCTATCAACCTTAGTAATTGTAGGGCGCTCACAGAATTAACCTTGTTTACACTTATTAAGAAATGTCCTTTTGTTGAAGAGATAAGAATGGAATACACAAGTATTGGAAAACCGGGTGTAGCGAAGGACAATTCTTTGATTGATTTTGTTGTAAATCTTCAAATGAAGTCTCTCCATTTGTCTTCCAATCCATGGTTGAATAATGAAACCATAACAAAAATTGCTTCATTCTGCCCAAACTTGCAGTTTCTTGACATTAGCTCTTGTTGGGGCATATATGAAGGTATTGTTGAAGTTTTAAGGAAATGTTCTAAAATTATGCATTTGAACTTAGCCTCTTGTCCAAGAGTGAACCTACTTGAGATGAATTTCCAAGTTCCTAAATTGGAGATGTTGAACATGTCAATGACAAATATTGATGATGAAACACTTTATGTGATCTCAAAGAGTTGTCATGGGCTACTTCATTTGAATTTGGAACAGTGTTCACAAATCACGGAGAAGGGAGTGATGCAAGTAGTAGAAAACTGCACACAACTAAAAGAGATAAATTTGCAGCATTGTTGTAAAATGGCTGCTGATGTTGATTTATGGATGATGATTGTTATGTCAAGGCCAACATTGAGAAAGATTATTGCTCCTGCGCATTTTCGTCCTCGTAACAAGAAGTGGAAACCCTTATTGGATCATGGATGTTTTATTTGTTAGTATTTGTAATTTTATCTTCATTACAACATTTCAATCTTGTACTAAATTTTGTTTTTCATTTTAATGATAAATAAGTATTAAAGAATTGTAGTTTGGTTGATGATATTGATGATTTTGTTGCCTTGCTAACTATTACGACTTCAACAATTACTTGCAATTTTACTTCTCTCATTCTCATGACTCAACAATTTCTTGATGGAAGTATATATATATATATCACAAGAACTTGCTTAACATGTAATCTCCTTCTCGTACACTCCTTATTAATTAATGACTTCTTTTATTTCCTGTTAAAAACAAAACTCTCTTATTTTTCACGTATCTTTATATTATTAATCTCAAGAATTGGTTTTGCATTTGCCTATAAACAAAATAAACTATTAACAATAAAATTTATGTTAAGAAGTTGTGCCAATAATAATTATATTACATGTACAAGTAAAAGTCGGTTACAAATTTAATTGATGCCGACCCTTAAAATTCCAAGAATGAAAATGATGATTCACTCATTAACTTGTTTATCATAAATTTAAGTAACTGCGGTGATGCTGCCAAACTAAGGCTATCATTTATGCTATTGTGCTTTAATTTTTCTGGTGAGTAACATGCAATATCTTTATAAGGAGTAACATACAATATCTTTATAAAGAGTGTGAAGGTATGTTCCGTGTCCGACGTATATTGGCGTATTAATTCATTTTCTCAAAGTATTATCAGTGTCGATATATTAGTGTCATGTCGGCGTCCAATGTTCATATATGTGTTCGTCATAGCATCCTAGTGCGATTCTACACAACTATTAAATTGAATTACTCTTCACATATACAACAAGAAAACCACCCTTATTCCTATTTATATAACACCAAATCAACTCACCATAGATAAAAGTAGTTAATTGCAACAAAAAATGCATAATGTTAACAAACAAACTACTTTATCCTAGGGGATTCCCAACATTATAAAGCCAAATAGAAAATGAGAATGAGAGGGGATAGAGGAATGGTTAAAAAAAACACTAACTAGCAAGCTAACTAGTAGTATTCATAAATATCTTAGCCTTATTATATGCTTCAATCAAGCTTTTTCTAAATCTAATTGTATCAATGATGACATTTTGTTTCTTCAAATATATTACTTGCTTAGCCCATTTTCCCTCGGTATAAGCTTTTGGATCCTTGACGACTAAGCTATCAGTTCCATACTCCCATGATAAGCTGCTTTCATTTGCCTTTATTTTGTACTCTAAATATTCCAAACCCAAAAACCGAGTTGGTTTGTTATAATAAGTTTCTGAGGCCCATTCAAGCCCAACAGGCACCACTTGAAACATAATCGAACCTTTTCTAAGGAACACCCAATGTGTTAAGCCTGCACCATGCACGCCTAACATAACATGATTTGAATCAATCAACTTAAAAGTATCACCCATTGAGAAACTTCTTGATGGCTCGAACACTTTTACATTAAACCCTACATTTTCAGCTACCTTAACAACTTCTTCTTCGTTCAAAATCACACGTCTAGAATCTCCCTTTCTAGTCACCAATACGAGACGTGGCTTACCCTTATTGTCATTGGAATCTACTAATTGACTAGTATCATTTTTTATATATACACTCCTTAGAAATTCACGGAAATCAATTATGGTTTTAGGGTTTGGTTGTAACAATTTAGGGTCTATGGTAAGGGGTCCATGTTTAATCAACCCTATGGTAGCTGATGGAAAACAATGAGTAGTTGTTAGGTTATTAAAGTTGATGAACTTATAGTTGGGACTAAATGCGGATAACAAATCCTCATACTTTTGGTACCACCAATCCCAACCATCCATAATCACAAGTATTACATCTTGATTAGGGTATTGAGAATTAATTGTGATGTAGAGTGGTATAATGTTTTCATTTATTTCATGGTAAAAATTTCCATTGTACCCAGCTGCACTGAATACTAATGCTGGACTATGATGTTTCACATCACAGTATAATGATTTTGGTGGTGCTGATGTCAGAATTAATTCTCTAACATAGGACATTGCAATTTTATCAGTCTTTAGAGGGTAAGGACGAATTTTCTCAATTGTGTGAGGTTGGGTATTTATGTGGTGGCCCAATGTAAACATAGTTAATGAATTTTTATCCAAAAGTGTTGGACCGTTCATTTTACACAAATCAAAATTTGTATCAGAACGATTGCATGTGATTACCGAACTATTATTGTTAGCTTCCAATTCCAAATCCAAATCCAAATCCAAATGGGGAATTGTAAACATTTGCCAAAGTTTCTCTTTCCATATTGGAGCATCTGCACATTAATGAAAACAAATGTAATTTTTAATATAAGTTTTTTTTTTAACATTGATGAGATTTTCAGGATTATTTTTTTTCGGAATTTACTTTATATATAATATAATATATAATATGAATAAAAATATAATTTCAATTCATTTTACATTGATAACTAAAAATAAATTTATTGCTTTCTATATAGTTCATGATGTAGAAAAGAATGAAGTTAAATATAATATATTATATGTTATAGTGTATATTGAGTAATTGACCACATTAATAAATTTTTGGAATTTGCAATATTAAATTAAATATACAACTATCTTAGCTTTATTATCAAATACTACATTTATATAATATTTGTGTGTGTGAATTTTAAGGGGTGTTTATAGCTCTTTCTACCTACCCAAAAGAAGTAAATGATTTTCATGAGATTTTAAAACAAATTTGTATATTCTGAAAATACAAAATAAATAAAACATAAAATAGTTAATAACCTAAAAAGTTAATATTATAAAAAAAAATAGTAAATTATATTCGGTGTAACAAAAGACCAAATTACCATAATTTCAATTATAAAGATTAGGCATAAAGGGTAAGTTATCAACCATATATGTAATATGAATAAAACAAATTGACTGAAAAAATGACATTGATGCAATTTCAACAATCATAAGGTCATAAAAATATAATAATAATTATTAAAAATTTCTAAAAAAGAATTTGAGTTTGTTTCTAGAAATCACTTATTTGGAAGGTATCCTAGTCGCGTATTAGAAAATCAAATATTCTATTACATAAGGCTGATTATATGGCACCCATAGACACAAAATAAAATTGATTTGAAAATAGTTATAGATTAATTATTTCTCCGGTTAAATTGTAACAGATTTAAATAATGGGTAATGCACACTTATATTCTTCTTTTTTTGCCCGTTAACTGAATTGCTCTACTTCCAAAACAATATACGAAACTGTCCTACTTTTTCTCTCCCACAAATGGTAGGCGCAGACAACAAAGTTGAATTTTTTCATATGGTCGCATCCTGGGGATGCGACATTGTATAGACCAAAGTTTTTTTTTTCTTGCTTTTTATAATTATTATTAATTAAATTTACTATTATTAAATAATTTAAAAATAATAAAAACATTTAAAAATTCAAAATAATATTATAATAAATAATAATAACATTATAAATTTAAATAATAATAATAATAATAACAATAATAATAATATTATATTTACTATTATTAAATAATTTAAAAATAATAAAAACATTTAAAAATTCAAAATAATATCATCAAAAATAATAATAATAAATTAAATAACATTATAAATTTAAATAATAATAATAATAATAATAACAATAATAATAACAATAATAATAATAAC
>JBBPBR010000008.1:10005270-10018383 GCA_037974775.1 Cicer pinnatifidum
CATCATAACGAATATAAATTATTTTGACAATGAGTTGTATTTTTTAAATAATTTAACGATGGTAAGTTATATTTTTTAAGAAATATTTTAATTATTTTATAACTAATTTGAAATTATAATTTAGTCAAAGATTCAAATAATAACGTACTTTCTCAAAAGATTATAATAACAACATACTCTTTTCAAACACAAATATAGAAATTTATGGTAATTTTAATTATTTGTATTAAATTATACTTTATAATTAATATTATATGTATTACTTATAAGTTAGCATTTCTCATCTATGACAAATAAAATATATCAATGATTAATAAAAGTAACATAGTAAAATTATTTTTGTTTCTTTATTTATTATTTTTTAAGAAAGTAATATTTAATTATTTATTCATATTTGCATACATATAAATGGTAAAGGAAAGAAGAGAGAGAGTGATGGAAAAGCAGAGAATAAAAAGAGACCGGATGTTGACAAATTTCATGTCACTGTTCTTAGAAGCTCGTTTGTTTGTGTGAAGAATTCTTATCTAGGATCTCTCTCTCTTTCTCTTTCTCTCTCTAAAAAAAATCAAAGCTTCATTCTTTTTTTTTTTTTTTTTTTTTTTTTTTTTCTTTCTTCTTCTCTTCTCTTTATGTGTGTATTAGTTTTTTGAGAGATATAGAGAGAGAGAGAAGTGGGTGGCCCAGTAGATCGAAATCTTCTATTTTTCTTGAACTTGATGACGATCTAAGCTTCTTCAATGGTGTTGCAACAACACCCACTTTGTTATTTGTTTAATAATAATAAATTATTATTTTTTGTTTTTTAGTATAAGTTACCTTTTTTAGCTTTAAATAGTGGGACTCTAAAAGGCCCTGAATTCCTTTTTGCTTCTCTTGGTGTTGGTACTGTCTTCAATGGTAGAATCCATGTGAGATTCTTAAGGTGGAACTCATAACAGGATGTGGCTCTGAGGTAAATTTTCTTATTAATTATCTCTCTCTCTCTGATTTTTTTTTAATTAAATTGTATAATTAGTCATATATATTTATTTTTTATTTCACTTGTTGATTATTGTTTTAGTATTTTATATTTTGTTCTGTTTTGAGTGCTTTGGTTCTTGTTGTTGAACTTCTTGACATAACTACTTTTTTTTCTTCCTCTTATAATAATAATAATAATAATAATTATTATTATTATTATTATTATTATTATTTTGAATTTTGTTGATGAAGTGTTTTAGTGATTAGTTTTTAGTATTTGAAATGCTTCTTCTGGTTGAAAACATTTGTTTTCAGATAATTGTTGTTTTAGATCTGTTTGATTAAATTTAATCTCCTTCAATATTTGTTTCACTCAGAATTGTGGATGAATTTATGATGTGCTGGTATAGAAATTCTCTACTGTTCAAGAGATATTTTTCATTTTTATTAATGAGCCTTTGAAAAGCAATTACTTTTCAGAAATATGTTTGAAATTCCTCATGCTCAAGATTAATTGATGATGTATGGTTGATTTGAATGCATTTAAAATCATTGACATTAGAACTACCTGTGTTTATGCTGCTTTTATAAAATTATGAATAGTTTTTTACTGTTGTTGTTTGTTTTGGTATGATAATGAAAATTGCAAACTTTGTCGCTTTTGAATGTTTCATACACATTTCCTATGTTGTCTGCTCATTGTTCTTGTTTATCGCATTCAATGCGAATCAACAATAGTAAATGTTAATTTGTGATAACAGTACTTAATTCGATGTAACTTTTGATTAATTATCAGGAATGGGAACCAAGGTTCAGAATTTACCAGGATATTACTCAATGAGAGATCTGAATGAGGAATCCAGCAGTTGCGGCTGGCCTTTATTTTATGGCGATAAAACACCGAAAAATGGGAAGTATTACGATAATTATCTTCCAGGTTCGACCACAGATGCTTGTTCTGTGCATGATAAGGATGTTGTGAAGCGCATGATGCTTGAACATGAGGCTATATTTAAGAATCAGGTATGAAGCTCCTACTTTCTAATTCGTTATTTTATCACTAGTCCTGTGTTGTTAATAGCGGCTATAGTGGCACTAAAGCATAGTGGAATTTCAAGAGATTTCTTCTGTTCTGCAATATGCTGTTTAGTACATAATGTTTTCAAATAGCTGTTATAATGGCACTACAACATTGTGTATGTAGTAGAATTTGAACAAACTGCTATTTTCTGCGATCTGCGATTGATAACACTGCCCTAGTTCTATAGCTTAACTGATTTGTGTTTTGTGTGAGGGGTATTTAATTAGCGATCATGTCTTATTAACCAATCGAAATATATTTGTGTGTGTAATTGATTTGTTGTTGTTAATTTTGTTTTCTCATTGTCGTTAATTTCGTCTTGTAAACCATAATTGGTGAGTTTATTAATTTAATTTAGAACTGTGTACTGTCAAGCAGGTTTACGAACTCCACCGATTATACAGAATACAAAGAGATTTGATGAATGATTTCAAAAGGAAAGAATTACATCGAAACCAGATACCGGTCGAGGCATCAATTTGTACAGATCCCTTGACATCTCAAATAACAACAGAAGAGGGAAGAAAATGGCATGTTTCTGGCTTTCCTGTCGGAAACTCGGCTTATGCTCAAACATCTGTTTCAGGTGCTGCAGGTGGTGTTCATTCTCCTTTAGGCTCTATTCAAGGAATAAGCAACAATGCCGGTCCCTTTTTGTCCCCAGATGTTGGAGTGCTTGAGTCCTCCAGACCCTCAAAGGTTAGAAGAAAAATGTTTGACCTTCAGCTCCCAGCCGACGAGTATGTTGATACCGACGAAAGTGAAAAGATCAGTGATGAAAAGACGAGTGGTTCAACGTTATTTCTTCCTGATAGAAATTGTATAACTGGAAAACAGGATGATGTGAAACTCTTTGGTTGTAATGGTAAGAAGACTTGTAGCCAGGACACTTTAAGATCAGAACAGTCTTTAAGGGGAATAAATGGTTTGGCTGACTTAAACGAACCTGTTCAAGTCGATGAGACATATGATTCTCCTTATGTTTACGTTCTGAACAATTCCTGTGCCACAACTGAATGTGTCGATGTCACTGCCAGTGCCAAACAAAAGTTACAGTTTTTTGGTTTGTCGAGGGAACGTTTGCTAAACTCGTGTCATGGAACTGACAGTTGGGCTAGGAATAATGGATACTTGGAGAATAATGGGAACGGAAAAGAGAGAATTCCATCAGTGGCTGAAGCAGGTGAGGCTTCTTATTGAGTTGTTTCAATTTCTTTTTTCATGAAAATAAGCTGTTTTTTGTTTCAATTTTACCACTGATTGCTTGATATGATTCTAAAAGAAATGGTAGCAAAATTAGTATTTAAGAAGATGATAATGAGTTACGGTTCACATGTCTTATCGTGATTTTGTTAATGATTAATGAACTTTTTTATCATTTTGTAAAATTGGATCATAATGGTGAGCCTTTGCGCAACAGTAAGGTTACTGTCTTGTGACCTGGAGACTAGAGGTCACAGATTCAAATATTGGAAATTGTCTCTATACTTGCTGGGGAAAGACTGCGTATATCTACCCTCCCCAGCCCCACGTGGTGGGATCGAGTATTAATAATATTGACATCTGATTAAATTTTATGCGATGAAAATCACGTTTCTTATGTTGACAGGGCATGCTAAAAGCAACCTTCAGCCTGTGCCTCAAGTCCTCAAACTGGAGAAATCACTTTTATCTTCCCAAAATATGCAACATTCATATGGCAAAGCTCATGAACCTGTGTCTGATTCTCTCAGTGGTCGAAGCAAGGCCGATATGTGGAAGGAAAAGACAGTTAGTGATTTACATGTCAGTGGAAGAAATCACGAATACTCGGTTAATAAACATCCCGAGTCTATTCTACCTTTACATAGACCTGATCTTATTCCAGTTACTCCTTCTTATGATTTATCAAAGTCTTGGTCTCATTCTTCCGCTACATGGGGAACGGCGAGTTGCAGCCTAAGCCAGAAGTTGATGTCACTTCAGACACCTCCGTGTCTTAATGCGTCAGGTGCCTTCAATAGGAATTCTCAGTCACATCAGAGTAATGGGAAATTGGAAGAGTTTTGGCCTTTAAATATCAGTTCCAATCCTAATCCAGGTATTCAATGTGATGCACCATTGCGGAATGGGTTTTATCCCGGGTCTTCGTCTGGATCCAAGGAACCATCTATGAACATGTCTTCAATTAGCTATGACTATCTGAATCATAATAATGATAGGAAGCTAATTCCTGAACATTTCATCAACAATGGTTCAACAAAATACAATGAGGGTTCAAATTCAAATTGCAATGACAAGAAGTCTGGAAAAGACATTGACTTAAATGCTTCATTCAGTAACAACACAGTTCCTCGGTCAGGTGTTGGGATAATGGATGGAGATGCGGCATTGTCTTGGCTTAGAGCGAAGACCACTTGTAAGAATAACGCCGATAAAAGCTCAATTACTGCAGGAGAGACAAGTTTTCTTCACACTGCTTCGCTGTCCTTGAAAGGTGAAACTGGAAAGGAGCCTAGAGGAAAATTTATGCAGAGTTTAACATCGGTTTCGTGTTCTAATGACCAAAGGAGGAATGAGGTAAGTGAAAGTTCGAGTAATAAGAAAATTCTAGGTGTTCCAATATTCGATATGCCTCATATTTCTCCCAAGAAAGAGTTGTGTTCAATCACTTCTCCCAAAAACTGGATGTTTGATATTAACTTGCCTTGTGAAGCTAATGATGTTGAGTTTGACAAAGAACGATTCACTGAAACCGTTGTTAGTAAGACAAGATCTCCTAGAGCAGATGCAGACTCTAGAAATCAAATTGATCTGAACTTAAGTATGAGTGAGGATGAAGGATCTTTCACAACTATACCAAGTGCCAATTCAAAAATGAAGGCAGAGATAGATCTTGAAGCCCCTGCTGTTCCCGAGTCAGAGGACGATATCATAGCAGAAGAAAAGCAGCTTGAAACTTCTCTTGCATCACCACACGTTCTGCAAGATGCTGTCGAAAAGCCACAGGACGATGAACTTGTGAGAAATGCAGCAGAAGCAATTGTTGTCCTTTCGTCTCTTTCATGTGATCGAGTGGATCATGTGATCAATAGTCCATCAGAAAGTCCAATGCTGGATTCACTAAGTTGGTTTGCAGATGTAGTTTCCTCGTGTAAAGATAATCTCGAGAGCAAGTGCGATGATTCAAGGGGAAAAGACTGTGAGGACAATAACGAGGAGTCTTCCTCCGAAAGATTTGATTATTTTGAGGACATGACATTGAAAATTGAGGAAACAAAGGAAGAAGACTACATGCCAAAGCCTCTTGTTCCGGAAAACTTCAAAGTGGAAGAAACAACTAGTACTTTACCTACTCGGACGCGAAAGGGTCCTGCAAGGAGAGGGAGGCAGAAGAGAGACTTCCAAAGGGACATTCTTCCGGGAATAGTATCGTTATCAAGGCATGAAGTAACAGAAGATCTTCAGACATTTGGAGGGATTATGAGATCAACAGGTCATTCATGGCAATCAGGACAAACTCGGAGAAACTCGTCTAGGAATGGTCGTGGGAGAGGGAGGCGGCGAGCGCAGGTTACACCCTCTCCCTCGCCACCTGCGGCTACGAATGAAACCAACACATCTTTGGTGCAGCAACTGAATAACATTGATGTTGCATTGGAGGATAGGAGCTTAACAGGTTGGGGCAAAACGACTCGAAGGCCACGCAGACAAAGGTGTCCGGCCGGTACTCCTCCATTGATCCCAATAACATAATCACCATAAGAGGCTTAAAATTTTTAGATGTGAATTTATAGAGGTAAGCATGATCAATTCCATATTTGATTGAACACATGTTGTTCTCAAACATCGGATTTCTCTTGTAAAATTCTTCTTTGGATGATACCAACATGTATTATTGTTAAATAATGTTGTATGATTTATTCTCATTATATCTTTATAGAACCATTGAGATACATTAATACCAGGACTCTCTTCAATTTCGTGCTATCTCACTTTTGTTTTATTTTTATTAATAAATTTCTCGAGTTAGATAGTATAGGATCACTTAAACGTTAAAATTCTCCTCAAGAATTTTAACGTTGCTTTATTTTTTAAGAGTTTGAATATGAATTTGAGACTATTGTTTAAGTTAAAAGAGATTTTGTTATCAAGATAACCATCACCAAGTCATTTATAAATAATAACATAATAAGAGTATCAATTTGAAGTACAAGTAATGGCATCCGTACATCAACATAAAGAATCATTAAAAGAAGATAATTGAAGTGATACTTTTGTTTTGAGAAATAATTGAAGTGATACTTAGTCATAAGTGTTAACGCAGAAAAGAAAGAAAAAAAAGGAAGAAATGGTTGTCTACATACAAGTGGCCGTATTAGGAAAAGTCATTTGGAAGACTGAAAAAAATGGTCCTCTTTTCTTCTTTTTACTTTTCTTTCTCTTTAACTCAGAAAATAGAATGAAAAGGAAAGGCTTGTGGTCTTCAATCTTGTTTGATTTATTTTCTGACCTGCCAGATTGATGGTATACATGGTCAATACAGTGAATGAAAAGTAAAGAACACAAAATCCCAAAAGTTATTATTTCAAAGAATTTGCACCTAGAGTTACTCCAATGTGCCTATTTTTATTTGATTAATTATTTGGTCTCTCTATTTTATTCAAAATAAATTTTTAGTCTTTTTATTTTTAAAATCAACTTTTTAATCTTTATATATATTTTTTTATCTTAAAAAATATATTCTATTTTACCATAATTAATTCACACAATTATGAGATTCGATTTTGAATCCAAGACAAAACGTTCAATCTAATCATATCTACATTTGTGACTTGAGCTAGAAATTAAGAACCCCACTATTTTTTATTATGTGATGTTTGTGACTTGGATAAAATAATTTATATGTCATTTTTGGGTAGTTAATTTTTGTTAGTTATTTTATTTATATATTAAAATATTAAAAAATACAAAAAGTAAAATTTAAATATTTTTTCTAAATGTTTTAAAATTTTAAATTATTGTTAAGTAAAATAAATAATTTTTAGTATTTTATTTAAATATTTTTAATTTATAAATAAAATTAAATATAACGATAATGACATAAAAAAATATTTTATTCAATTCACAACTGTTACTTAAATATCACATCATCAATAAGAGTATCATGTCATCAAAAATAATGAAAGATTAAAAATTTTAAAAAATTAGTTGAAGAACTAAAAAATTAATTTTAAAAGTAAGAGAATAAAAACTTTATTTTGAATAAAATAAAATAATTAAAAGTGCATTTAAGTGAAATAAAATTAGATAAATTCTTTTTTTTTTTTGACTCAATAAAAATTAGTTAGATAAGCGTGGCAGTAGTTATATTTAAAGAAATTAGTTAAATTCTTATTTTTTTTAATTTTTTTTCTTTTGACTCAATAAGAATTAGTTAGATAAGAGTGGCAATAGTTAAATTAAAGTGATTATAGCATAAGAACTTTTCTTATATACCACAATAGTTATATTATATGCATTTGGCTATTTATTTTATTACAATGAGTGATTAGTGATGTAATTTTATAAGATATTTGATTGATGTCACATATAAGTAACCATTTTACGAGCAGTATGGCTTGGCTTCCTTGCTTGCCGTAGAAGGTCGATGATGAGTGATCACATTTTTTGTCTTCTTGGGCCACTGTTAAGCTTAATATTAATATATCAATATCATCAAAATAAACGGTCCTATTACTTTAAAGAACATTATTTTTATGAAAAGGGAACTTATACTACCCTTTAGATTTTTTTTATACCATACTAACTTTTCTTTACTCATGATTAGATTATAGCATAAAAGACTAGTTTATTTAGTGTAACAATTTCATAACTTAAATACTACTTCTTGTACTTATATATAGATTTATTGACATATCACCATAATTAAGAAAGTTTAAATTTGTTAATATTTGATGTTACTTTTATACGTTTATTTTTCAAGAAATCAAGAGAGAGAATTAATTAATATTTTTATTAGAATATTTATTATTAATCGGACAGAAATATATAAATTAATTAGAGATATATTAGTAAAAATAGTAATTAATGTAATTGAAAATTCAGAGTCTTTAAATTTAGGAACAAAGATACTATTATATTGAGATTTTTATTTATTCAATGTGAAAATGTTGTCATATTTAAAAATTGACATTATTGAAGGGACTTTTGTATACAAATATCCCCTTTTTTTAAAAAAAATTCCAAAATACCACTTTTGAAAAAAATTTCCCAAAATGTCACACTTTTTTTACTCAAAGTCTCTCCCTGGGGAAGCGACCTCATGAAGAGGAAGTCTCTCCCTGTGGAAGCAACCTCTTACACGCATGGCTCCTTTTCTGTTCTTTTTTTTTTTTTTGAAAAATTGTTTATTATTATTAATTTTATTATTTAAAAAATAAAATATATTAATAAATTTGTAAATAAAGTTTATAATTTAATTATTATTATTATTATAATAATAAATTATTATTATACATATAATTAAAAATTATTATAATTAAATTAAATTATTAATTTAATGATTTAAAAAATAAAAATAGTAATAATAAATTAAAAAAATACATTAATAAATTATAAATAAATGTTATATTTTTATTATTGTTATTATGATAATAAATAATTATTATACTTATAATTAAAAATTATTATATTTAAAATTATATTATAAATTATATATATTATATTATAAATTTCAAAATAAATAAATAAATAAATGATAATAAAAATTGAATAATAATAACAATTAAATGAAAAGAAATTTATATTGCTAACATGAAAATTAAAATACATGAAATTTGGAAAAATAAAAGATTTCAAATTTATATCAATGATGTCCACCTAAATGACCCCCAGTCCCACATGTAGGGTGTCTTCGAACTCGTCTAGCTCTCTGAGCAAGTTGTGGTTCTTCCGGTTGATCCTCATTTTGATCATTTTCTTCAATGTAAGTTGTAGATGGGTTAAAACCACTGACACCTGCTTCCATTAAATTTTGAGATTGTTGATTATACATCGAATCAAATACAGCATAAGCCGATTCAGGAGTTGTGCACTGAGTTCCAAACAAATTATAGATAAGCCCATGTTCGGTCGGATAACCGGGTGTTGGTATTTCTGGCACTGACGGAACGTAATACTGAGATGTTGATGAAGACGATCCTGCTGTGTGTTGTTGTTGTGGGGTTGATTGGGAGATCGATTGCACACGAGGATATGTTGGCGGTTGTAATCGGGGGTCACGGAGATATTGTTCTACAGATATAAACAATTTGGTGTGTTGTCTAAACCAAATCATATATTCTATGTTATGACATAAAACACCTTGTACGATGTTACCTCGCAACACGTAATTATGGCGCTCGTTCCAATGGTTAATTTCTTCTCTCCATACCCAGTTCCAATTATCATCAATCCCATACCTCGCAACACGTAATGTCAAGAAAGGTCGCCCAAAGAGCAAACACATTAGAGCAGAAATGGACATTACAGAAAGAGTACCAAGAAAATGCGGATTATGTCGAGTCTCTAGTCATACTAGAAAACATTGTCCAAACGCTGCTGGCACATCTACTCAAATTTGATGTATTTTTACTATTAATTTAATGTATTTCATGTATTTTAATTTTCATGTTAGCAATATAAATTTCTTTTCATTTAATTGTTATTATTATTCAATTTTTATTATCATTTATTTATTTATTTATTTATTTATTTTGAAATTTATAATATAATATATATAATATATAATATAATTTTAAATATAATAATTTTTAATTATAAGTATAATAATTATTTATTATCATAATAACAATAATAAAAATATAACATTTATTTATAATTTATTAATGTATTTTTTAATTTATTATTACTATCTTTATTTTTTAAATTATTAAATTCATAATTTAATTTAATTATAATAATTTTTAATTATATGTATAATAATAATTTATTATAATAATAATAATAATTAAATTATAAATTTTATTTACAAATTTATTAATATATTTTATTTTTTAAATAATAAAATTAATAATAATAAACAAATTTAAAAAAAAAAAAAAACCAAAAAAGGAGCCATGCGTGTAAGAAGTCGCTTTCCCAGGGAGAGACTTCCTCGTCAAGAGGTCGCTTCCCCAGAGAAACTTCCTGTTGAGTTTAAAAAGTGTATTATTTTTTTAAAAAAGGGGATATTTAGATACTAAAGTCTATTGAAGGTGTTCCACTCTATCGTCATTAATTCCTTGATAGTTTCTTCTCTCTGACGACTTCACTTATCTATCAACATCGACTAGTGTACCTTAATTTAGCGTATAGATGATTATTTTCATTGCTCAACTACCATCGATGTCCTTTATTATAAACATACTGTTTTTTATCTCTTATTAAAAAAAGTTAAAAGAGTAGTTAAACTCATTTTATATTTTAATATTTCTAAAATAACTTTTGTATTTGAATGTGTTAAATTTAATTTTTTATATTTTAAGATAAATTAGTAGTATTAATAAATAGTATGTTCCAAAAAATAATAATAAATGCATCTAATAAATTGAAATATCTTATATTGAAAGACAAATTGTTTTAATACTATTTGAAAGACAATACCATCTCGCTTAAAATAGTTTTATCCTTGAAACTAGGGGTTATTATTGGATTAGGATTTTAAGAGACTATTTTAGTAAAAAAATAATCTTGAAAATTTTAAAATGCTATGAAGGAATGTACTGACTTTTAAAGATTCTTTTAAATATTTTTCAAGATTAGGATTTCATATTTTGGATTTTAATAAATTTTATAACATCAAGATTTTAACGACTTCAAATGATTTAATGGATTTATAAGAATTGAAAGGATCTATGGAACTTTACAAAAAATTCAAAGTTACGAGAGTGGGTGATAAAAGATAATAAATAAATTCTAAATTTTGGATAAAGAAAAATAATAATTATAAGTTTTAGGAAACGAGACAAGAAAATGTGGTGGTTGGTTGCTTGGGTGTGTTGAGCTATAAACTCATGATAAATCTTGTGTGACGCTAAAATATTTAAATAGAGACAACTTATAATAAATTAAAAATTAAGCATGATTAAGAAGGGATAAATATAATTCTTTAAATATACCCAGAAGGTTCTGAGTCTGAGATGAAGGAAGTGAGTCACTTTTAGATGAACTTCAATTTAATTATGTGATATATAAAAAAAATAATGACTTAGCATGTTGTACACAAATAAAAATTAAAAATTATAGTGAATAAAAAAAAATGAGTTAGACTTGTACATTCTTATCAAATATAAAGTCTTTAAATTAATAAAAAATAAATTCAACCAGATTTTAGTACGTATTAGAACTTAAGTCATTTATGAATTTAAGGGAGTTTCTATATACCTCTAAATTGGTGTTGGTGTAGAAATTGGTGTTGGTGTAGACATAATGTCTCTTGCCATTCTAGAGATGATTGGATATCAACAAGATGATATTTCCACCACATTAACAAATGTTGATTAGGATAAAGATTAAGTAAAGGTTGTTGCATTACTAACTATAAAGAATGTTATGTTTAAGTCTAGTTAAGTTTTCCAATTATCACTTTTTTAATCAAGAATTTCATTTGATTAAGTTTTCATAACTAATTATTAAAGCTTTTCTAATTTAGATTCATAATTTATTATTGTTCTAATTTAAGCATTTTTGTGATCTATTTGTGACCTTTTTACATGAAACAACTCCCATTATAAGAGAATATGAGTTATTGACTAAAGTCAGCTAGTCACTTACATATAAAATTTGAACAAATTGAAACATGTTCAACTCATAATATGAAATGAAAATAATTATAAAAAAATAAAAAAATAAAAATAAAAACAAAGTTTTTAACTTAGATTTTGCTATCTTCAGAAATAACAACTCCGACTTTCTAGATTGCTTTGGTGTCAACATTGGAAATAATTGTGCCCTTCAAACTGAACTTATAATGCTATTCAAATTGCTTCTAAAAAAGGCAGAAACATCTCTGACTTGGCTTTCACGTCTCCTTCCATAGTCCCTTAGCAACTTAAAAAAAATGGCTAAACAGTTTGCATTTCATCACTAGCATGTCTTTCATATATAGTCTCACACATATATAGAGAATGCAACCACTTTATTGACAAAATTGTCTCTAAGTCTCTCTATATATGTTAGAGATAACAAATGGTAAAGATTGGATAGAGTTTTATAATGTCTGACTCTATATCCGCAGTTTGAAAAATATTGATTTATTGGTAGTTTTTGTATATAATATAAATTGGAATAAAATTATATAAAAATTTTAATTTCAACTTAAAAAATTATTCATCAATTAAAAAGTCTTTTCAATTCTTGATTATAAAATCATTTAAAATTTTATATATAATACTTTAAAATCTGTACATTTCTACAAAATTCTTCAAGATTTTTTTTAAAGATATAACTTTTTAATAGTAAAAAAAAATCTTATCCCTTGATTTTATTTCCTAAATTATAGTATGTAAATTTTTAACATTAAAAAAAAAGATCTTGGAAAAAAAAAAAGATTTTGTTAAACTCAGGTTATGTCTCTTTATATAAATTCATCTCTTGTTAAACTCCAAATTAACTTCTTTGTTGAATATTATAACGTCCATTCTATCACAAAGTTTGAGTCTTGAGAAATCAACAACCATTAAGGTAACACACATTGATGTTACAACTTTTGTATTTTATATTTACGCATCATTGTTTTTTGACTTTTTTCTTTATTATTGAGTTCAAGTATTTGTTATCTTTGATGATGTTTGTTTTCTTGTTCTTCTTGTTCTCTCCATATGTTCATTGTCTTTTGTGTAAAGAACCATTCAAGTCTCAACCTTTTCTATCTTGATATTTGTTGTTATATCTCCTCTACTACTTTTGTAATTTATTTATTAGAATTATTTGATATATTTATTATATTTTGTCATTTAAAATTATAGTTTTATAAAATATTTTAAAATTTTATATTACAAATCAATTAAAGAGTTTTTTCAATTCTTGATTATAAAATATTATTTAAA
>JBBPBR010000008.1:10019066-10062101 GCA_037974775.1 Cicer pinnatifidum
TTTGTTAATGATTTATGTAATTAAAGAGGAAAACAACACACCGATAGGATAAGAAATTGAGATGGGTTCTTTAT
This sequence comes from Cicer pinnatifidum, assembly GCA_037974775.1. NCBI lineage: Eukaryota > Viridiplantae > Streptophyta > Magnoliopsida > Fabales > Fabaceae > Cicer > Cicer pinnatifidum. The sequence continues at coordinate 10,019,141 of JBBPBR010000008.1, forward strand.
ATAAGTATATATTTTTGTAAATATTTTAGTAAGAAGATGTAATATATATATTGTTGTTGCTGTTGTTATAAAATTTCTTTCAAGGTTTAATTACATGATATGAGACCAATTATGCTGTATTGTTTTTGTTTAATTTTTTGTATGTATCTTGTGTTAAGGAAGTTCACATCGAAAGAAATCAAATGAGCAAATTAAAGAACTGATATGAATTCTTAAATATTTCAGCAACAAAGGATATTATAATTATATAATTGTTCTGTGGATTTAATTTTATATCATGAGAACATGTCAAAATTTGTTGATTAATATATTTAATTAACTTTTGGATTTTTGTTTGATATTTGTAGAATGGGGCGTGCAAAAGTAGCGATAAAGAACATCAATAATGAAAAAGTTCGCAAAACAACTTTTATGAATAGAAAAAAAGGATTAACAAAGAAAATTTCTGATTTTTCTACCAAGTTTGAAGCCAAAGCTTGTTTGATTATGTATGATGGTGATGGTAATGTTGCGCCAACAATATGGCCACAAGACCCTACACTTGTAAACTCAATGCTTCAAGAATATGAGAATCAAAAGATTGAAACATCTCCTAAGATTTTTGATATCAAAGACTATTTCAAAGTTAAGAAGGAAATAGTTGAAGCTGAAATTTTAAAAGTGAAAAAAGCTATATTGAGGAACAAGTTTCCAACTTGGGATCCATCTTTCAATAACATGCAAGTGGAGCATCTTACGACTTTCATGGAAACTATAAATGCTAAGGTTCAAGATTGTAATGAAAAAATAAACATGATGAAAAATATTCAAGAAATTGAAACTAATTTCTTGCACAACACGTCTCACATGCAAAATATGGTTCCAGAGAGTCTTAACTCCTCAAATTCAAATCAAATCAATGTCATTCAAAGCATCCCTCAAATGGAACAATACAACCATGATCCTATGGAATTACCACTTGATAATATTTATGAGATGGTGGATTTCACTAATCATGTTGATATGCCTCCAAATTCATCAACAAATCAACTTGTGGAGTGTGATGATTTAGAGGTTAAGTCTACTAATGTTTGTCAATTTGTGGAGTCTGACGATTTAGAAGTTAAGCCTATGAATGAACGGACCAATCAATTGGTTGATGTTGATGATTGGACCAATCAACTTGACGATGATATTTTCAATTGGATTCGTCAACCTGATCAGTTTTCTTGGAAAGATATTTCTTTTTTACCTCCAAGTGAGCATGAAAGTGCAAGTTTGAATGCATTGACCCAACCAAAATATGGTTTTTAAACATATTGCTGAATTATGTTCTAAACTTGGCTATTCGAAGACACCACTAGATTAGAAGTTCTTTTTTAGTGTGTTGTTGTATTTTAAGTTTTTTAGTTTTCAGCTTTATGTTTTGCTCTAGTATTGGATTTTTGTAGAGATTTATGTCTTTTGGGTACATGTTTGTATTTTGTTTTACATTAAGTAAATTTAGATTTATTTTACTGTTTGGTTTAATGTATAAAATAGTTTAATTCTGACAAGTTTCACTATCAAGTTCCAAATTTTAATTCAAGTAGTCGACAAATAATTATTTATTAATAAGTTCTTTATTTGTAAGTTAGAAAAAAGACAAAATTGCAATAATAAGAATTAGAGAGTGAGTCTGTTTGATTTCATTTTTAATTTTTTTTTTAAAACCTTAAAGGGCAAAAATTTGTTTGAAATGTATATTTTTAAAAATGGTTTTCAAAAAAGTGTTTGAAATGTATATTTTTAAAAACTTAGAATTGTTGAGTTTCTATTTTCAGTTTTCTAAAAACACGAAGAAAAAAAAAATAATTTCATTACTGGTAATGTTGTAAATTATAACAAATTTCATATTTTTAAAATATGACATAAAATCCTTGAATCTATTAGTTGTATATATAGGATGGAAATTGTATTTTGGCTTCAAAAAAGTGTAAATCAGTTGAAGGTTGAAAGAGGTCAACCTAATTGTTTAGTACCATGTACCATTGTTATTTCAATTCAACCATTTTCAATATTATTAAAAAAATTAGTTTTATAAACTTATATAATCAATTATTGATGTATTTATTATTAGTAAAAATTGCATTGAATCATTGACCTCGCTTGACACAACGATGGTAAAAATAATAAAAGATAAACCATAGATTCTAGACCCATATGCCAACTAAGGAGAGCAGTATTACAACTTGTTGCTATCTATAGTCAATATCTAATAAATATTTAACATATATAAAAATTATGTTATTTTGTAATAATAGTTTCTGGTCAAATTATATTAAAGGAAATTTATAATTGTTTAGGCAAGTATTTATCCAAAATATATGAAGCACATTAGATTAGAAGTAGAAATGAGTTATTGCATTTCCCTTTCTCCAAAAAAGAGCATGTTCAATGATTCTATGCAATGCCATAATTCATATATCTTATTTGCACAAATGCTCCAATTTATTCCCAATGCAATTACTTGCTTCTCCCTGCAAGTTATAAACACACCAGCTCTAGTATTATTCAACCTGTTACAAAATATAAACAAAATTTGACACATCTATTAATAACAAAATCTAAGCAAATATTAACTCTTTTCATCCTATTTAATGATACTTTACCAAAAATGCCCTTCATAAATAATTACTCTTTTTATGCAATTATGTGAAATAAAGGGTAATTTAAGTAATAAAATTGAACTTAGATTAACAAAAGTAGGTGTGAATAACTAATTATTTTAATAAATATGTAAGTGGTTAATTTTGCTTATATTTTCTAACGGATGAAATATTATACATAGAACATTCTACATCACATCCTTGTTCCTGGGCCAAGCTTTGAAAGTTTTCTAAAAACATGCAAATTTCTTTCATTTGCCATTCAGAAGTATCTCCAGCTCCAAATCTATAGATTTTACTATCAATCTCAATTGTACTGTATCCAGGGACCTTCTTCAGTCCCATTCCTTCCATCCTTGATCTCACTTTTCTTGATTCATACCACTTTCCTCCTTCAGCATATATGTTAGATAACAAAGTATAGTACCCTGTATCATCAGTACTTATTCCTTCAAGTTCTTCACTTATGTTCTCAATCAAGTCCAACCTCCCGTGTATTCGACACCCGTTAAGCAAAGCCCCCCATATGCTAGCATCTACAGGCGTACAGATCGATTTAATTATTTCGTATGCTCCATTGATATCGCCGGCGCGACTTAGAAGGTCGATTATGGAAGCAAAATGTTCGGCATTGGGAACTATGCCGTAATCCTTCATAGAGTTAAAATAAAATTTCCCTTGTGACACTGATCCGGCATGCCTGCAGGCAGATAAGATATTCATGAAGGTTACTTCATTTGGTTTGATATTTGAGTTAACCATTTTAGTGAAGAGTGAGATTGCAGCATTTATTTGACCATGTATGCCGTGAGCAGCGATCATGGTACTCCATGACACCACATTTTTCTCTAGCATGGTATCGAAAACTCTTTGGGCTGTTTGAAGGTCTCCACACTTTGCATACATGTCTATTAAAGCTGTATCGATATAAAGATCCTTCTGATTACCGGTTACAATAATCTTATGGTGAATCCATTTTCCCTTCTCGAGGTAACCCAAATTGGAGCAAGCTTGAATTGCACTTAAAAAGGTTACTTCGTTTATCTCGAGGCGGTTTACATTCATCTCATCGAAGAGGTTGAGTGCTTCTACTGATACACCATTCTGAGAAAACCCGCAAATCATACAATTCCATGTCACAATGCTTTTCTTCCTAATCATGTTAAAAATTGTGTATGCCAAATCCACAAAGCCACATTTTGAATACATGTCCATCAAAGAGTTCTGAACAAATTCATCCATGAAGCCTCTTTTCATGACATGACCATGTATCTGTTGTCCAAATTGTATCGAACCTGCACTCGCACTAGCTGAAATAGAACTTGCTAAGCTAAATGAATTTGGCATTAGGCTCTTTGCCACCATACGTGCAAAGAGTACCATGGCTTCCTTGTTGAAACCTTCTCGAGCATAAAATGACACGAGCGTATTCCACGAAACAACATTTCTATTTTGAATTAAATAAAGAAGTTTTTCACAACTGGTTGTTTTCCAACATGCTGCATAGAAATCTATAAGTGCAGGCCCAAGATCAAGATCAGCAGCATCCATTGCTTTCCTTAGAACAAAGCAATGAACTGATTTTCCCTCTTTTAACTGACCTAATCTAGCACAGGAATACAGAACACTAATCATTGTCACTTCATTAGGTTCTACCTCTGAATCTTGCATCTGAATAAAAGCATCCAATGCCTCTTCAAAGCACTCATTTTGATTATACGACGAAATCATAGAACTCCAACAAGAAGTACTTCGATCATCGAGATACTCAAAGAGCCTTTTCGCTCTACACAAGTAGCCACATTGGCTGTACATAACAATAAGAGAATTACACAAACTGCCATCATCAACCATGCCTTCTCTGATCACATATCCGTGTACCAATTCAGCCAACCTTAAGCAACCAATTTTACCACAAGCCTCGGCTACGCTAAGTAGTGTAACCGAGTCAGGTCTAATTCCCTCAGAAACCATCGAACGAAACATTTCCAATCCTTCTCTTGGAACCCCATTCTCAACATAACATGAAACAATAGAACTCCAAGAAACCAAATCTCTTTGAAACATTTCATCAAACACCTTCCTTGCATCACTTAAACAACACAATTCACCATACATTGCAAGCAACGAAGTTCCAATAACACTATCACTGCAAAAGCCAGATTTAACTATCCTTCCATGCAACTTTCTTCCCAAAACCAAATCACCAACACCAGAAGCAGCCTTCAAAACAGAAGGATAGATAAACCTACAATTCTGAGTCAAGTGAGAACCCATATGAAAATGATGATTGTAAAGAGAAACAACTTGATCAAAAAAGTGATTCCAAAGGTAACACTTGATGAGAACACCAAACATGAAGGAATCAGGAGATGGGTATGAATAAAAAACAAGTCTTGATGATTGGAGAGAACCCATTTGGGTATAGGATTCAAGAAGCTTTGTAGAGGCAAGTGGGTCATTATGAAGGTTGGAGACAACAAGGTGGGCATGGAGTTGAGTGAGTTGTCTTAAGGTAGAACATGATCTGAACAATGGCATGTAAAGTGTTGTCATGTTTGTTTGGGGGTAGACAAGACTGAAATATGTGTTGTGTTTGTATTTGGTTTGGTAATGGTTGATGATAAGGAAGAGGAAATGAAGTGAGAAGGGTGAAGAGAAAGTGAGAATGAGACATTCAGAATCAAGCGTAAGCAATGAGAGAACAAAAGTGCCATCAAGTTGCGCGGGAACAGCTAAATACAAGAATTTATTTGAAGCCAAAGTGTATAAATATCGGTGAACTCTAAGATAAATGACGGTCCACCTTTAATCAATTTACAAAATATTTAAAATTTTAATGATTATAGATGTCATTTTTTAAACTTTGATATTAATATTTGTATTTATTTTTATGAATTATTGGTTCGATAAAAATAAAGAAAAATAATATGTATTTCGTTTTAAATTGATATTAATCATGTAACTGTCTTATTCAAAAAGATGAGTAGAGTCACAAACTATTACTTATGAAGTGTATTGTTAATCGTCGTTAGAATTTTCAATAATTTTTAAATACCGACTCATAAATATAGTCCATCGAAGAACTCGTCATATACGGAATAACTCACTTATAATAAATATAATCATTCAGAGTATAAGAAATCTTACAAATTAATTTTTGAAGTGTATGTACCCTAACTAAGCTCAATTGATAGATAAATACAAATAATTCGGTATGCAAGGGTTTATCTTTGAATTTAGGATTATCCACTTTATCACACTTATTCAAAATATAGACTCTAATTCTTTGGCGGAGTGTCATCCACTTGAAAATGGATTCAAAGCGACACCATAGTAACATTTATGTGACTTAGTTTCTTTATTACTATTGAATTTGAGATTTAATAGATGTGTGTTTGGTGGTATTTTGTGTTTACATTGTTTTATTTCTTATTTTGTATCATGTAGTTAGTATTATTTTAAGAAAACTTTAAGTTTGTCTCAATCATGTTTGTCGAAAAATTACTGGTCATATCTGAAATTCCTTTTAATCAATATGAACTTACATGAGTAAAAAAATGATATGTATTTAGATAGATGTAAAGACTTTAGATTATGCTTTATTTATTTATTTTTTTTGCCAATGACAATGTTTGAAAGAAATTAATTTGATTATAAGGACAAAGTTTTGATATAACTATGACAATGTTCTCTCTATGAGTTATGTTTTATGTTTAAAATATGGATGAAGAGTAGCTCGACATAATTATTTTCAAACTAGTGTTGTATTAATCTCTTTTATCATTATTGAATGAAATTTGAATCTAATAAAAAAGAAATACATAGTGACATTAAACTTTATCTAAAAATAAAAATTAAATATCAAATATGTTTTACGATTTATGCATATTAAAAAATAAGAATAGAGAATAATAATTTTATTAAATTATTTTTATTAACTATTAGTATATTTTGTACTATCATAATTGCAAAGTAGAATTAATGTTTTGAAAATTGTATACATAATAATAATTGAAAAACACAATTAGAAAAACAAACTATAAAGTTATATTAAAAAATAATAATAACTTTTATTTTGACACAAAACTTCTTGGTAAAATGATACTCATTGGAAGATAAAACGAATATATAATAATAAAAAAAATATTATTAATATTTATTTAAGGTATGCGATTTGATAAATTTAAAAAGCTACTTTTTATAATCAGTGGTATGATTTTTTAGTTACATAAACTACTAATTTTTTTTAGACCATAGCTATTTAATAAAAGTCTTATCTATCATAGATTAGGCCATATGACCTATCAAAAGGTATGACATATTCTCACTTTTAACGTCATCCTCTTCATCTTTTATTATAAAAATATTGAAATGACAAATTACAATTTATTTTAATTTTATTGAACACAACTAGCATATCCCTTGATTCTAATCAAATTGATAATTTTTGTATTTAAAATTTTATAAAAAGACGAATTTGAGTAACATTCGATAGAATTAGAGTTATATTTGAAATATTCTTAATTTAATGAACCAATTTTATTTCTTTGAAATTTGGTGATTTATTCTATTATTTTATTTCTTTGCGTCTTATTGGTTGTTGAAGGACCATGTCCGGAGATTTATGGGTAGGAGGGGATGGAAGTTTCTACGCTTTTTTTTTAGAAAAAAAAAAGATATAATGAGTCAACAATCTCAATGTACTCAATAATCTTATTAAGTAGTGTCAAAATGAATTATTATTTGCCGGAGGATGAAATAAAGGACCAAAATAAATAGTTTTTCATTTTGCATAAATAAAATAAAAAACAATTTTATAAGGATCAAATCCGTACACAACCCTATATTTGTAGGATTGAACATATATTACATTAAAGAAACCATTAAATTGGTCCTTAACTCTATAAGCTGCTCTTAAAATTGTTATTATTTAGACACACAAAAATTAAAAGAACAATGATAATGAGGGCAAACTAAATATAAAAAAGGGTACCATTAACAAAACTAAGAAAAATGGAATTCAGCAAACAACTTCTCCAAGGAAACATACAAGTGATTTATTCTTATAGATTTCCCTTTCTTTGACTTGATAACAAATTTGTTGCTCTACTACTAAGAACCAACAAGTTCAGTAGCATTTATGTGGAATTAAGCTTATCATGTTGTTAATTCGCACATGAACTATCTTGATAGAATTTAGATTAAGATAGAGACTAATATGATAGTAAATGGCAACTGCGTAGGAACTTGATACAATTTGAATTAAGATAGAGACTAATTTCATAGTAAGTGGTAATTAACCGAGACAAAGACTATTTTAAAATTTTGAAAGAATTAAGGACATGCTTGAGAGCGACTTACAAAGTCAAAAACCAATTTAGTGATTTAGACATTTAAATTTAAAAGTGTTATAATATTAGAAAATATCTTATATTAACTATTATATTATATTAGAGTTATTTTCTAGAATCAATTTATAATTAGAGATATCTTAAAATATCTCTTATTATTATGATTTGTTCTTGATTTATGATTAATTATATGTTTATCTATAAATAGAGATTAGTTTTGACTCTTTTATAATCAAATCAGCATAAAACTATTATCAATAATTTTCAAACTCTTATTATTTTCTCTGAATTCCGACAACTTCTAAGTATTGATTTGCATAGCCTCTATATTATTCCAATACACTGTGAAGGTTATATGTGGCCTGATTTTCTTGTATAGAGTAAAATATGCTCAGTTATAAACACAACCTCTTATTTTAGGATGGAAATAGGAGGTAACTTTTTCTCATTAACTTTATGTACAGACATATGTTTAAGGCAGGGTTCAGTAATCAGTACCTCCACTACTGATAAATCATACAATGAAAACATTTACAATACAATGCAATGTGAGTAACCTTATAGAGTGGTATCCATCATTGTACGACCAACACAAGGAATGCTTTCTGGCCAATAACTTTTCTCCATAGCAATCAACCGATTCTTTCAATATATCATCTCAAGATTTTCAATCTCAATCACGAGAACGTAATTTAAGCTTTCCCTCCATCTTCATCGGTTGGTATTTCATGGCGCGGTTTATTGTACTTCTCCCGCAGTTGCTTAATAGGGATAAAATCTCCAGCTGAATCCATTCCATAGAACAGAAAAGAGATGTAGGGATGATCCAACCTTCCCTGGAAAAAGTTAAAAAGAGTAAATTTAATAACAGACATTATGATGCATGTCTTTTCAAGTATAGATTCACTCACTTTGTCTGGTTTCTCAGGTATGAAAAGATTCTCCTCTGCAACTGCAAAAAAAAAAAAAATATGAAAAAAATCAATCTGCATGTTTTTTACTTTCAGCAAGAAACCAAGAACATGGATACTCACAACACAGAAACCATGAACATCAAAGAGGTTGTGTAATTGGTTCAATGGTAGTGGTAACTGGTAAGTGAAATGTAGTAATGTACGGAAAAGAAAATTAAGTATGCTTGTGAATGAGAAAGAATGGATGATAAATGCCATTAAATAAAATGTATGTAAACTCATAAGCCTAAGGAATTAAGTAATCCAGCTTTACCATACGCCACCAGAAGATTTGGTTCAGCACGAACGTCAACAAGAAGCTGTACATTTGGAAAAGAGAAACAGATTAAAGGTCAGAACAATTCTCAATCAAAGTCATTCCAGCTACTAACAGAATAAGAAAAATTTGAGGCCATGTATCAAGAAACAATAAATATATTTCCGATCACATATTCTTGTTTGCATATAAGCATGAAAATGATGTTTCATCTAAAATGTTTGCTGAGTATGAAGAGAGACAATTTATAGAAGTACATGGTTCTTCTATCCCAGCACCATAATGTAATCTGTGACATCATAAGCACAGCCATGGAAGACAAACTTATAATACAGAAAAAATTGGTAATCAAGTTTCTTGAATTAACATCTTTCACAAAATGCTATTGCTCGATTAATAACTACTAAGCAGTATTCGTATTGTCTGATTAATTCTACAGGTTGAAGTACTACAAATAATAATAATAAGAATTGAAGAGTACAAGAAGATTCAACTGCTTAGAAAGTCAAAATATTTAGATAAAAATTAAATTTGACCACATAGAAACATGATAATTCAAGCAAATGGAATTTATATCACGAAGTTCATCAAACCTGATAAAACGGTTGAGTGGAACCACGAGACAACTTCTTAACCTGCGCATTTTCCATCCATGAACTCGACTCACCGCATACAGGATCCATTCCACATATTATAGCTCTATAGCCTGCAAGGTATATCGAGTAAATCAAAATATATGGGGGAAAGGAAATCATATTTTCCCCATTTATGAGATATTCAACCAAGCATCACCATTATTATTGTCATATTGCCTTTCACACTTGAAATACAATAAATAATTGATTTGTTGTATTGATAGGAGAGATTTCAGTTACCAAATATTTTATGTGTCACTTTCTGCCCTAAGCGGAACACATATTGTGCATTTTCATGTGCCAAAGCTTTAGCTGAAGCAGCCAGAGACTCTGCTTCTAGTTTAGAAATTTTATCACGTAATTCAGCAGCCAAGGCATAGTCCTCTTTCTCGATAGCACTCTGAAGGTCTGAACTGCAAATGAAATAGGATTACTTGCTATCAGTGTTTAGGGATGACAAAAAATTCTGTACTCGCGGATATCCGCGGATAAACAAGAAATCGGCCTGTTAGAGTGTGCTTGTTTTCACATTATCATTACCAACCCCTCAAACATCAATTCACCTCACAGCTATTTTCACATTCGCATGAATTCATGCCAATGCATAACCAAACACACAAACTTAATCATTGAGAACAAGTACAAATGATGAAGAAATCTCACCGAAGACGTATGATACTTAGACCTTTATCTTGAGCTTCACTTTTTGAAGATAATCCCCTTTTTGACTGTTGTTGCTTAATTACCTCTTCTTCAACCTTTCATATACAATATTTATCAAGTAAGTTTCTAGCCATATAGTGCTCTAATACCAGAAAAAATAGATGACCTGAAGACATATACAGAAAGGGACATACACCAACAAATACACATTCTATTGATTCAAGTTGTCAAGAGGCTAGAGTCATACACACAATTCAAGGTTAACAAAACGGATTTAAATAAATAAAATCTCCGACAGAAACTGAAAAGTATAAGTACGTGTTTCAGTACAGTGTGGGGGGATGTGAAAAGTAATTTTCCACTGCGAAAATATGATTTTAGTATAGTTTGGTTACTTTATAAGAATTGATTTTTCTTCTGAACTTCGATTTGACTAGAATGATTAACATTAGGTCAAAAGTTTTACACTAAATTTTACATCATACTTGCCTTTCAAATAAAAATGATAGTATAAATCACTTCACTCTAACTCAATTTTAATCAAATGCATTTTACAAAATCAAGTTCATTCAAAATAACCTTTGCTAACACACACACATGTAAGCATAATCCACATAGCAGTTTGGTATAGGATACCATAACAGTATTAGCGGCTGACTAATCTAACCTCAGTAAGTTTGTTTCGCAGCTGCTGTGCAATGTCATACTCTTCCATGTTTAAAGCACACTGACATTCAAAAGTTCCAAACAAATGAAGCATTAAGAATTCTTCCACAAATACGATAGATGCACATGGACTACACCACTTAACCGGTTATAAAAGGGTAAAAACATTTACACCTGCACTCTTGTGGCTAAGTCCAGCTGAAAGAAGAACATCAAGATATCCTCATTAGAACTTTCACTCTGCTCTACACTTGCATCCAACCCTTGCTCCCCCCCTCTAAACATCCATGCCGCTTTGGCCTTAAAACCATTTCGCCTTGACACATAAGGGTACCCAATTAAGACTAAGTTCTGAATACACTGGTTCCACATGGAGTGTTTGCAGTTGGCAGAGGTAACATTGGATCTTTTAAATGGCTCAAAGGGTGCCATCCAAGATGGAGACAAACCATAGATTCTGCTGTTTCCACAGGTTGCTAGAGTGTTCAATGACACACCTTGCACCATTTTTTTGTGAAGCCAAAAATGTCTCAGTCTCTCACCCTAAAAAGGGTTAAAAAGAAACACAAATTTTTATCCTTTCCTGAAGAAAATGTTTCTGCATTATTGCCAATACATGAAATTAAATTATAAAGCTTCAATAGTATTTATCTGCAAATCACCCCACCACACACACACACATAAATAACTGTAAAGATTTTTTACACCATCAATCAATTATAGTAGTCAGATCATTAAAAATATTTGGCTTTAAATATAACTATCTTAAAAGTCACATACAATTTATTGCAATTACTTGAAAGTGTAAAAAGTTATACACCGGCATTCTATCAACACTCAACTAAATTTCAGCTCAAAGTTACAATTTTATCCACTTAGCTACTTTTATCATATATCTGCATTATTGCCAATACATGAATCGGAATCATGAAACATCAACATTTACATGAGGACCTCGTTGCTCACACGAATGAGCTCATCTCCAACTCATCTAAACTTTTCCTCACAAAAAATATGCAAATTCTATTTTCCCCATCAAAATTACATAATTTTTTTGTTGACAAATTAGACTCTAACCGAACTACGTTAATAAATAGGAATAGAAATGGAAGAAGGAAATAACATGTGGGTATTGTGTGGACATGAAACAACTATTGAAGAAAATACGCAGAGACAAGAAATAGAATATAGCCGGGAAAAGAATGGAAAACTTACGAAAGATGAAGAACAGAGAAACAAGTAGGAGCGGAAGATTTCCAAAAGCGTCAATGGCCTTCTCCCAGTCACACAACAGAACCAACCAAACCAAGCACCAAAATATATTTTTAATGTTTTTTAATTAAAAATATAAATGTTTTTTTTTTCGATATGTTAAAAACCATGTTTACAATTTATAGTGTAAATTTATTTTTATTAATAAAAAATATTTTATATATATATATATATATAATTCTAAATATACATATTATTTGTCATATATATTTTGTTAACTAAATCTATTCTTAGTTCTTTTTATGTGAGAATAGATCATTTACGCAAGTTAATAAAACATACAAATTAATAATATAACCTTAATGTGAGATTAAAAATACATAAGAAATTAGTTGTGTTGTTATCTTGTGGCAACTAAAAAAGTAAAAGGTATTTAGTTTGTGTTGAGTGGATAATAGTTTCTTTTTTATTTTAAATTTAGAAAAGGTTGAAAATAATTAATTAATAAAATTGAACTTTTCGTTCACATTTATTTGTGATTTGTGTTTAAGTATAAAATTACGTAATTGATAGTTAACATTTAAATTTCATTGTAAATCTTGAATGAAGTTGATAGTTTTCTGATTATGATAATAAATAAATGTGTCTTTCTTGATCTAAAACCTTCATGTGCATTAGGGATCCCAAAACACTATCCATGTGCATTAGAGTAAGCCACCTACTAGGATAATCAAATGTGATGTAGCTATTCCCTTTTCCACCAGTTTAATGCAGTGATACTTCATATATGCTTACTTGATCAACATGGGCATTTCTTTACCAAAACTATGTTGGTGTTCTGGTTCCTTTACTTTTAAAAAATACTTTTATTTTTATTTACTAAAATTTATATTTGTTAAAAAAAGAGTAAGAAATTTTTTGAAGTGAACAATGCAAGAGATATTTCCAAAATATACATTTAGAAATTACGCGATGTTAATGTCTCTATTCATCTAATGGTGGAATTCAACAAGATATAGTAGTTGGTTTGTAGGCCGTGACTATATACACAAAGAGCATGGTTGGGCGTTTGACTCAAATGATAAACCTTGTGTATAACTCGAAGACAAGATCCAAATCAAAAAATTGTTTTCATAAATACATCTTCATTAACTAGTATTTTATGAATAACCATCTCAAGGCTGATTCAATTGAATTCATGACCAATATGATTTCAGAATTCAAGAATTTGTTTAGTTGCAACACTTGATAGCTCTCGTGTTTAGTTTGCTATGAGACATATTTATATGATTTTATCTAGTCCTTACTTATTTTATGATATTTCAACTTAAGACTCATATAACTGATAAAATTATTTTAATTATCTTTTCATAAATGGATACAAGATTAATAGATCAATAACAAAATAGATATAATTAAATATCTAAATAAGACAATAAAAACTTGTTTAGAATACATACATGTAATACATAGTTCAGAAATGAAACTGCATATATAGATAATTACACACACAAGTGAGAACAAGAATCAACATAAAATATGTTACATTATAATACACCAATATGTTACATTACATTTACATTATAATCATAATCATAATACATTCCATTTTAGACATGGTTTTTGATGGAGGAACTATAACCACTCTGACCATCATAGTACCTAGACCAAAGCATAACACCTCCATACTTAGAAGAATCCTTAATAGCAGGAAGCACTTTTGAAGTAAGATCATTGGCATCTATGAATCCACTACCTGCAGCCTGAGGAGAAGCTGGTAAGCCCAAGAAGATTTTCTTGGCTGGAATATCAGATATCCACTGTTTCCATGCATCTTCAAGATTGCTAATTGCACCTCCACTATACTGACAAGGAGGGTTATTGTAAAATTGAACCCAAACACAATCAAAAAGACCTGTCTTAAGTGCATTACCAATCCAAGCATCAGGAAAAGGGCATTGAGGCGCAGCCGTCAAGTAAATGTTTTTGCCGTACCCTTTAAGGTACCTAGCGAGATCGTCCCAATAAAGATTTGTTCCACCTTCGATGTCGAAGTCGATCCCGTCAAGAACAGCAGGACCGAGAGGACGAGATGGAGATCGTCCTCCCAAGAAGTTATTCCAAAGATAAGTAGCTACTTGTTTTGCATCCTGAGAGGATGAAAGCGAGTAGCTACCGGCGCCTCCGCCTATTGACAGCAAAACTTTGATGCCTTTGGATTGGCATGATTTTATGTCAGAGGTTAACTTTGTGCAGGCATTGCTGTATGGATCACAATGTCCTGCTAGATTTATCATTGGTTTTTGGCCATTGCCAAATGATGGAAGGAAGGCTAAAATAACATATTCATAGTTACCTGTGGCACATGTTTGTGCTAGGGTGCCTTCATTACCATTTTGCCCCCAGTATATTGCTATGCTGCCAGCATTAGAACTATATGCTAATGCCAATAGAATAAAGGTGAATAATGAGACTGAGATTGCCAATTTTGCCATTTTTTACTTTTAGTACTAGACAAAGTCAAGTGTGTCAATGAAATTGAGATATTTTTAGTTTGTAGAACTATGGTGTTAGAGGAGGCTATTTATAAGGGTAACATTTAACATAACATGCCTCTAGTCCTAAACATTATTTTTTCTCATACTTAGTCCAAAATTACAATCATTGATGTTGATATTGTGAAGGAAGCAGCGTGCAAATTAGCCACTATATATTTGCTTTTGTCCACTAATGCATCTGATTTTCTTCCACTCACACTCTTTGCAAATACATTTAGCATACCAGTCAAATGCAACTGAGCGCCATATAGTTTTTATTTTTTTATTTTTTTATTTTTTTATGTTATCTACTTACAGTGGTCGATTTACAATGTATTTAATGAAGAAATGGTTAATTGGTTTTTTAAGAATATTCCAATTTCCTTTTTTGGATTTGATACCTAATGTGTTAGGTCAGTAGTAACAGCTTAATCTTGTTACCTAGTTCAAATTTCTTCGAGTAGTAAGAGCTTAATCTTGTTACCTAGTTCAAATTTCTTCGAGTATAGTTGTAAAATAAATGTTTGATTTTGAGATTTTTTATTTTTAAATTATAAAAATAGTACTTAGTCTTTGTTTCATTTTTATATACATTTTTTAAAATATACGACAATTTTTAATTTAAACAACGTTAATTAGTTGATAACTGTCGTCAAATAGATAACTCAAAATTATAGTATATTATATTGTTTTCAAAAATGAAGTGGAGGTAGCAAGTAGTCAAAATTGAGGTCCTATGTAGCATCAAATATACAGATAGTAAGATCCTACCAGATTTAGACGGATAAGTACCGTCTCCATACTCCCACTACCAATTGAGTGGCTTAATTGGTAGTGGAACTGTGCAGATGCAGTACTTATCCCCCGACACTGGGCTCGAATCCCACTATTAAAAAA
The DNA here is from genome assembly GCA_037974775.1 of Cicer pinnatifidum. Lineage (NCBI taxonomy): Eukaryota > Viridiplantae > Streptophyta > Magnoliopsida > Fabales > Fabaceae > Cicer > Cicer pinnatifidum. The sequence goes on from JBBPBR010000008.1 coordinate 10,034,962, forward strand.
AAATGCGCATTTTTTTGTAACATGCATGTAAAACAACCAATTATTATGCATGTTACAATACTACATATAGATTCATACATATGCATGTAAAACAACATAATTTAGTAAAAACAAAACTTCAAATCACACCCAAAATACTTAAAGAAACTCAAATTTGAGATCATGAGATTCATAAAACAACTGAAACACTCGGAACATGAGCAAACCACACCTAAAAACAAATAAAAACCTCCAGAACTGTAAAAAACAACTAAACTTTAAAACAGTAGTAAATCCATATGATGCTGAACCACACAGAATCATGCAAGATCGCTGTGTCACCAGTTCCACGACCATGCTATATAGTTGCTCGTCAACAAATACGGGAAATAGATGCTCAATCGTAAAATCGTGGGTTCCTACGTGCTCAGTCGGGATTTTGACTACCATGCTATATAGACTCATGTTACGATATCAGATTATAGAGGAATAATGCTCCTATTGATTACAAGTATTGTAATTATGCATAATTTCGAGTCTCATTCATAAGGTAGCATTGTCTTAATTTTTGGGTCATAAACATTGTTCTTAATTGGTTGCAAGTTGTTCAAGTTTATGGTGAGCTTGAGCTATATGTATATAAAAAAATAGCACAACAACAATATTTAGAAGCATAAATTTTCAAAACCTTAACATTAATCAAATCTCCTACCTTAATGTACAAGACACAGGCACAAAGACAACACGCCAGGTTCAACAGAGATCAAAATCACATTAAATTTTATTCAGAACTCACTACAGAGAGATTACATTACACAGAAAAAAAAATGTAATATTATATTACTTACAGAGAAACTTATCAACGATTGAAATAAAAAGTAGAAAACTGAACTCTTACATACACAAGCACATAGACCCTTTTTCTCCTACCAGTGAGATTGTGAGAATAATGAAGAAACTGCGACAAGTGGTGTTCTTTATCAACTGATCATAGAACTGTGGATGACACACTCAAGGTCTGTGATAAACATATTTTGTTCTGGGATCCACAATAAGACCTTTTCCTCCATTCACTTCTAAGTCATGCCTACAAAATAATAGTACAAAACAAATTATAACCTATAAACTGAACTACATTAACAAGAAATAGAAACGTCCATAATATAAAAAATGCTACAACTGTTTGAAGCCCAAATACCTATGAACCACCGACACAAACACTGGACACAACACTAATATGTAGGCACGGATAACAATTTGAGAAAATAAAAATAATTAAATGTAATAAAATGTATTGGTGTCGAACAACAGACATGTCTTCAATATGAAGTGTCGGTGCTACATAGCAAAATACTTTCAGAAATCAAATGAAACATTTTATCGAATAACATTATAAAGAGCAAACCAAGACAACACATGAAAACAAGACTCAACTGAAACACAAAATCTGGGATGGTCAACTGCTCACGCGGTACGTATCTGAAGAGTTGCAGAAGTCTATCGACATATACCACTTTCTTCCAAACCTAAAAGTCAAACACCAATGGCAATAACACAATTAGGATGTTCTCAAAAAGGGATAAGTCCATTAAAAGAATTTTATTTTCCTCGTACCACATTATCGACAAGCAACTGTAGACCTAATACTGCAACTTTTAGTCCAATAGTTGGGTGAAGGATATATATTGCCTGCACATATCACACTTGAGGTAAGAACAAAGACTGCAAAGGTCTAACAGTAATACATTAGGAAAACATAAATATTGCTTACATGTAGGTTTTGTTGGTGTTTCCGTCCAAGTATTTGTTGTAATCTTTTCATCCAACCAAGATCTGGTTGCCTATGCATACAGATATAGGGTTGAGAAAGGTGAAAGATGATCTCTACAATATCATACTAAAAATAAAAGACTTACACTTGCAGAGATGCAGCCGAATGAAAGTATACAATAGTATAAGGCTTCTGTATTATTGGCTCAAACTCCTAAAATTTAACACCAAGACAATTTTCAACAAATTTGAAAACTTAACAGGGTAAGGGGAAAAAATGGATTAAAACTTAATGATCATAAATGAGTTTTAAGAGAAATAAGCATTCCCAACATCCAGAAGATGAAAACTATGTAGCCAAACTTATGCTTGTCAATGGTAAAATATGTCAAGCTGAAGGGTACACATATAAAATCACCTTCACCACGTACAGCACAAATCGCTCAAGATCAAGACATCTGAGCAAAAAGTGAGCCCCCACAACAACCATGATGGGACGACCCTCACTGTCCACCCCTCCACGGTAACTGAAAAAACACATGTAGCTCTGTGAAACCTTCATATCGATTGGTTAAGAAACAAAAGAATATCAAAACTTAAAAGAGCATAAAACTTCGTTATTTGTTTTATCAATGATTAATATATTTTATTTTCTCTTAATGTGAAAGAACATCACTGTCATCATTACAGGACTGCCTTACAAATGTCTACAAATTTGGTTAAGAAGCCCAAAAAGAATTGAAGAGTGTATAATTCAAATGTCAATTTATCTCATACTGTCCAAATGGAAGAAAATTTTCAAACTCAGAAACTTGCATCACACTAATTGTGTTAGAATCAATCACATTTATGATCAGTAGTACTAGACTACTAGCTATTACTGAATCATAGGTGATTAGTACTGATTAGCTCTAACTTAAGAGACGATTTCCCTTATGATTAATGATAAATACCATACATAAAATATATGCACGTGTCACATGTAAACTGGTTAGTAACACATTTTTCCTCTCAATTCCATGAACCCAAACAATCAAGTATGCAAATATCTCAAGTAACTTTGGAACCGAAAGTAATCAAAGTATACAAAACACAGGCAATGAAATAGATGGACCCTTACACAATCTTCATCTCTGCAATTTCAGATAGATTTAAGGATTTTGCTTTAGAAAGATATCTAGAATGCAGAGAATATTCTTCAGCCGCAGTCAATGGAGGTCCCCCTAGGTCACCAAATCCAAGCATATTAGCAAAATTCCAGCCTCGTTGCGCTTGAACAGTTTTCTCCCACTGCTCTAGACGTCTTTCATCAGGGTCTTTAATCAAAGACATGAAGGCAGGATCCAGAAATGAATCTAAATATGATGAAGTCCTATAAAAGCAACATTAATCAGGAAAACTCCACAAGTAACATTTCTTATTTTTGTTCTCTTTAGTCCCAGGCATTTACAATCTCACTTTAATTTAGCACCTCTATCTCCTTGTTATTTAATAAACAAAAAATGCTCAAATCATGTATCTGTTAAAGATAATGTGGTATCATTCCCTACAAATGTGACAGTTCGGTCGAAGATGACAGGACTAATACATTATACAAGGTTTTCAAACTCATGAATCTTGTTCTGATATTTAAAAAAAAAAAAAAAAACTATACATGCCATGTAGATAGTATATTACTATTAAAACAAGTAAACGACAATAATTCAACATTTCAACTCCATAATAAGTATAAATATTTTAAAATAGATAAATACTTATCATAAAATTTCCAAGACTAAAATTATGGAAGATTTAAATAATAAGTAAATAAGAGGTACCTTGATAAGGAACTTTTAAATAGGTTTACTTATAAGACCAAAAAGAAATGGTTAATAAAACAAATGAAATTGCAGAGAAACAACGAAATGCATATCAAGGGCATAGATTCCCCACACAACAAGAGTTAATTTGACATAATGGCCATAAAAATTTCAGTCAAACACATACTTTATTTTGTAAATAACAAGATATAATTCAAGGCCAATATATATTGCAACACATAAATATTTAAACCAAACCAAACAATATAGGTCAAAATTTTATATTTTAAGGTCAAATCAATGTAGAATTATAAACTCGTAAACTCAGCAAGTAAAATCGAGAGTGTAACGATTTATCATGAGTTTTCTTGAGCTCGAATTAATTTACCAGAAAGAGAGTTTACATGCGAGTTAATTTGTTTTTGAATCCTAAGATTGTAAACTTGTAAGATTTGAAGAGTTAACTCAAGAGTTTAACAACCATCTACCATGAAATGTCATTCTCATTACTTGCCATTTAAAAAAAAAAAAAAAACTCATCCTGCATTTCAAATGGCGAGCAAAGAATGAAACAAGTGCCTTTTTATGTATTTCTTAAATTTTGGGTTGGGTCTAACTCAACCCTACAAAATTGTGAGGGAATCCCACTTATATCTCATCGGAATGTGGGACTCTCAACAATATTCTTTACAACATATACAGTCAAACTTTCATGCAAAGAAAAAAATAGGGGTCACATCTGTTTTAATAACTGTTTTGACGACTGCTATTGTATTGATTGATAATTAAATAAAGTGCAATCATAAATGTCAAGGACTAAAGTGAGACAAAAGACATGTTAAGACTAAAGTGAGAAATAAAAAGCATATGTCAGACAAATAGGGTTTTAATCTAGAATATATTAGCAGATATCATGAAATCCACTATTTGTATATGCACAGACAGATTGGTACAGCCCATTCAAGTATTTGTTCATCGTGGAACACACTTAGCAATCTAGATTGAAATATAAAATATGTAAAAATCTCTTGCTGAAAGTTTTCTGACCTGCGAATCAAGCCAACATCACTAACAGGAAGATCAACTGGCTCTTCATGAGGTTTTGGAATTTTATTTTTAGGCAAAGGCTTTATTCTGATTTTACGCTCATCTATTGTAGTCTCACCATTCTCATCCCCAACATCTGCAGGAAGCTTTGACATAGCCACCTCCTCCTCATGTTTATCCCGTGGAAAGTAAAGAGGAAGTAACCTGCATGGAAATAATGTAAAAGGAAAACATGAATAAGTAATTCGGTGTCCACGTTGAAAAGCAAATAAAACAAACTGGCATAATTTTAGAGAAAGTTCCTATGAGAGAAAAATAGAAAGGCATATCTTAAAAACCGTGTGTTTTAATCTACATCACGGAGACTCTATCATATAGACTCTGAAAGAATCAATGTACAATCACAACATTAATTACATAATAACCACAATATCAAATCTACCTAAATTACATAATATTCATATGAACAGAATATACTATTTGTGTAAATATCAGCAATTTGAAACATTGCAGGTATCAACCATAGAGAAACACCTTTTATACATCTCAGTATCAGTTGTGCTGGTAGTGCAAAAGACAACAGCTGTTACATTGTCATTCTGCTTCTCAAGAAACCGCCGCACAGTTCCTGAAAAAAAAAAGGCATAAGAAAATGTAAAAGGCAGGTGTATTTTCTGATTAACAACATGTAAAATCAGGCTAATGCTACTGTGCACAAGTGAGTTAAGTGTTGCATGGTGCACAAGTATTTTCTACCAGTAGACTTTTAAGTCCCACCATTTCATAAGGATGTGGAAAGTGAAGAATAGAGAGTGTATTTGGTGTGGTAGGTATACCATTACATACGGTGGAACTTCAAAATCTATTGGTAAAAAACACTTGTGCACCATGCAACACTTAATTCATTTGTGCACATTAGACAAATCCGTAAAATCATACACTTATATGCCAGAAACATTCAACATTGAAAAAGCTACTTAATTTATCAGTATCAGGTCAGAATCAATATAGAAACTGAAAAAATGAGGGGGTGAAAACTCACTTATAGCTACATGTGCAGCTGGTTCACGGGGATAATTCTTCGCATCTGTATAAATACAGCCCATAGCAATACTGCATCAACATTTTCAGAAAAAAAAACACAGCAAGTTTTAGATACTTGAGGTAACATGGGAAATCCCCTGACTATTTAAAAAAAAGAGTGACAACATTTGAAAACCTTCGAAGTCCATTTTCAATTAGAAGTTCAAGGCAAGCACGGTAGCAATGACTTAAAGCATTCTCTGCAGCAGTGTGGTACTTCATGGCATACTTTGGACCAACTGTATGGATAACTTTCCTGCCAGAATTTATCAAGGCATAGAATATCATATTCTAGGAATCTAACTTCTAGCCTTGAAAGCTGCATGCAACTAAGGAAAAAAATATACATACATTAACATAATTGGTGGAGCATGGCATAGGATAACTGATCTCACATACCAAAACATAGGAAAAGAGAAAACATGCTGTTTAATATTTATACCAATGCATCCACAACTGAACATGCCATAACATACAAATCTCATGCCATTACAATTACAATCATGATTCTAAACAGAACTAAGAAAGCGTGAGAATGAATGCATCCTGGCAGGAGCAAAAAAGTAAACCATTATTTGCATAGTTGCATTGGGATGGATATGGAAAATAGAGATAATTACTTTTTTACTTTGAAAAAATAAAAAAAGGGGCCAATATACAAACCTTGCAGGAAGGTCATAGGCGTTGGTAACTTTTGCCATCCCTGTTCGACACCCACCCTGTAAATAATAAGATATATGATATCGATTATTTTATCATATTATATGTCATTTCACAAAAATTTGCTTCCCCACATTGCAGTATATTTAGCCAAATCTCCCAACCAAACTTATATTCCACACATGAATTCCAAATATTTGTCGGATATTTTTAAAATATTTCAAAAGTTTTAAGTACCAAGTCCCACATTGCTAAGTGTGGAACATAAGTATTTCAAAAATATTTCACGTAGTATATTGATAAGATATTGTTGAATACATTTATGTGTGTGAAGATCCCACTGATTTGAAGCATTGGTGGCCAAAATTTCAACACTATTTAACAAAAAACATATAATAGTTACTAAATATACTGACAAAAATGTTATCAACATTGAGCTCATAGCAATATATTATAGCAGAAGCAATTAATAAGAACTATACCAAAGTTGCACATTCTTCTGCAAGACCAGGTCCAGCTGCAGCATGCAACCCAGGGCTGCTGTGTGCTTCATCCAAGACCTGTTAACAAGAAAGCAAAACCAGATAAGATATATGATTTACTAGCTCCGTTACATTTATTGGAGGTCCAGCTCTAACCTACAATGTAATATCATTATATTACATAATCATGATGGTCTAAGATTCAAGATAATTGTCAAGAATTGAGCTCACCTCTTTGGAAATCGATTTACAAGGTCAAGAGTAGGCACAGGATTGCAACAAGTGAACTGTGACTAAGGGTAAAGAAAAGTTGGTCTTTATCAAGTTTATTTTAAATACAGCTCTTGCTTCAGTGATGTTATTTTATTTTAATAACTTTATGCGAGTATTCCATCATAAAGGGTTCAGTATTCTGTGATTATTTTTATCAGCAACAGAATCACTGTTGACCTACAACTTAATTGTATTCAAACAACAAATAGAAAGCAAGCACCTCTACGATATAAATGACTCATAAAAAAATAAATATCATTTATGTAATATCTTAGCAGGTAGGTTTCTTACCTGTGGAAATTTAAGGATTTCAGGTAAGGTAAGAGAAGACAGAAAATATAGAGCACTATTAACTACTATTGGTCAGATATTGGAATGTTGCTGTCCAAGGAAGCTAAAGAGTCACCAGTGACTCGGTGAACAAGGCAAGGGGTGGATCTGACAGAGACAATTAGGGAACACACTCAAAAGCATTTGTGGCCAGAAGGAGCAGCATGCACTATTGCATTTCCATGTGTGCGAGAAAGGATCAACATGCAGAATCTGGCAACTGGTGTGTGGAGGTCTGTCCCTACTCCAGCAGCTGCAAGACTCTGGAGACTGATTTTGGCTCCCACTGTGCTTCCTCTCTGCATCTTAGAGAGTAACAACCCATGTTCTCTATTTAATTCTCTTTTTTTTTTCCCCACCAACGGGCAACCACAACAGTGATTTCCCTTTCTGTCTCGAGCTTTCCATTGTTACCTGAAAGATGATCTTTGCAAACTCGCTTCAATGCTCTATTTTGCCTTCATTTCTTCTCTCCTATCAACAACCAGGTCCTACACTCCTACTTCCACTGTGGCAACGTTCGTCTCTCTTACTATTTCTGTTTCCTCAAACTTCATTTCTAGCCTTGTTTCTGATCTTCATATTATCATGTTCTTCCTTTTTCCTCCAATGTTGCAATTCTAGTTCTTGGCCTTCAGTCCTTCTTTTTCCTTCTATTTTCTTATTCCCAAGGTTCATGTACACTTTCTTGGATACAAAGACCCTACTTATTTATGTTCTAAAATATGCACTACCTCTTTTCTCAATTATCCAAGAATGTATTCCTTCATTCTTATTGAACTCTAAATAGCTCATGAATCCTACTTCCACTATGGCAAAGTTTGTCAGTCTTACAACTCGTCTCTCCCCCATGGATACAACTCTAGTTCTTGGTGTTTAGCCCTTCCTTTTTAATTCTATTTTATTTCTTCCAAGAGTCATGCACCCTTCATTTGATCCAAAGACGCTCTGTTAGGAACCCAAGAATTTGATTCCAAAGGTTTAAAGGAAGGGCACTGATATTTAGAAAGAAAGATAAGAAATAATAGGAGAGAATCTCTCCAAAGAAAATGATACACAAGAGCAGATACGCTCCTACAATGGTTTACACCACTCAATTTTTAAATTTGATAAAAGATCCTTTCTATAGGGGTGGAAGCCTCTATTTAAAGACTTCCGATACATTAGGATAGGGATTAGGTCATAGATAACTAACTAATAACAGAAACACCAAAGCAGGTACACCTATACCACTACTAACAACCTAGGAACACAACTACTAACAAACTCCTAATTATCCCTATTTGTATATCCTAACACGCTCCTCTTTGAGTTCTTGTCTGAAACTTCAATCCGTATCCACTCCATAAGAAAAAGCACATTGCACGCATTAATCTATCTCAGTCATCGATTTGAGATCAATCAAGGTCACATTAGAACTTCATTGAATTAGCATTAAATACTTTTCACCATTGATAATTGATTTGAGAACGGACGGCAACAATCAATAGTTGTGTGATGCAATTAATGTGTGGAATCCAAATCCAAAATTTCCAACCCTTTTCCTCAATTCTCCAAGAATGTCAATGATGTGTTTCTTCTTTGTTGTTACTCTAAATAGCTAACAAACCTATCAATATGCACTACACACATCTCCAAGATCGTAGCTCTGATAGCAATTGATAGGAACTAGTATTTTTATGAAAAAGAATCAAGGATAATACCAAAATACAAAGAACATTACAGAGCTTGAGGGACAACACATTCTAACGCCCAAAGGCCCCAATTCTCTCTGAAATGACAAAATCACAACCAAATCCTCTAACTAACTCAACCTAAGTATTTTCACCTAACTAAGACCTAGTTTGGTTTTTATTTTCATTTTCGGTTTCTTAGTTATAATTACAAAAATACCACCTAGTTTTCACTTTGTCTCCTCTACAGAACTTTCAAAACACGAAAAAAGTGAAAACAAGGTAATATTTTTGTAACTTCAACTTTAAACAGAAATGAACATGAAAAATACAAAACATCAAATATTTCTAAAAAACCAAACAAGTCCTAATTGAGTAACAACTAATTGGGTGAGGGGTTATCACACAAGTCACAAACTAAAGCAACCAGCAATGAAGTGGATTAAATCACTGCAACCAAGGAAAATTGATAACTTCAAAGCGGTAGGAAAACTTCATAATTATCAAAGTAGTTCACTTTCCAATTGTCTTCAGTGGTAGAACCATATAAGTAAAAAAGCATGAGTTCCTTCGCATAGTCCTAGTTTGTCATGTTTGCTTGCACTACATGAATTGAAGAGAAAAGATAGAAACCGACAAGACAATTATAGCCATGACTATACAATTACCTAACCGAGAAAAATTAAACCAAACTGCATAACTAAATTAAGTGGACAAGCAAAAGTGTGATCCGTGTAACAGATATTACTAACCTCATTAGTTGAATTAACCACAGCATCCACCTCAAGGTTCCAAGGATTCCCCCTCCACAAGTAAATCCTCTTATTTATTTCATGATCAACAGGAAACCGCGACACCGAATCACCTACACCACTCCCAGTTCCGGAGTTAAACGCCAAAGGATCAGGGAAACATGGACCGGAAAACGATGAATCTCCATTGTCATTCTCCAACGAATGCTCGGCATCAATCCAACGTGGAACTTGATCTAATGTCACAACAGAATCCCCACCATCATTAGGCACTCCACCTCGAGGCGTGGCTGAAGAAGCAGCCACAGGTCTATACATTTCAAGAACTCCAATCAACAGAAGTACCAAACCCTTTCTTGTGGTTCAAAATTACCCCTTCCAAGTTCCACAATGACTGTAATGAAACAAACAACACATACACAATTCAAAATCCATGCATTGAATAAACAAATTACCATAACCAACCTCAACAGTAAGAAGAACTCATTTCTTTAATTAACTAGATATAAATTTCCAAAATAAACTCCAAGGTTAACACATTTCTTAAATAACATTTTCTTGCAGCAAGGGAGAAAATGCATTAACCAAATGAACAAAAGAAAACACACGCGCAATTCGAATATTGAGTTATTTATATTATAAAGGAAAACCTAATCCAAGAATATTACATGTAATACGAAAAATGTAAATATATATAAAAAAAAAAAAAGGGAAAAGCTTAATTTGATGTGCAAAACATAAATAAATTACCTGGAATTGAAATCTGGGTGTGGAAAAAAACACTTATTTTTTCTATAATTTGTCCTTAAAGTTTGCTATAATGGGATCAATGAGAGAAAAAAAATACAATTTGTCGACAGAAAAAAATACAAAGTACTGTTATTGCAGGTTCCGCGGTACGGTAGGAGGATGAGCTTGCAAATGCAAAGGGTGTTTTCTTTTTTGCTTTTTTTCTGATAACAGAAAAGTTAAAGAAGATAAAAATGAAATGTTAGTTTTGTCTTTTTCCGGTTTGTTTAGTTCAATCTTAAAATAACAACAATAACAATCATTAACTTAATGCTAACTAATACAAGATTTTTCAAATTTATTTCTTTTTTCCTTTAATATAAGACATCTTTTAAAATTTCACATACATTAATAATTTCTTTATAAAAATATCCTTTTTTTATGAAAATATCTCAATTTATTTATAATTGACAAATATGAGTTCTTTTTTTTTTTCTCTTGTATCAATAGTATTAGTTGTAAGGATAATTATTAAAAAAATAACATTTTTTATAAATTTATTGTTACAATTGTTTTTCTCAATTTTTGTACACATTACAGGTGGATCTTATAATAACACAGATGAAGTACTATTTTTTTTGTGAATGCAACTATTGTCGAACGGAATAATAAACTAATTTTTTAATATATTTAAGATTTTAATATTTTTGAAAGAACCACATACTGAAATCATTCTTTTAATCGATTTTAAAAAATAGTTTACATTTTTTTTAAAATGAAAAAAAATAAAATTTGTCTCTCTTCCTCGAAAACTCAACTTCAAAATATAAGTTTAAGTACCTCATTGAGAAATTACAAAAGATATATTGTCTTCATTTTAGATGTATTGTCTTTATTTTAATCTTTAGTTATTTTAATGATACGTAATAAGTCTTTAATATTTCTATTTATTATTCTCATATATTGTAATATTGTATTGAATCTTAACAAGTTCTTATTGTCTTCCATATGCAGTACTATTATTAACATGGTATATGAACAATGAGTTTGGTTAAGGATGTTATACTTAGATTGAAAAAGAAAATAACCACTAATAGTAAACAACTTCAATCTCAAAAAAAAAAATATCGGATAATATTTAAATCTTTCTTTTTGAACTGTTGAGTTAATTTTAACTTTGCAATCTCATCAACATAAATATTATGTCACCAGCATAATATAGAAAGTACATAAGCACATCCAAAGTAAATATGGTAAACAAAACAGAATTATAAACAGATAGAAATGACACTAAGAGATGCAATCACAATCGATAACTTCTCAAACCAAGATCCATGAACTTGTTTGATCCCATAATTAAAAAGTCTTCTTCAACTTGCAAACTTTCCCTAGATTATGAGAAACACTTGTTAGGTGTACTATTTGTATAACTCACAGTCACAACTCAATCTTTCATGAACCTTCTAAATATATGCAAATTGATTGTCATTTCACTTGTCATCGTAGAAGAATTCACGGTGAATTCACTGTTACGCTTTTACATATCTTGATAGACTATAAATTAAATTAAATGTTTCATTCAAACCATTGAGTTGCACTCTTTTTTTTTTTTTTTCCTTTTCATTAAGTAATGCATCTCTGCTTCATCGGATATGCTACTTTTGTAGTGAAATGCTTATGAGATATTAGCAACTATGTGTTTTCTCAAAAATGGTAAATTAGAAACCGAATTTTTGTTGTATATCAAAACGCAACATTCAATGTAGGACTTAGATTTTTCTCAATAATACTAAAAATAAGAAAGTACAACCATCTAAAAGTAGTATTTTCCTTTGCAATCATACATTAAAATAACCATGTATAATGAATGGGTTCAAGAACAAAATTTTGAAACTTTGCAAGAGGCCTAAAATTGTTTCTTCATTAGTGCTATGCCACCCTACATGCCAAAATTGAGCATTTTTTCCTTTTCATAATAATATATTAGAAGCATTTTCCTTTCTCTATGCTCTAGTTGCATCATGTTACTTTTCTCCAACCTTCTCTTTCAACATTGCTATGAATTTCTCCCTGTCCTCTGGAGACATTCCTTCTGCTGAACAATCACCAACTCCCCATTCTGCTCCACGTAAACAGTACTTGTTCTCAATTTCTTTGCTATTCCTGAAGAGTAACACAAAATGTTATGATAACTGATGCAAAAAAAACAAGAAAGTTATTACCTATGAAACACTAAGATAGATACAAACATCAGACACGAAACTGACACATCGATACTAATAGTAACTTGAAAAAATAAAAGTAATTAAATATAATTAATGTTTCGGTGTCCTATCGGTGAAATGTCTTTGTGTTGTGTCCGTGCCTTCAATCGGAGCTCCCTAAGATTTTCTAAACAAAAATGCATACATTCAATTTATGATATAATGACAAAATAATTACTTCTCTTTATTCAACTTAGATTGCTCAAGCAGTTTCTTCACCAGGGGAGATGATTTAAATCTTGCATCATTTTCAGCATATTTCTTCTGGTTTTCTTCTGTGAAATAAAAATAACAAAGATGAACCAATATATGTTAGTTTTTCATTTCATAACATTAAGCTTTACAAGCATGCTTTAAGACTTAAGAGTTTGAAAGTTGAAACCATTTATGCGACTGAGGAAGTCAATCTGTGGAAGCTTAGGACCAGGAACAGACTCTAGTCCTGATATTCCTGACATGAATCCAGCATGTGCTGTAAAAATACAAAAATGCTCAAACTTTTAGTTAGTTAGCACATGTGTCCAAATCAAAGGTTTTAAATTGAGTTCTGCAACCACAATTGCAGCCTAAAACCGCATAGAACAAGAGCTTGATACAAAAGAAAGTTCTTTAGAATATTTCATATTAATGATTAAAAAGATATAAATTACTACCAGGGGTTGACCAGAGAAGAATTGCAATTGAAGCAGCCAAAGGAAGTGATTTTTGAAGAACATTGTAGGAAGGAGAAGGAGAAGATAATGAGGAGGAAAAGTGTGTGTTTCTTTTTGTTATTACAAACTGAAACTTCTTTTGAGGGGTGGTGATGAGTTTTTGAGAGAAGGTGGAGATATGAATGAAAGATGGTAGTGAAGAGGAACCTACCATGATTGGCTTCCCTTCCCCTCTCTACTGCCTATCTGATGAACAGTTGGGAGGAAAGGGCAGGGAGATAAGAGGGGGCATAAATACATGGCTCATATTACTTCTTTTATATAATATATATTGAATTTCTCTTTTCAATTTTATTAGATGTGAGAAATATTTGTATAGCTGACATTCGAGAGGGTGAGGTGGCATTCAGGGTTCTGTTTTAAATATATATAACTTATTAAAAATAATTATAAAATACGAATATATGAAAAATTATTAAAAAAGTTACTTCCAATTATTAAAATATACAAATTTATTTAAAATTATAATATATATATATATATATGAATATATATTAAAAAATATAATAAACAAAAGTTTACTATATACGTGTTCTGAAAAAATATGTTAACACTAAATTTTTATCAATGAAATTATATATATTTATAATTAAATGCTATTTTTGATTTTAATTTTTCTTATTATAATGATGATTTGAATGTTAAAAAATTAAGTATTGTACAAAATTAAATTATTTTTTTTATGTTGCCGCTTCTTCTAGTCACTCTCAGGTTCCCCTTTTCCCTTTTGCTCAGAAGGGTCTCCTCCTTTTTCCTTCAATTGCATAAAAATTTGTTCTTTTTTGCATTTGTATCAAAACCCCAAATTGGGGTTTTAGTTAGTCAATTTAATTTAAGTTTAAAATTTGATTTTTTTTTTTTTTTTGGATGGGAATTTATCAGGTGGTGAAGATATTATTGTCTTCTGATGCATCTGCTGAGGTTATAAATAGTGCTGATGAAGAAGGGTGGGCACCACTTCATTCTGCTGCCAGCATTGGAAATTTGGAGATATTGGAGGCTTTATTGAACAAAGGTTTATTTTTATTTTATTAACTTCAAGAGATTAATTGTTATGCTTAATGTCTAGCAGCATTTTTTTTTTCTTTCATTTTGATTGAATTGTGAGTTAAGTGGATAAGAGTTTCATGTGTGTACATTGGGACTGTTAAGTTTGATTCAGTTTAACCTGAGTGTAGGACTTCATTTTGAAAAGAGGATAGCTATTTACATTATCTTTTTATTCCGGAAACCACGCGAAGCACTTTCTGAGTATGTTGTGGGTTTTATAAAAAAATAGAGAAACTGTTTTAGTTCCGGATTTGCTGGAAAACACCACCTTTACAACCAATCTCAATGTTTCGTGATGTATTTGTGAGAATTCTCTTGTGATATTCAGCATTCCTCTTTTAGAAAAGGTACATGTGGACTTGTATCAGAAAGCCACAATAATTAGATGAATGGTACTATTTATTATGTTAACTGTGATTTATACAAACTTCTGAAACATTTATTTTCGCATTTTGGTTGTGTCATCTGCAATATTTTTGACTCTTTGTTGCTATGAAATACGAAACACCTCTACAAAGGGCCACGGCGGCGTGTCAGACATGTTTTGGACACAGACATTTCTCAGACACGCCTTGAACACATGTCAGACTCCTCTTAATGGTGTCCAATTTAAGAAGTTTATTCTTTTGGCTCAGACTCCTGTTAGAGATGTCTTGGACAGCGCCACACCTGCTCTTCTCAGACACTCCTAAGTCCTAACCCTATATTAGATCTTTTACTTTTTTAGACAAATAGCAGAATCATATCTCTTATTATTTTTGTGAGGCTCATTATCATATGATTAACTAGTTATAAAATACACGATCCATCTTCTTATATTAGGATTATTTGTGTAAGGATTGCATTGTAAATGATTCCTTTTAGTATTCTTTTTTGTTAGGGCCGTTACCATTATCATAATTTGCCTTTTAGAAGGTTAATATATTAATCTTAATGCTCAATTTAGATTTTGTCCTAGTGTCCTATATTTTGGACATTAGCCGTGATGCGGTGTTTGTGTCAGATTATGTGCTTCATAGCTTTGTCGTATCTATGTGTCTGTGTTGCATTGTTTGTGTCTCATGTCATGCTCGTGTCGTGTTTTTAGTTTGTCAAATGCAATTTTCCATTAACTTTTATTTCATATAAATTGATTGAACATGCAGGCTGTTATCATCTGTGATATCCATAGTTCTTAAAGGTTTGCGGATATAGTAATAAGATGCAGTACCAATAACCCATACCTTTCACGATTATATTTCATTTACAACATAGAATGATTCATCAACTATCTTGAATGTTCTTGTTCTTCATTTTTTGTAGGAGCTGATGTTAATATAAAAAATAATGGAGGACGTACTGCCTTACACTATGCAGCCAGTAAAGGTCGGTCGAAGATTGCTGAAAAACTCATCTCCCATGATGCCAAGATTAATTTAAAGGACAAGGTTATAGCATGGATTCATTTGATATATTTGTGACATATGGTTTAAATGTCCCTCATTTTTCATAATAATCACATTATTAAAGATGACATTTATAATAATTTATGGTGTATGCCTTTTAAATTTAAATATGATCAGGTTGGTTGCACCCCGTTGCATCGGGCAGCTAGCACTGGGAATTCTGAGCTGTGTGAACTTTTGATTGAAGAAGGAGCAGATATCGATGCTGTTGATAGAGCTGGTCAAACTCCTCTGATGAATGCTGTGGTTTGTTATAACAAAGAGGTATGTATGCTTAGTCTATCCGTGCTTATGTGCTCTTGTGTGTCTACTGTAGAACAGTGAGTATGCATTATCAGGGTGCATTTCTACAGTATTTCTCATAAATTGATATGTATTTGTTGTAGATGTTCCTCTTATGGTTTTTATGGTAGGAATATTGCTATGTTTCCATTTTAATTTTTGACAGCTTCACCATGCTTAATGATTTAGTTTACAAAATTTCTATCTACTTGTGCATTAAATAATCCCTGAAGGAATAGTAGCCCAGTGATAAAGGTTGGACACCAAAGGAGTTCTGTGTAGGAAGACCAGGGTCGACCCCTGCTACTAACATTTTTCCATCATTACCAAATTAACCACTAATATTTGCTTATAAAAAAAAAAAAAAAAACTTGTGCATTAAATAAGTTGTTGTAAATTCTTGATTCATCTATTACTTTTTTTATAATCCTCTAGTTTTATAAGTTTTTTCACATGCCAACTTCTTAGAAGGATTCTATATTCATTTTTTGTGATTGAATCAAGTGCAAGTATAAATATCTGAACATGATGTTTCTTAACAGTTACTCCCTTCGTTTCAATTTGAGTGTCGTTTAAAGTTTCCTCACAATAAGTAAATTGCAAGTATGCCTCTGGAATTATATGATCCTGCGATCCAAACTCCTCTCTTCGTGCTGCGACGCGCATTGAATAGGATGGGTGAAGTTCCTAGCTAAATCGCAAATTTCACCATCAACTTGTGGGATCATGAGTTCGTCACACCTGAGCTGTTTGAAACTGGGTCAGGTTTTCCCACAGAAAATCCTAATTCTTTAGTATCCAGGTTGGGATTCCTTTAAAAGACCCAGTATTTTTACTTTTAAAAAGAAAACTATGTGATACCTAAACCTTCCATCTTCTGGCACACAACTATCAAAGCAGAAAGAATATCGCCTAAGTCTCAAACCTTCCATCTTCTCTCACGGCCTCTCTCACATCCACTTCCACCGGCAACTGCGATGCTACCTCCTCCTTCCCTTCCTTTTTCTGTTCCTTGTGTGGTGCCTTTTTTTTTTTTGAGTTCATCCTCTGTTCTGTTTTTTGGAGTTATGAATTAATGATATGACTTATGGACTTGGTCTTATGAATTATTTATGAATTTATGGTTATAAACTTTAATTGAATGTTTTGATTTAGAGGTTATTTTCTTGATCTATGATATATTTATGCATGTGTATATAAAACCATTTATATAAGTATAATTTTTCCATATGTTAGGATCTTACGATCCCTGTTACAATCTTTCAACCCCCTCCCGATACTAGGTAGAATGATGATCTTCACAACATTGTTATAAACTCTAAAACCTGATAATTTCAAGGTACATAAATTAGATTAGACAATAAAGAATCAGGATTGGCACCCTAATGTGTCCTAGCCAAGACACCAAAGGAAATTCTGGTTAGTAGTTGTAGCTTATAAAATGTTATAGAGGGTGAAAAATGTGGTTGGAGGCATACAGCAAACTTCATGATACTGTTTAGTACTCAAGAGTATCAAATACTATCTGTAACTTTTTAATTCACGCACCGAAGAGCGACAACCAAGGAAAGGTACTATCCAAATTTGTGCGCAAAATCTGCAAATGAAATGTTCTGGGGTTGGATCCATTAGTTATTTCTTTTAGTATCTGCATAAAACAAATGAAGGTCAATGATGAGTGCATTTGTTTTAGAGTTAGCTTCATCAATAACTGTTATTCATCGCTCTAGCGGAAGGGACTAGTTTCCCACAATATGGTGAACCACTGTTCAAATCTCATCTGAGAGAGGTGTCCACGTTTAGTGTTCGACAATATCTTGGATAAGATTACCTCCCATGGAAAGAACATGTGGGAAACAAACAAAATGTCTATGATGAGAAATGTTTTGGTAGTTTTGTTATTGGAGTCTCATAGTTTTGGAGCACCATACATTGATGCAGTGCATAAATATGTACCTTGTGTTTGGTTTACAGGTAGCACTCCTTCTTATAAGGCATGGAGCAGATGTGGACGTGGAAGACAAGGAAGGGTACACAGTACTCGGTCGAGCTACCGATGAGTTTAGGCCAATATTAATTGATGCTGCCAAGACCATGCTTGAGTGATACAAAACACAAGAGAATGAGAAAATTGTGAGGAATGCATAAAGAGAGCATTGTGCTGTAAAGGAAACAAGGTTTTGCTTAAGACCTGTTTTATGTGTATGACCATTGAGTGCATTCAATGGCCTGCATTTTCACCAACCTACCTTGCATTTCTCTTTTTTTTTTTCTATAGCATTCTTAACCGGTATTCAAGGTTAATTTTCACTAAAACATATTAAGTGCCTGTTTGTTTTCACGGCGGGGTGCTCTATCACAGCGTATTTTGATGTCGCTATTTGTCGCTTCCTAATTTTTACGGTGTCTTTACATTGAGAAGCGAAAAACCATACTCTTCAACACAATCTCAGTTGTTCAAGTGATTCAACGGATGAAATTTGCTTTGAGGGGACAGAGATGATCCAAATTCATCTGAGATACTTTCTCTAAATCTCTTCAAATTAACCAAAGAAAGAGAACTTCACTTATAGCAGATAAAAAATAGTTTTACTGTTGTACTATCAAATTAACCAGATTTTTTTTGACAGCAATTCTACTATGTTTGTTTGGTGGTCTAATATAAAAAAGAGCGATCACGACTTTGTGAATTCTAGGATTTTGCCATCCGTCTATTCTTGCACAATTTTCGTCGTGATAAACAAAACTCTTGTAAAATAATGCATGTATGCTCGAAATTGATCATACTTTATTTTTTATTAAATATATCTCCATCAATTAGTTTGTTTTTTTGTTTTTATAGAATAATGCTAATTTAAATGAAAGTTTGTTTTTCTTTCTCATCAAGTCTTTTAAAAAAAATTTCAAATTTTGTCTAGATTGATTAATCCAAGGATGTATTTTACACGTCAAAATTAATTAATTCAGATGTGTATGTATTTTTGTCTATTTGAGAATATTTGGAGGAAAGAGAAGAAATGCGAATTTAAATTAGTATTCCAGCAAACATTTGATCCAAACAGATACTCCAATTTGGGTAATCTCAATGAGGTTTAACCATAGTGGAAAGGGATCTCTCATAGAGTGATAGGAAAATAGTGATGAACTGCATGGAGACGTGCATTAACATTTTTACTCTTTTGCAAAAAAAAAAAAAACTATATTAACTGTTGATTTGAAAATTTCAAATTCTAATCATCAAATTGTCATCGGCTAATGTCCACTAATGGACCATTTTTTTTTTTAGTTTGGATTACACTGTAATTAGGACATTTGGTACCTGAGTGATTCCACCAATGTATCCCCACGTCTTTTTATTTGGATTGATTATGAGTCTAATCTTTGATTCCACTAAAATTTGAACTAGATTCCCCATATCCTCCTCCTTGTGAGAGGAACCAATGGACATTTTGAATTAGACTAAAAAGCAACTAAGATAAAAAAGGAACACAAATTTAACAAAATGGTGTTTTTTCTGCAAATATGGTGATTTAAGCTATATATATCAAACTAAAATTTTATTTGTTCAAACATATATGGGAAACCTACCCCATTCAATCCAAATAAAAAGCTAGATAGTATGTTTTTGTTCTCTAAACACATTTTGTAATTTTTAATATTGAAAATACATTTTAAAATTTTCTCTACTCTAAAGTCTTATTTAAAAATATATTTAATTTTTTTTTATCTACAACAAAATTGTTTTAAAAACTAAAACACAAAATTCAATATCAAAGAGACTCTTGTTTAACATTTTACTTATTTTATCCTTCCTTTTTTCTTTCTTGTCCAAATAAAATTCCTTTATCACTCTAGTTGTGTTATACCCTCTCCATGATTAAAAAAGTCTAGACAATATCAATTTACCAAGTAGCACAAGGTGTAAGAGTGTAATTATGAATAAAAAAAGTGTAGGTGTCATAAACTTTTCCGACTTAAGAGTTAGTAGTATATAAATTTTAAAGGTTGTAGAAGTACGACATATGAGAGTTTTCACACACTAGTAAGGTATATAAAAGTGGGGATGAACCTTCTGGAATGTGTCAAATACTCAATTTTGTGAAAAAAAAAAAAACACCTTTTCTTCAAAATTACAATTAAGGTGAGAAAAAAAAAAGAAATAAAAAAAAATTAGAGAATTTTTTGTTTTAAAAAAAAAAAGAAAAAGTTAAATTCTTTTTGTAACAATTAAGGTGTCACGTATTTATATCAAATGTTGTGCTTCAGGAAGTCCCTAATACAAATGAAATAAATTTATTCGTACGCACATTACTTAGAAGATCTCACATTTTCAAAAACAAAGAGTAAATAAGATTCAATACCATGTTCATTGATACTTTTGAAATTAGAATGGAATGAGAGAGACACGGTGCAGAGTGGAATTTGCAAAAGGGTTAAAAAGTCGAGAAACCTCTCCTTCAAGCAATTAAAACAATGAAGAAATCAAAGTGACTTTGTAGGAAAATAGAGGAGAAAAAAAATAATCATTTCTATTAAAATAAACCTCAGCTATTTTTTAAATAATCCCTTTTATGCCAAATCACAGTGATTGTGTGAAGTTGTAGAACACTAAATCATCATGTTAATTCATCAGTGACAATCACAAAACTAGAAAGATCATTGTTTGCACAAATATTTGAATTATAATAGACACACCAACAAACTAAAATTCTTTTAAATTTTAAAATAAATGTTAATTTATAACGATTTTAAAATTTTAATACATTTCATTACAATTTTAACTCTTATTTTTCAAACATCTATTAGCACCAGATAAAAAAAACAACTATACAGGGAATTCCTCTTGCATTGCAATAAAACAAAGCTGAAGTAATTTCTCACGAATTTAATTGTAGCTAGTCATTATCATGTGCCTGCAAAAATTTCTCAATGGATCTCAATCAGTAACCTTCATAGAACAAAAATGATCACATTGATAACAAGTACACCTTCCTTTCTGTTCATGTATTTAAGGTAAGGATAAGCAAAGAGAGATTGCTCCCTAGGTTACAAAATACAAAACAAGACCATAAGATACATATTCACTACAAGAAATGCATCACTATAAACTATTTAGCCTAAATATAATTTCTAGTTGAAGAAAGGACATCAACTTCCTCTGGTTATTGTTCTTTCCAAATCCTACCAGTAACCCTTAGCTTCAATTCCTTTCGGTCACCACCTGAAAAGAAGAGTGCCATATTCCTCTGAATGATGAGACAATCAAAACTATCGCGAACCCTGCGGTGGCTTTCTCTAATGCTTCTGGGCACTCCCTGCCAAACCATCTTCCTCCCATTTCCACCTACCTCTAAACTGTAGGTGTAATTTTTTGCCTCACTATCATCGCCCATAAACCGCAAAAAGGCTATGTAGACAGTAGCCATTCCAAGCTGAAAGGCTTCAAAATGCAGACAAAAGTATTGACCAAAGCAGCTGAATACCTGGTAACCAGGGTGAAATCCATAAAAATGCTAAAACCCAATTATTTTGTACAAATGAATATGGAATGCTTTAAAATACAACTTTAAACTATAAAACTCAGAGTTACTAAGATAATCCATAATTGGCAAAACTGCATTTTTTTTTTGTTTAAGCAAGTTAAAGAAAGTTTTACATGGTTAATAACATGACTTAAATTATACATTCTCATTAACTGATACAAAAAGTCATGTACTACCAAACATGACCCAAACAACACAATCTACCCAACAACCTAGAAAATTTGTTGCAACAATCGAAGGCAGGGAGAACAAAGTTCAGGAAAACAATACCGTTAACATCCATGTGGCATTTTCAACTTCTTGAGGATTTGACTTGACATAATGATGGTTAAAAGTGCTACCGTTGTGCATGTCCACTTTGTGCTCATCTTTCAGATGGGTGACCAGGTAGGGTATATCACCGACAACAGAGCATTCTGAACCAGCATATGGACAGTTATAGGGTCTATATGCACATTGAGATTCATGTTCTGGCTTATTGTAGTATGGATATATACCGATGCACCCGAAACCTTTATATTTACAGGGGAGTGCAAAAGATGCAGCCACCTTCTCAAGTGCTAAGCATCTAATATTTCCCAGCTCATGCCTACATGTAGGACACCGGTTATGTACCCTGGGTTTACATCCTGAGCATATAGTGTGACCATTTGAACACTGTAATAGCAACAAATGAAAATAAGTCAACTATATTTTTTTTTAAATCTATTAAATAGATATTGAATGATGAAATTAACACCCTAATACTGAGTTCTTACTTATGACATGCTTGAGATATTTGGGAATTGAACTTAGCACCTAAGGTTTAAAACACTCACCACACAGTGCAATTATCACTTGCTCTAGACACCACACCAAAGTTGCTTGAGGGATAAATGTTTTAGTTCAGTATAATATGCAGTAACACCATTTCACGACCATTTTTGGTCAATTTGACTTTTCCATCCCAATTAAGTTATCAAATTCTTTTTTGAAGAAAAAAGGCCAGTATTTTGATCATATAGGAACATGTTTTCTCAAGAACCCAAAAAATCAATAATAAAACCAGCATTAATAAATCATAAATAACCGTATGGATTGGAGGGTACATGGCATTCAGGCATACATGACACTCTAAAAGTTCACGAACACTGCTTAAAACAGTCCCAATAGGTTTAGGGGCAGTTTGTGCAGGATCGTTCACCAATTCACCAACATCTGTTGATTCTTCGTTTTGAGGAGGACCAACATCATTGCTACTACGTATATCATAGAAGAGTGGATTACTCAATGCCATGATTACACAAGAAATCACCGGCGGCCCTGTAACAAGAGAAAAGAACATTGGAATCTACCAGGACGGCATGTATTAAAATCAATACCTAGTGATTCTTGTTTACATTCATCAGAATGTTAGTATAGCATTAGTTAGGTATTAAATGCACTTAATGCAAATAGCTATCCTCTTTTCAAAATGAAGTCCTACACTCAGGTTAAACTGAATCAAACTTAACAGTCCCAATGTACACACATGAAACTCTTATCCACTTAACTCACAATTCAATCAAAATGAAAGAAAAAAAAATGCTGCTAGACATTAAGCATAACAATTAATCTCTTGAAGTTAATAAAATAAAAATAAACCTTTGTTCAATAAAGCCTCCAATATCTCCAAATTTCCAATGCTGGCAGCAGAATGAAGTGGTGCCCACCCTTCTTCATCAGCACTATTTATAACCTCAGCATATGCATCAGAAGACAATAATATCTTCACCACCTGATAAATTCCCATCCAAAAAAAAAAAAAAAAATCAAATTTTAAACTTAAATTAAATTGACTAACTAAAACCCCAATTTGGGGTTTTGATACAAATGCAAAAAAGAACAAATTTTTATGCAATTGAAGGAAAAAGGAGGAGACCCTTCTGAGCAAAAGGGAAAAGGGGAACCTGAGAGTGACTAGAAGAAGCGGCAACATAAAGAAAAATAATTTAATTTTGTACAATACTTAATTTTTTAACATTCAAATCATCATTATAATAAGAAAAATTAAAATCAAAAATAGCATTTAATTATAAATATATATAATTTCATTGATAAAAATTTAGTGTTAACATATTTTTTCAGAACACATATATAGTAAACTTTTGTTTATTATATTTTTTAATATATATTCATATATATATATATATTATAATTTTAAATAAATTTGTATATTTTAATAATTGGAAGTAACTTTTTTAATAATTTTTCATATATTCGTATTTTATAATTATTTTTAATAAGTTATATATATTTAAAACAGAACCCTGAATGCCACCTCACCCTCTCGAATGTCACCTATACAAATATTTCCCACATCAGCTAAAAAGCTGATGTGAACCTCTCCTCTTTCTCCTCTCTCAAACATGCTTTCAATATCTAATCTCTTTCAATCCTACTCTATTTTTCCTATTTCATCCACAATTTTTTTAATACCTCCAAAATCTATTTGATAATATTATTTTATAAAAAATTATAAATTATAAAATTATTTTACAATTATTTATAATTTATAAATTATTTTACAATTTGATAATAATTTATAATTTATATTATTATCAAACTATTTTATAAGTTATTCTATAATATATTTATAAATTATTTTATAATCTATTATATTATTTTATATTATTTATATTATTTTATAATATTATTAGTCATTTACCAATGGTAATAATTTATATTATTAATTATTAAATTCAATAAAAAAACCCAACTAATCACTGATAAATATCGACATAAATGCTCTTTATTTAATAATATTATTTTATAATAAATTTATAAATTATAAAATTATTTATAATGTATTTATAAATTATTTTACAATTTGATAATAATTTATAATTTATATTATTATCAAATTATTTTTTAAGTTATTTTATAATAAATTTATAAATTATTTTATAATATTATTAGTCATTTACCAATAGTAATAATTTATATTATTAATCATTAAATTCAATAAATAAAAAAACCGACTAATCACTCCTAAATATCGACATAAATGCTTTCATGGACAATTATATTATTCCGAGTAATGATTTTATACGTTAAAAATTCAATTACTCATTAATGTCAATCTATTTATAATTTCTTTCAGTCAATCTATTTTTTTAGTAATATTTTATAAAATAAAAATATAATTTCTATTTGACAGAAAATAAATTTATTAAAAATAATCATAAAATACGAATATATGAAAAATTATTAAAAAAGTTACTTCCAATTATTAAAATATACAAATTTATTTAAAATTATAATATATATATATATATATGAATATATATTAAAAAATATAATAAACAAAAGTTTACTATATATGTGTTCTGAAAAAATATGTTAACACTAAATTTTTATCAATGAAATTATATATTTATAATTAAATGTTATTTTTGATTTAAATTTTTCTTATTATAATGATGATTTGAATGTTAAAAAATTAAGTATTGTACAAAAATAAATTATTTTTTACTAGAATTTATTTTTGGTACATATCAATATAACAATAATTCAATTGCACAAACAATTAGTTAAAATTTTTAAATACCTAAAATTGATTTAAAGTATATATAAATCTTTAATAAAATAAATTTCAAACTCTTGATAAAATTTTTAGATCTTCTTTTTGGATTTGTATTTTACATTATATTTCATCAAATAAAATCAAGTATCATTTTAAAGTACAATGAGTCAAACAATTATCCTATATAATAAGTTATCATACGAATTTTATAAAATATTTTAAAAATTAAATTAGATGATTGTGATAAACATGATTTTTCCTAATTTTAATTTTCCTAATCATATTCAATTATTACAAATCAATAAAGTAATATTATAAGATAACTATATTTATAATACATAAAATATTACTTATAAAATTATAAAATTATTTTACAATTATTTATAATAAATTTATAATTTATAAGTTATTTTACAAATTATCAACTTATTTTATAAGTTATTTTATAATAAATTTATAAATTATTTTATAATATTATTAGTAATTTATCAATGTTAATAATTTATAGGCTTAATTGCACTTTTGGTCCCCCTATTATAGGTGAAAATTGAAAATAGTCCCCCCATTTTGTTTGTCCCCAGTTTTAATCCTCAAACAGAATTTGAGGCCAAATCATGATGAGTTGTCATTTTTTTAATGACGTGTCAATAAAAAAGGTGACGTGGCAGACGCTTACGTGGAATAAACACATTATTATATTATTTTTGATTAAAAAAATATAATTTATATTTTTAAAAATCATTTTTATAATTACGACAATATTTTTAAAAATACAATTAAATTGTTAAAATTAAATTAAAAGGAAATGAAAAACATATGCAGCAGTATGAGACAAATGAGAATTAGAATCCTATGAACTAGCTTGAACCCTAAATAAAAAAAGAGCCCCAATTCAGCTAGCTTTAAAGCTTGCTTTGGCATCCTTCACCTCTGCATGTCTGGATGCCTCTAATTCTTGTACTCTTGTCCTGATCCTCTCCACTTCCGCTTCATCATTCTTACTTTTTGCTATTTCCATCTCCCTCCTTAGTCGATCCTTCTCAGCAGCAACGTTTAGCGGCCTTGACGAGGAAGACTTTTTCTCTTGTAACAACTGCTTCACAGTATCTGCAGAGTAGACAAATGTGATGATTTTTTGTATAGCTTGTTTCTTTTCTAACACGTCTTGTTTTGTTGGCATTCTGCCGCCACTTCGTTCTACTTCCTTAACCCATTGTTTGAATTCCTCTTCAAGAGGAAAATAGTTGCTTACCATAGTCATTTGCCACCTAGCAGCAGAACTTTCATTTCCCCAAACAACATTCAAATACTTGTGTGTAGTTATGTTCTCTAGTTTATACTTGTGTGACCCAGATAATGCCCTATCATCATCACTGTCAGCAATACCTCCTTCCCCAGTTGACCCTTCATCATCACTGTGAGACCTACTGTCACTGTCACTATGGCTTGAACTACTGAGATTTGCTGATGGGAAAGATTTGCGCTTTGGTGGAGAAAGGGTTCACGATTTGGGGCTTTTGGTGAATTGGGGCTGTTTTTTGATTTAGGGTTCAAACTAGTTCATATGATTATGATTCTCATTTGCCTTCATGTTGCTGCATATGTTTTTCATTTTCTTTTAATTTAATTTTAACAATTTAGTTATATTTTTAAAAATATTGTCACAATTATAAAAATAATTTTTAAAAATATAAATTATATTTTTTAATCAGAAATAATATA
>JBBPBR010000008.1:10070261-10094817 GCA_037974775.1 Cicer pinnatifidum
AACGTATAAAATCATTACTCGGAATAATATAATTGTCCATGAAAGCATTTATGTCGATATTTAGGAGTGATTAGTCGGTTTTTTATTTATTGAATTTAATGATTAATAATATAAATTATTACTATTGATAAATGACTAATAATATTATAAAATAATTTATAAATTTATTATAAAATAACTTAAAAAATAATTTGATAATAATATAAATTATAAATTATTATCAATTGTAAAATAATTTATAAATACATTATAAATAATTTTATAATTTATAAATTTATTATAAAATAATATTATTAAATAAAGAGCATTTATGTCGATATTTATGAGTGATTAGTTGGGTTTTTTTTATTGAATTTAATAATTAATAATATAAATTATTACCATTGGTAAATGACTAATAATATTATAAAATAATATAAATAATATAAAATAATATAATAGATTATAAAATAATTTTAAAATATATTATAGAATAACTTATAAAATAGTTTGATAATAATATAAATTATAAATTATTATCAAATTGTAAAATAATTTATAAATTATAAATAATTGTAAAATAATTTTATAATTTATAATTTTTTATAAAATAATATTATCAAATAGATTTTGGAGGTATTAAAAAAATTGTGGATGAAATAGGAAAAATAGAGTAGGATTGAAAGAGATTAGATATTGAAAGCATGTTTGAGAGAGGAGAAAGAGGAGAGGTTCACATCAGCTTTTTAGCTGATGTGGGAAATATTTGTATAGGTGACATTCGAGAGGGTGAGGTGGCATTCAGGGTTCTGTTTTAAATATATATAACTTATTAAAAATAATTATAAAATACGAATATATGAAAAATTATTAAAAAAGTTACTTCCAATTATTAAAATATACAAATTTATTTAAAATTATAATATATATATATATATATATATATATATATATATATATATATATGAATATATATTAAAAAATATAATAAACAAAAGTTTACTATATATGTGTTCTGAAAAAATATGTTAACACTAAATTTTTATCAATGAAATTATATATATTTATAATTAAATGCTATTTTTGATTTTAATTTTTCTTATTATAATGATGATTTGAATGTTAAAAAATTAAGTATTGTACAAAATTAAATTATTTTTCTTTATGTTGCCGCTTCTTCTAGTCACTCTCAGGTTCCCCTTTTCCCTTTTGCTCAGAAGGGTCTCCTCCTTTTTCCTTCAATTGCATAAAAATTTGTTCTTTTTTGCATTTGTATCAAAACCCCAAATTGGGGTTTTAGTTAGTCAATTTAATTTAAGTTTAAAATTTGATTTTTTTTTTTTTTTTTGGATGGGAATTTATCAGGTGGTGAAGATATTATTGTCTTCTGATGCATCTGCTGAGGTTATAAATAGTGCTGATGAAGAAGGGTGGGCACCACTTCATTCTGCTGCCAGCATTGGAAATTTGGAGATATTGGAGGCTTTATTGAACAAAGGTTTATTTTTATTTTATTAACTTCAAGAGATTAATTGTTATGCTTAATGTCTAGCAGCATTTTTTTTTCTTTCATTTTGATTGAATTGTGAGTTAAGTGGATAAGAGTTTCATGTGTGTACATTGGGACTGTTAAGTTTGATTCAGTTTAACCTGAGTGTAGGACTTCATTTTGAAAAGAGGATAGCTATTTGCATTAAGTGCATTTAATACCTAACTAATGCTATACTAACATTCTGATGAATGTAAACAAGAATCACTAGGTATTGATTTTAATACATGCCGTCCTGGTAGATTCCAATGTTCTTTTCTCTTGTTACAGGGCCGCCGGTGATTTCTTGTGTAATCATGGCATTGAGTAATCCACTCTTCTATGATATACGTAGTAGCAATGATGTTGGTCCTCCTCAAAACGAAGAATCAACAGATGTTGGTGAATTGGTGAACGATCCTGCACAAACTGCCCCTAAACCTATTGGGACTGTTTTAAGCAGTGTTCGTGAACTTTTAGAGTGTCATGTATGCCTGAATGCCATGTACCCTCCAATCCATACGGTTATTTATGATTTATTAATGCTGGTTTTATTATTGATTTTTTGGGTTCTTGAGAAAACATGTTCCTATATGATCAAAATACTGGCCTTTTTTCTTCAAAAAAGAATTTGATAACTTAATTGGGATGGAAAAGTCAAATTGACCAAAAATGGTCGTGAAATGGTGTTACTGCATATTATACTGAACTAAAACATTTATCCCTCAAGCAACTTTGGTGTGGTGTCTAGAGCAAGTGATAATTGCACTGTGTGGTGAGTGTTTTAAACCTTAGGTGCTAAGTTCAATTCCCAAATATCTCAAGCATGTCATAAGTAAGAACTCAGTATTAGGGTGTTAATTTCATCATTCAATATCTATTTAATAGATTTAAAAAAAAATATAGTTGACTTATTTTCATTTGTTGCTATTACAGTGTTCAAATGGTCACACTATATGCTCAGGATGTAAACCCAGGGTACATAACCGGTGTCCTACATGTAGGCATGAGCTGGGAAATATTAGATGCTTAGCACTTGAGAAGGTGGCTGCATCTTTTGCACTCCCCTGTAAATATAAAGGTTTCGGGTGCATCGGTATATATCCATACTACAATAAGCCAGAACATGAATCTCAATGTGCATATAGACCCTATAACTGTCCATATGCTGGTTCAGAATGCTCTGTTGTCGGTGATATACCCTACCTGGTCACCCATCTGAAAGATGAGCACAAAGTGGACATGCACAACGGTAGCACTTTTAACCATCATTATGTCAAGTCAAATCCTCAAGAAGTTGAAAATGCCACATGGATGTTAACGGTATTGTTTTCCTGAACTTTGTTCTCCCTGCCTTCGATTGTTGCAACAAATTTTCTAGGTTGTTGGGTAGATTGTGTTGTTTGGGTCATGTTTGGTAGTACATGACTTTTTGTATCAGTTAATGAGAATGTATAATTTAAGTCATGTTATTAATCATGTAAAACTTTCTTTAACTTGCTTAAACAAAAAAAAAAAATGCAGTTTTGCCAATTATGGATTATCTTAGTAACTCTGAGTTTTATAGTTTAAAGTTGTATTTTAAAGCATTCCATATTCATTTGTACAAAATAATTGGGTTTTAGCATTTTTATGGATTTCACCCTGGTTACCAGGTATTCAGCTGCTTTGGTCAATACTTTTGTCTGCATTTTGAAGCATTTCAGCTTGGAATGGCTCCTGTCTACATAGCCTTTTTGCGGTTTATGGGCGATGATAGTGAGGCAAAAAATTACACCTACAGTTTAGAGGTAGGTGGAAATGGGAGGAAGATGGTTTGGCAGGGAGTGCCCAGAAGCATTAGAGAAAGCCACCGCAGGGTTCGCAATAGTTTTGATGGTCTCATCATTCAGAGGAATATGACACTCTTCTTTTCAGGTGGTGACCGAAAGGAATTGAAGCTAAGGGTTACTGGTAGGATTTGGAAAGAACAATAACCAGAGGAAGTTGATGTCCTTTCTTCAACTAGAAATTATATTTAGGCTAAATAGTTTATAGTGATGCATTTCTTGTAGTGAATATGTATCTTATGGTCTTATTTTGTATTTTGTAACCTAGGGAGCAATCTCTCTTTGCTTATCCTTACCTTAAATACATGAACAGAAAGGAAGGTGTACTTGTTATCAATGTGATCATTTTTGTTCTATGAAGGTTACTGATTGAGATCCATTGAGAAATTTTTGCAGGCACATGATAATGACTAGCTACAATTAAATTCGTGAGAAATTACTTCAGCTTTGTTTTATTGCAATGCAATAGGAATTCCCTGTATAGTTGTTTTTTTATCTGGTGCTAATAGATGTTTGAAAAATAAGAGTTAAAATTGTAATGAAATGTATTAAAATTTTAAAATCGTTATAAATTAACATTTATTTTAAAATTTAAAAGAATTTTAGTTTGTTGGTGTGTCTATTATAATTCAAATATTTGTGCAAACAATGATCTTTCTAGTTTTGTGATTGTCACTGATGAATTAACATGATGATTTAGTGTTCTACAACTTCACACAATCACTGTGATTTGGCATAAAAGGGATTATTTAAAAAATAGCTGAGGTTTATTTTAATAGAAATGATTATTTTTTTTCTCCTCTATTTTCCTACAAAGTCACTTTGATTTCTTCATTGTTTTAATTGCTTGAAGGAGAGGTTTCTCGACTTTTTAACCCTTTTGCAAATTCCACTCTGCACCGTGTCTCTCTCATTCCATTCTAATTTCAAAAGTATCAATGAACATGGTATTGAATCTTATTTACTCTTTGTTTTTGAAAATGTGAGATCTTCTAAGTAATGTGCGTACGAATAAATTTATTTCATTTGTATTAGGGACTTCCTGAAGCACAACATTTGATATAAATACGTGACACCTTAATTGTTACAAAAAGAATTTAACTTTTTCTTTTTTTTTTTAAAACAAAAAATTCTCTAATTTTTTTTTATTTCTTTTTTTTTTCTCACCTTAATTGTAATTTTGAAGAAAAGGTGTTTTTTTTTTTTTCACAAAATTGAGTATTTGACACATTCCAGAAGGTTCATCCCCACTTTTATATACCTTACTAGTGTGTGAAAACTCTCATATGTCGTACTTCTACAACCTTTAAAATTTATATACTACTAACTCTTAAGTCGGAAAAGTTTATGACACCTACACTTTTTTTATTCATAATTACACTCTTACACCTTGTGCTACTTGGTAAATTGATATTGTCTAGACTTTTTTAATCATGGAGAGGGTATAACACAACTAGAGTGATAAAGGAATTTTATTTGGACAAGAAAGAAAAAAGGAAGGATAAAATAAGTAAAATGTTAAACAAGAGTCTCTTTGATATTGAATTTTGTGTTTTAGTTTTTAAAACAATTTTGTTGTAGATAAAAAAAAATTAAATATATTTTTAAATAAGACTTTAGAGTAGAGAAAATTTTAAAATGTATTTTCAATATTAAAAATTACAAAATGTGTTTAGAGAACAAAAACATACTATCTAGCTTTTTATTTGGATTGAATGGGGTAGGTTTCCCATATATGTTTGAACAAATAAAATTTTAGTTTGATATATATAGCTTAAATCACCATATTTGCAGAAAAAACACCATTTTGTTAAATTTGTGTTCCTTTTTTATCTTAGTTGCTTTTTAGTCTAATTCAAAATGTCCATTGGTTCCTCTCACAAGGAGGAGGATATGGGGAATCTAGTTCAAATTTTAGTGGAATCAAAGATTAGACTCATAATCAATCCAAATAAAAAGACGTGGGGATACATTGGTGGAATCACTCAGGTACCAAATGTCCTAATTACAGTGTAATCCAAACTAAAAAAAAAAATGGTCCATTAGTGGACATTAGCCGATGACAATTTGATGATTAGAATTTGAAATTTTCAAATCAACAGTTAATATAGTTTTTTTTTTTTTTGCAAAAGAGTAAAAATGTTAATGCACGTCTCCATGCAGTTCATCACTATTTTCCTATCACTCTATGAGAGATCCCTTTCCACTATGGTTAAACCTCATTGAGATTACCCAAATTGGAGTATCTGTTTGGATCAAATGTTTGCTGGAATACTAATTTAAATTCGCATTTCTTCTCTTTCCTCCAAATATTCTCAAATAGACAAAAATACATACACATCTGAATTAATTAATTTTGACGTGTAAAATACATCCTTGGATTAATCAATCTAGACAAAATTTGAAATTTTTTTTAAAAGACTTGATGAGAAAGAAAAACAAACTTTCATTTAAATTAGCATTATTCTATAAAAACAAAAAAACAAACTAATTGATGGAGATATATTTAATAAAAAATAAAGTATGATCAATTTCGAGCATACATGCATTATTTTACAAGAGTTTTGTTTATCACGACGAAAATTGTGCAAGAATAGACGGATGGCAAAATCCTAGAATTCACAAAGTCGTGATCGCTCTTTTTTATATTAGACCACCAAACAAACATAGTAGAATTGCTGTCAAAAAAAATCTGGTTAATTTGATAGTACAACAGTAAAACTATTTTTTATCTGCTATAAGTGAAGTTCTCTTTCTTTGGTTAATTTGAAGAGATTTAGAGAAAGTATCTCAGATGAATTTGGATCATCTCTGTCCCCTCAAAGCAAATTTCATCCGTTGAATCACTTGAACAACTGAGATTGTGTTGAAGAGTATGGTTTTTCGCTTCTCAATGTAAAGACACCGTAAAAATTAGGAAGCGACAAATAGCGACATCAAAATACGCTGTGATAGAGCACCCCGCCGTGAAAACAAACAGGCACTTAATATGTTTTAGTGAAAATTAACCTTGAATACCGGTTAAGAATGCTATAGAAAAAAAAAAAGAGAAATGCAAGGTAGGTTGGTGAAAATGCAGGCCATTGAATGCACTCAATGGTCATACACATAAAACAGGTCTTAAGCAAAACCTTGTTTCCTTTACAGCACAATGCTCTCTTTATGCATTCCTCACAATTTTCTCATTCTCTTGTGTTTTGTATCACTCAAGCATGGTCTTGGCAGCATCAATTAATATTGGCCTAAACTCATCGGTAGCTCGACCGAGTACTGTGTACCCTTCCTTGTCTTCCACGTCCACATCTGCTCCATGCCTTATAAGAAGGAGTGCTACCTGTAAACCAAACACAAGGTACATATTTATGCACTGCATCAATGTATGGTGCTCCAAAACTATGAGACTCCAATAACAAAACTACCAAAACATTTCTCATCATAGACATTTTGTTTGTTTCCCACATGTTCTTTCCATGGGAGGTAATCTTATCCAAGATATTGTCGAACACTAAACGTGGACACCTCTCTCAGATGAGATTTGAACAGTGGTTCACCATATTGTGGGAAACTAGTCCCTTCCGCTAGAGTGATGAATTACAGAGTTATTGATGAAGCTAACTCTAAAACAAATGCACTCATCATTGACCTTCATTTGTTTTATGCAGATACTAAAAGAAATAACTAATGAATCCAACCCCAGAACATTTCACTTGCAGATACTGCACACAAATGGTTTTATATACACATGCATAAAAATATCATAGATCAAGAAAATAACCTCTAAATCAAAATATTAAATTAAAGTTCATAACCATAAATTCATAAATAATTCAAAATACCAAGTCCATAAGTCATATCATTAATTCATAACTCCAAAAA
This sequence comes from Cicer pinnatifidum, assembly GCA_037974775.1. Classification (NCBI taxonomy): domain Eukaryota; kingdom Viridiplantae; phylum Streptophyta; class Magnoliopsida; order Fabales; family Fabaceae; genus Cicer; species Cicer pinnatifidum. Next base: position 10,077,474 of record JBBPBR010000008.1, read on the forward strand.
ACAGAACAGAGGATGAACTCAAAAAAACAGAGGCACCACGCAAGGAACAGAAAAAGGAAGGAAGGAGGAGGTAGCATCGCAGTTGCCAGTGGAAGTGGATGTGAGAGAGGCAGGGCCAGAAGATGGAAGGTTTGAGACTTAGGCCATGTTCTTCCTGCTATTTGATAGTTGCGTGCGAGAAGATGGAAGGTTTAGGTATCACATAGTTTTGTACTAACTGATGAAACTTTTGTACTAAGTGTTAAAACTGATAAGCGGTCGAATGAACTGCACGTCTTTTTCCTTCACAAGATCGAGTACCCAAGACACCCCAAAAGGTCCATCTCCACCTTTATAAACCGTACTAATGCGTGAGAGCTCTCTTATGTAAGACTTCTCCAACCTTTAAGATGGAAGGTTTAGGTATCACATAGTTTTCTTTTTAAAAGTTAAAACACTGGGTCTTTTTGAGGAATCCCAACCTGGATACTAAAGAATTAGGATTTTCTGTGGGAAAACCTGACCCAGTTTCAAACAGCTCAGCTGTGACGAACTCGTGATCTCACAAGTTGATGGTGAAATTTGCAATTTAGCTAGGAACTTCACGCCTCCTATCCAATGCGCATTGCAGCTAGAGCTATCAATAAAGCTCCAAACTCCAAAGCCCCCTTTAAAAAATTTCTTACTAGGCCCCTAATCTTAGGCCCCCTATTAAAATAATTTTTTTAAAGCCCCAATCCATTATTTTATTATTTTTTGTGGATATTTCAAAATTTATTTTTCTCGAAAAAATATCGGAAAAAATTCAAAAAGATTTTTTTCTTAGAAAAATTTAAATCATTTTTTTCTCAAAAAATTTCATGAGAAAATTTTTATAAAATATTTCTCGAAAAAAGTCGATTTTTTTTCTCGAATTAAAAAAATTTCGAGAAAAAAATGGTAAATTATTTTTTATCAGAAAATTTTAAGGAAAAAATAAAAAAAATCGATTTTTTTTAAAGTGGGCCTATAGGCCCCACTAAGCCCACAAAATTTTAGGAGCTTTTTACTGTTGTGGACTTTATTTTTTAAGACCTTTTTAACTATGAAATTTTTTTGTCCCTCCAACATGTGGACTGGGGCCAATAATTAGTGGGCTTGTCAAATTGACAACTCTAATCGCAACACGAAGAGAGGAGTTTGGATCACGGGATCATGCAATTCCAGAGGCATACTCACAATTTAATTATTGTGAAGAAACTTTAAACGACACGCAAATTGAAATGAAGGGAGTAACTCTTAAGAAACATCATTTTCAGATATTTATACTTGCACTTGATTAAATCACAAAAAATTAATATAGAATCCTTCTAAGAAGTTGGCATGTGAAAAAAAACTTATAAAACTAAAGGAATATAAGAAAAGTAATAGATGAATCAAGAATTTACGACAACTTATTTAATGCACAAGTTTTTTTTTTTTTTTATAAGCAAGTGTTAGTGGTTAATTTGTTAATGATGGAAAAATATTAGTAGCAGGGGTCGACCATGGTCTTCCTACACAGAACTCCTTTGGTGTCCAACCTTTATCACTGGGCTACTATTCCTTCAGGGATTATTTAATGCCCAAGTAGATAGAAATTTTGCAAACTAAATCATTAAGCATGGTGAAGCTGTCAAAAATTAAAATGGAAACAGCAATATTCCTACCATAAAAATCATAAGAGGAACATCTACAACAAATACATATCAATTTATGAGAAATACTGTAGAAATGCACCCTGATAATGGATACTCACTGTTCTACAGTATACACACAAGAGCACATAAGCACAGATAGACTAAAGCATACATACCTCTTTGTTATAACAAACCACAGCATTCATTAGAGGAGTTTGACCAGCTCTATCAACAGCATCGATATCTGCTCCTTCTTCAATCAAAAGTTCGCACAGCTCAGAATTCCCAGTGCTAGCTGCCCGATGCAACGGGGTGCAACCAACCTGATCATATTAAAATATACAAGGCATACACTATAAATTATTATAAATGTCATCTTTAATGTGATTATTATGAAAAATGAGGGACATTGAAACCATATGTCACAAATATATCAAATGAATCCATGCTATAACCTTGTCCTTCAAATTAATCTTGGCATCATGGGAGATGAGTTTTTCAGCAATCTTCGACCGACCTTTACTGGCTGCATAGTGTAAGGCAGTACGTCCTCCATTGTTTTTTATATTAACATCAGCTCCTACAAAAAATGAAGAACAAGAACATTTAAGATGGTTGATGAATCATTCTACGTTGTAAATGAAATATAATCATGAAAGGTATGGATTATCGGTACTGCTTCTTATTACTAGATCCGCAAACCTTTAAGAACTATGGATATCACAGATAATAACAGCCTGCATGTTCAATCAACTTATATGAAATAAAAGTTAGCAGAAAATTGCAGTTGACAAACTAAAAACACAACACGAGCATGACATGAGACACAAAGACAGTGTAACACAGACACATAGATACAATAAAGCTATGAAGCATGGAATCTGACACAGACACCGCGACGCGGCTAATGTCCAAAATATAGGACACCGGGACAAAAATCTAAATTGAGCATGCATTGAGATTAATATATAACCTTCTAAAAGGAAAATTATGGTAATGATAACGGCCCTCACAACAAAAGAATACTAAGAGGAATCATTAATGATGCAATCCTTACATAAATAATCCTAATATAAGAAGATGGGTCGTGTATTTTATAACAACTAGTTAATCATATGATAATGAGCCTCACAAAAAAAATTATAAGAGATATGATTTTGTTGTTTGTCTAAAAAAGTAAAAGATCTAATATAGGATTAGGACTTGGGAGTGTCTGAGAAGAGCAGGTGTCGGCTCAGTCTCTTGGCGCTGTCCAAGACGTCTCTAACAGGAGTCTGGGCCAAGAATAAACTTTTTAAATTGGACACCTTTAAGAGGAGTCTGACATGTGTTCAAGGCATGTCTGAGAAATGTCGGTGTTCAAAACATGTCTAACACGCCAATGTGTCCCTTTGTAGAGGTGTTTCGTATTTCATAGCAACAAAGTCTCAAAAATATTGCAAATGACACAATCAGAAAGTGAAAATAAATGTTTCAGAAGTTTGTATAAATCATTGTTAACATAATAAATAGTACCATTCATCTAATTATTATGGCTTTCTGATACAAGTCTACATGAACCTTTTCTAAAAGAGGAATGCTGAATATCACAAGAGAATTCTCACAGATACATCAGGAAACATTGAGATTGGTTGTAAAGTTGGAGTTTTCCAGCAAGTCCGTAACTAAAACAGTTTCTCTATTTTTTTTATAAAACCCACAACTACTCAGAAAGTGCTTCGCGTGGTTTTACGAATAAAAAGATAATGTAAATAGAACTCCTCTTTTCAAAATGAAGTCTTATACTCAGGTTAAACAAAATCAAACTTAACAGTCCCAATGTACACACATGAAACTCTTATCACTTACTTACTCACAGTTCAATCAAAATGAAGAAAAAAAAATGCTGCTAGACATTAGGTATAACAATTAATCTCTTGAAGTTAGTAAAATAAAAATAAACCTTTGTTCAATAAAGCCTCCAATATCTCCAAATTTCCAATGCTGGCAGCAGAATGAAGTGGTGCCCACCCTTCTTCATCAGCACTATTTATAACCTCAGCAGATGCATCAGAAGACAATAATATCTTCACCACCTGATAAATTCCCATCCACCACAAAAAAAAAAAATTCAAATTTTAAACTTAAATTAAATTGACTAACTAAAACCCCAATTTGGGGTTTTGATACAAATGCAAAAAAAAACAAATTTTTATGCAATTGAAGGAAAAAGGAGGAGACCCTTTTGAGCAAAGGGGAAAAGGGGAACCTGAGAGTGACCAGAAGAAGCGGCAACATGGAGAAGAGAACGAGAGTCTTCGTTTCTTAAAGAGAGGGCTTTGGAGAGTGTTTCAGTGGACAACGCTTCGAAGACTGAAGAATCTCCTTCTTCAGCTGCTTTGAACAGATCATCCTCTTTGATGTTGTTTTCTTGTTTGTTCTCACTGTCTACTTCCATTTTCATTTACAATCCCTTCTCGTTTATGTTTGTGTTTGTTTTGTTTTTGTTTTTGTCTTGTTAGTCAAGGTATTTTTGTATGTCAGTGTGACAACAAAGCACTCATGAAAGTAAAGATTTACACTGTTTGGAATAGAGAAAGGGAAAGAAAAAGTGCTACAAAGGAAAGAAGATACACATTTTGAAATTGTTTCTATTGTTTGTTTCCTGAATAAAATGTTATTTAGTCTTTAAATATGTTAAATGGTGTTATTATATTTTTAATATATCAAAATTATAATATATATATATATATATATATATATATATATATATATATATATATATATATATATATATATATTGTAGGTTGTTTTCTTTTTTTTATTTTATCTATACACATATTTAGTTTTTCTTTCGTTTTTTCATGTGATTTCATTGTTGTATAAGTCTGGCCCTTTTTGGTATTCTCGTCTTGGTGCGACGCTTTTTGATGTTCTCGTCTTAGTGCAATGTTCATTGATATAGATCGACATATTCACAATGATCTATTATAGATTGCAATAAATGATTTTGGCGTTATCAATGTTATAGATCTTGAGGCATAGGTATTCATAACACTCGAATTTGTTATATTTGTAGGTATGCTCTCATTTTTTGTTATTTACTTAGATGTTCTGAGTTTGTTTGCGGACTCGTCATTTCTGGTTTTAACGATTTTGAATTTGTATTGTATCAATGCATTTTACCAATTTAAATGAATGTATTTCGGTCTTTTTTAGTCAAATAAAAAATTGATCTTCAAATGTGTCTTTTGTTAATTTAGTTCTCAAATGTATTTTTTTATTTTAATTTAATCTATAAAATTACTAAAACAAAATCATACTCATGGTTGTTTTTGCAATTTCAATACATTTTCGCATTTAGTGACTATAATGTCACCACCTCACACATTTACTCCATAAAATTATAATTTACTCCATAAAAAGTGAGATGATAGGACAAAAAGTATATCATGGGTTCTATATATATTCTTTCTCACAATTTTGAAATGAAATGGACAATATTTTCTCATTTTCTTTTGAACCTACTTTCTTTTTTGTCATATTCTATATGTTAGGCTATTTTTATCATTTTAAAAGTATATCACTTTTTTTCCTCTCAATTTCTACACGATCAAAAATAAAAATAGAGAGTTTTTATCTTGCATCTAATGTAGTCACATAAAACTTAGAGGATTCATTTCCCCATATGGTCTTTCTGAATTTTGTGTATCTACACTAACTTGTTTGTTTCGGTCCAAAAATAGAAGAAAGAAAATGATATGATTGTTTTTCCTTTGTTTGATCGAGACAAAATGGAAGAGAAAAGAAATAGTGTGGGAAGCATCAACTTTTGAAGAAAAAAAAAAGTCATTACATTTAGATTATCTCATTCTAGTGTTATAATGCATAGAGACTAGATTGCGGCAATGTTGCCTTGACCCTTCAAAATGTAATGCATGGGTCCTTCAAAAGAGCTATTGAAGGACAAACTCAAGAACATTCAATGATTATTGAAAATTATAGGTTATGTGTGTTTGATCCTTCTTAAAGGGTCTTTTTAGGTATATAAACATCTTTTTCAATAAGAAGTTATTGGGTTTTCAAAGTCCATATACAAATGGATTTGATGAAGAACTAAGAACATTTCTTTCTTTCATGCATCAACATTGACACCACTAAATTGTTCATTCATATCTCACATTCATTGGACCCCTAAAAGTGTGTCTCTACTCTCTAATTTTGACGTTAAGAAAAAGTGTTCAGGATCATCATTATGGACACATAATTAGTACTCAATTTGTTGGTTAAATGGCCTCTATTCTTAGAAAGTTATACACAAGATTATTGACCAAATTATCCAATTTCTTTCTAAGTGATGAACTTAATATTAAAACCAACTTGTTTAATATTAATTCCAATTTAACAGTGATAGATTCACAAGATTATTCAAAACAGAGATTCAAAAACATTCAAGAACATAACAGTAATATATTCAGAACTTATTCAAAACAAACATTCAAGAACAAACATACAAGAACACATGCATTATCAATATAAAAAGTTTAGAGATAGAAAAGTGTGCACCATGGATTTTTATACTGGTTCGACTATCGATTCGATAGTCTACATCCAGTCCTGAAATCACTCAAGAATTTCAGCCTTCACTAGTAATGATTTGAGTATGTTTACAGACTTTCTAGCACTTCACTGCCTATACATCTAACTCAACATCAAACTACTACAAATACCAATCTATCCTTAAGAACTACTCGCCAAGCTCTAGCAAGATCAAATTGAAATCTCCTTTAGATGAACACAAGCATCCTAAAAGATGACCATCAGTTTTACAATACTGGATTTCCACACACTTTCTTTTACAAAGATTGTTTCTTACAACAAGAACTAAGAACTAAGAACACTTTATTCAATCACACAAATCTCACACTCTAAGCATTTGCCAATTGATATTTGTGAGTTATAACAGTTTCTCTCAAAGTGTAATTTTCAAGTAGCCAATGAAAACTTTAAGTTCTTTCAAAATGTATTAACTGTTATGAAAATTGTGATTGATAAAGTTTATATAGTTTCAGAAAAACTTCAGTCAAATCGATTTCCCAATCGATTTTATTAATGTGTATTATCAGCTTAATCGATTGCCTAATCGATTATCGCGTTTCTTTTTTTTCTTGAATCTTGAAAATAGATGAACTAATCGATTTCCTAATCGATTCTTTTAATGCATATATCAGAAACTGATACTCAGTTTGTATCAGAATTGATTGACTAATCGATTATACTTGTTTTGTTCAAACAACGAGATCAAAACAATCGATTACTCAGTCGACTCACATTTATTGACATAATCGATTTGGCAATGAGCTAAATTCTCCCTATAACTCAGACATTTATTCCAATCGATTTGCCAATCGACTTGACTTGTCCTAGTAACTCATATATTTAGTTAAAATCGATGTGTCAATCGATTATGCAATATGTTTCTGATAAATGATTAACTACTTCATTTATGAAATCGATTAACTAATCGATTAGTGCAAAATCAGTAACTTAAGAAAAATATATCAAATCGATTGTCCAATCGATTTCTTTAATCACAGAACACAGACCTGATTAAAAACATTTTAGTAATCAGTTTGTCAATCGATTGACTTAGTACAAGCTTTGTTTTGTGGGTTAGAAAATCGATTACCCAATTGATTTGCAAATCGATTGTCTAATTGATTTCTTTAATCACAGAACACATACCTGATTAAAAACATTTAAGTAATCGATTTCCCAATCGATTAACTCAGTGAAAATTTGTTCTGTGAATTAGACAATCGATTACCTAGTTGATTTATCAATCGATTTACCAATTGATTGATTTACTTACTTATTTTATGATTTCATTTTTAATTTGGAAAATACTTAGATATGAAACCATAATGATGAATCTACCTATTAAATACTATGATCACTAGACAAAATTGCATATAATCTTCAAGCTTTGTATACTATCATCAATCTTTGTTTGATTGCTTGAGATCCAAGATTTGTCCAAGTGTTTGATTCTTTTTCACATAATCTTCAAGCCTTTTGATATGATTAATCTTTGCTTGATTGATTTCCTGAAATATATCTCAACTTACACTATAAGATTTATCAAATAATGCATATACATTATATGTTTGAAAGTTATATCAAAATCAATATCAAGGAGGCATATTTCTTACACAATCAATATAAACAAAAGCTATAATTCCATGATACAAATGTATCTAGCCATCTGTCACTTATGAAACTATTTGATAGGCATGGCAACAAGGTCAACCTAAGGGTACTCACATTGAATTTAACAGAAAAACTTGTTTTGATTAGGTCTGAACTTGAACGACAAAACACTAACATTTCTTGCCTAAAAACATGGTGGGGATGAGTAACTCCATTCCAGTCTTTCATGGGTTGCACAATTTGGTTGAACGACAAAGAACTGAAGTTTCTCTTCTTTAAGGGATATAATTTGATGATGTTTATCCATGTTGAGAAGTTCATGTAGATTGAGTTGAGGAGTTCTATGTATGTCTAGAAGAAGAAGGCTAATGACCCTTGTAGTATAACTATAACTTTTGGTCAAAGGGTAAGTGTTATATGAAGTAGTAATTTTGATTTACAAGGAAGGGGGTTTGAATTGTAAATGTTCTTATTTAAAAAATCCTGAAAAAACTTAAGGATTTAACTCAAGAATGATCTTGATTAAGAAAACACAAAATGGATAACGTTCTTGGTTTTTACTAGAAAACGGAGAACATTATTGGTTAGCTTAAAAAATAGAAATTTAGTTTATATTTTAATTCAAGTAATTAATCAGACTTAATAAATAAGGAGATAAGAGAAAAAATACCACACAAGGATGTATCATGGTTCACCCAATTTGGGATACGTCCAGTTCTCACATATGTGAGTTTTTCCACTAAGTGTTTAAAACAAAAAACCTTCTTGGTTTTACAACATCTAATTCAGATCAGTCTTGATCTGTTACAAGCTCTATTTCTTTCTACCCAGAAAGAGAATTAATCAATTCACCTATCAGCCTTGATATGATTTCTAACAATCGTTTCAAACTATATTAAACTCTTATAGTTTGAATTTTACAATAATGATGAGATTTTTTTGAAAGAATCTGAGATTTGATTCTTTACAAAGGTTTCAGTACAATAATAACGAAGTAATATGTATAATAAGAACTGCAACTTTCTTTGGGAAAATGAGAACTTCAAGTATATAAATGTGAATGATATGTAAGATTTGGTAGCACTTGAACTTTTGTTGTTTTCCTGAGCATTAGTCTTTCTTTAATAGGCGTTTTGGAGCATTTATTGATCGTCAAAAAAGTTGTTGGTAGTGCTTTGTCTTTTTCACCAAAACTAACATATATGGATAAAAATATTATACCTTTGAATACATTTTTAAAATCTGTTTGACTTGGCCGATTTATTCGTTCTTGATTAGTTTAATGATTCTTCATGTTTCTCACAAATTTGTTGATGCCATATCTTTGATATGGAGATTCAGTTCTATTGAAACAGTTTGAAGAATGATGATGAACTTCTGCAAATGTATGGAGATCGATACTGAACTTCTGCATAAATGGAGATTGATAATCAATCTAGACTGTCAGTTATTGAACTTTCTGGAGATTTGATGATCAATCTTGAGGTTCGGTGTTTGATCATTCTGGACAACTTCTTGATCAATCTAGATGACTTTGTATAAACCAAGATTGATTAACTTTCTTGACAGTTAAGCTGGAGAAGGTTCATACTTATTTTAACTTGCTTGATTCTCTTTTATCTTCGTGATTCGAATGCCTTCTTTAAATAGAATGGATCCTACTTGTTCCTTGCCAAGTACTTATAATATTAGCATGAAATTCATACGTAGAATATTTCTTGAACCAGTAGAAATTTATTGATCTTTAGGTTGTGCTGATCAGTCTTGATCCTGAAGAACATTCTCCGTTTTATCCAGAATATTCTTGTTTCTTTATTTGTTCAGTTTTTATATGATTTCTTTGATTTGCTTGATTCCTATCTTTAAAATTAATTCACTCATAGCACAAATTAAATTAACATAACATTTTAGAATCATAATTAACATTCTTAATTAACCTTTGTTTATTTTAATCAAAACTTTTAATTTGAGACTTTGTCTTAACATAATATTATTTAATTGATATCAATGACATGAGTTTGTATACTCTGGATAACAAAAATACAAGGCAAGAATGTGGCAAAAATGTGGTTTAATTAAATTTTTTTGGTAAACAAGGTCACATATGATCATGATGTGCGAAAATAACGAAAATACGGGTATAACCTCAATTGTCACATATTTTAGAGTCAATCATTTTAATCAAAGTAAACAATAAAAACTCGCCACACACAACGGTACAACTAATCTACTAGCTACAATTAAATCTTCATGCAAATTACACTTGAGCTTCATCTCCAAGCTCATCAACTTCAACAAGCTCGTCATCTACCCGCACATATTGTGAAAACGAACGAAGTAAACTAAATTAAATGTGCATTACATCAACATAGCAAAGTTCAATACAATAAATGTAACCTGTGTAGTCAGAAGCAGTTATCGTGGCTGCAATTGCGTTGTCGCAGTGGTTTGGTGGTACATGAAACGTCGTCGCGTTGCAAATTAGGGTTGTGGTCGTCACGTCATCAATCTTGGTTGTTTCGTATAGAAAATGTTTTATAGAAAAAAATGCGTAACAATAAATGCAATGATAAAAATGTTGTTTCTGAAGGAAAAAAAAAAAGTAAAATCTCTGGGTAAAATGCTCTGTTTTTGGAAAAAAATTAAACAATAAATTCTTTAGGTAAAATGTTCTATTTACATGAAAAATGCAACAGTAAATGTACACATTTAATATTTTATTGGCGCATTTCATATTTTGTTGCACCTGTTTTGCTACTTTGCTCATGCAAAAAACGCTTTGTTTTTTTTTACTAATAAAAACATAGCACACTCAAACATTAGAAATATAGCACATTCAAACATCATAAATATAGCACATTCAAACATCTTCTTGTTCTCACTAATTTCTCTTCTTCGCCCCTCTTTTCTGTCTATCTTCTCCTTTCAATTTGAATTTCAGTCATTCCTTTTCCCCTTTGTTATGGCATCATCTCAATCTCAACCAACACAATTGTAACACCCCGAATTTCAAAGCGAGGGTGTATTTTTTTTTTCAAAACAAATTTATAAAACAAGGAAACACACAAATAAAATACCTTTGAATACATAATTAAGTCATTGTAATTTACAAGCAGCGGAAAAATATGCATCCAAAGTATTTACACATCAAAAAGCGGTAAATGGAACCCATTGAATATAATATGTCATGCTGACAATATTAGTACATGTACAGTTTTCCAATTTAAAATAAACGCAATCCAAAAGAAAGACATATGTTCCCTCTATGTCAACCTAATCTGATCATTCTACAAAACAAACTAAAAACTATACACCCTGAGTGATCTCCATGCGCCCCGTAAGATCCTCCTAATATAGCTCCAGTCAAGCATTCCCATCTCCATCCCCATCCACAGGGTATGAACCGGTAGGATAGTCCTGGCTCTCATCTGAGGGCAAAGCCCAGATTTCCACAATAGTTGTAAAGGGCCACCAATCGAAATTAACAATTAACACATAACATTTAAGTTTTTAAATGCACAAAATAACTTTTCACTTAGCATGCACCTTAAAATGATTTTTCATATGCTAAAAGTTCATATAATACTTGCCAAGTGAAAATGAGATCAAATAAAGTCTTAAATCAATCAAGTAATAAACAACAAACCAATCCATTGATGAATCAATCGAGCAATCGATTATCTAGCTCAAAATAAGAATTTCCACTAAGCAAATCGATTGGGAAATCGATTGCTTGAAGGTGTTTTTGTAAAATCTGTACTCTGGGCTTAAATCAATCGATTGGGAAATCGATTGAATGAATAGCTGAGCCCCTGTAACATATCCAATCGATTGCCAAATCGATTTTGCCCAAATAGCTGAGCTGCTGTAATGGCCAAATCGATTGGTAAATCGATTGTTTCAATATATTTTCAAGATTCAAGAAAATAGGAAGCATACCAATCGATTGCCAAATCGATTTCTTAAATGGTTTTGAAAAACAGATTACAAAATCGATTGGCAAATCGATTTTGTCAAATTAGCGAAGTCCCTGTAACTCCTCAAATCGATTGGGAAATCGATTTCCCTGCATATTCTTCCAAAAGTACATAAACTAACTCAATCACATTCATACACAACTCCAAATCTTAACACTTAACAATTCCCACACAATCACCACGACAAATTGGGTTTCGAAATAGTTTTACAATCCATCACACTTACACACGATAATCAATACATAACACTTAGCAATTTCAACACAATTACCACGACAACTTGAGTTTCGAAATAGTTTTGCAATCAAACATGCTATCACACAATTCCAAAACATAACACTTAGCACTTATAACACAATCACTACAACATCATGAGCTTCGAAATAGTTTTGCAATCAAACATGCTATCACACAATTCCAAACAAAACCCTCCGCGAGAGGCGTAAATCCTACAAACATTAAGTAAACAGAGATATTAAGAGATTCCCCATTCTTAATACTCATTTAACTTAAAACGATTTTCACAACCAACATTAGTAAACAAAGATATTAAGAGATTCCTCATTCTTAATACTCATTTAACTTAAAACGATTTTCACAACCAACATTAGTAAACAGAGATATTAAGAGATTCCTCATTCTTAATACTCATTTAACTTAAAACGATTTTCACAATAAACATTAGTAAACAGAGATATTAAGAGATTCCCCATTCTTAATACTCATTTAACTTAAAACGATTTTTACAACAAACATTAGTAAACAGAGATATTAAGAGATTCCCCATTCTTAATACTCATTTAACTTAAAACGATTTTCACAACAAACATTAGTAAACAGAGATATTAAGAGATTCCCCATTCTTAATACTCATTTAAATTAAAACGATTTTCACAACAAACATTAAGTAAACAGAGATATTAAAAGATTCCCCATTTTTAATACTCGTTTAACTCTAATGGTTTTCACAACAACATTAAGTAAATGTAGACATTAAGAGATTCTCCATTCTTAATATTCGTTTAACTCTAATGGTTTTCAAATTCCACACAAAACAAACTCAAACATATTATCAAATTCGATACACGATTCACACCAAAACACATCAATTCATTTCCCCACAAAATCCAACCATACACATATCAAATTTCATCAGTATTAATTAAGAACACGTCAAATACGACGAACACAAATCAACACAACCCACCACTCAAACACAACAAGTTTCATTTACTCAAAATCATACATAAATGAGTTTAAATTCATTTTCCACGAAACATTCATCAATATAACCAAAACCTAACTCTAAGATTTTACCCATAAAGCCTTAGATTCATTTTCCCCAAATCAACACTTCAACCCTAACAAATTCTTTTCCACACAACCACAGATAAGTCCCTAAATGCAAACTAGAAGTTTGGAAGGAGCCCTTACCTTCACGTTAGATTTAACGTGCGATTACGGTACCGCGAGTAAATCCGGTAAAATCTCTGCTCGCGATGTCGCTTCCAAAGTTGGTTCCCTAGCACCGTAGCGTGGTAGTGAACAACTTTCCCTTCTATCTCTTTGCGAAACGAAGCTTAGATCTAGATGAAACATAGAGGTTTGTGTTTGACGGTTTTGAAATCCCTAACACCGTTTTTCTTCGTTTTCGAAACAATGAGGAATTATGAAGCTGAGAAATCCTTGCTTTCTTACCCACTAATCATTGGGTTTCTATTCTTTAAGTCAAAGAACGAAAAAGAAATGGAAAAGAAAGAAGGAGGAAGGGCGATGGTTTGCGAGAAGATGGAAAGCTTCCTCTGTTTCTTTTTTCCTTCGTTTCCTTTCCAGCATATATATATATATATATATATATATATATATATATATTTATTATTATATTTAAAACCAAACTCAGACGAATATCTAACAACTCTCACACCCATCACTTCACTCTCATCTCAATCTAAATTGATAAAATATCTACTCTCGACGCAACTCAATTGTCAGGTAAATTTTCAGCACCGAGTGATATTTTTAACAGAACTGCCCGGTATTAAATTCTTCGCAACGGAAATAAATTATTCTCCAACAAATAATTTTAATCGGGCTCCAAACATATTTTTGGCATTAAATTCATTAATTACCAAAATACAATGATTTGACTAAAAAGCCTCAGAGTTCAATACCCAAAATACACTAAAATACATAAAGTATAATTTAAAATTATGGGTCTTACAACAATCAGTACATTTGAACAACCCTAACTGTTGTGGTCTTGTTAAACCCACTGGAAATAACCTTAACCTAGCTTGGGAATGGAACAACCTAAAAGATATCAATAATTGGAGGAATGTTACTTGCAATTTTTGTCTCCATACATCTTCTAGAGGTATTAATAGAGGAAAGAGACACCAAATGGATTGAGGGGGTGATGTTAGTGCTAGCAAGAAAATCCCCCTCAAAAATAAAGTTAAAGATTCAAGAAGGTTGTGATAAGAAAAAGGTTGAAAGTCAGCATTTGTTGGAGGTGAATGTGGATGACGATGAGCAGGATAAGGTGCTAGAAATCTATAATATTCGAGCCAGAAACAGCCACAATCTGTTGATGCCCTTGCTGCCAAAAGAGGAAAATATGCCAAAGGACCCTTGGATTTTCTTTATAACAACATCTTATTTGAAGCAAACAAGCATTTGCGATAAGGAAGCATGGGCTAGGACAATTCAATGTGGAATCCCCTTCAATGTGTTGCGCGACAAATCCTTCAAGCTTATGATTAAGGCAGTTGGCAACTATAGTTTGCATCTAAAGATTCCAAACTATCAAGAGTTACAAATCCCACTATTGAAAAGGGAATTGAAGCTTACAAATGAGATGTTGTAACCACATAGATGAAGTTGTCAACTTCATCATCCACTTCATGCAGCTGACCATTATCTTAATCTCCAATTCTACTATGGTGATGCAAGTGTTGACAGGAATAACAAAATTAATGATGCGCACCTCACATGTTTTAGAGGCTAAGTGCTACTATTGATGAAAAGGATAAAACTAATATTGAACTAGCATATTATAGGAGGTCTATAGGACTCTTTAGCTTAAAGGCTGCAATAAGAAACAAAATTGTTATGGCTCCAGGTAAGTCAAAGTGAACTGTTTTGGAAAATTTAATTAGATTCACATGAGATATTGTGTTAATAGTGATCCTAATTGGTTATTCATTACAACTGAGTGGTGAGAACTTATGGACATCATGTTCCAAACTTTCAAAAAAGATTGCAATTAGAGTATTGAGTTTGACATGTAGTTCTTCAGGTTGTGAGCGCAACTGGAGTACTTTTGAGCCAGTAAGTAAATTTCATTTGAATTTAATTTGTTTGAAATGGTTGATTGATTGTTTGATATAGTGGTTGTCAAAGAAGCTAATATTCTTTTTTCAAAACTTTAAAATAGATTAATTCCAAGAAAAAAAACAAGCTTGAGCACCAAAAGTTGCAAGATTTGGTTTTTGTGAAGTATAACCAAAAACTTATGGAACGCTTTGACAGTCGTGAGTTAATTGATCTCATTATCTTAAAGGATGTAAACTATTGTAATGAGTGGTTGATGAGAGTAATAGTTGAAGATCAAGAAGCGGTTGGAGCTAGAGATGACTTGGTATTTGAGGATGATACATTTGAAGTAATAATGTCAATTATAAGGAAGAGGGTTTGAATTATAATTGCCCCTTTTAAAAAAATTCATGTTTAAAACTGAAAGTTTAACTCAAGATTGATCTTGGTTATAAACGAAGAATGATTTTGGTTAGTGAAAAACAACAATATCAATTTTATCAATATAACATTTGAATGTAAATCATATAATAAATAGAGATAGAGATAGAGATAGAGATAGAGAGATCACACAAGCGTATATCCTAGTTCACCCAAACACGGGTTACGTCTAGTCCTCACAAATGTGAGATTTTCCACTAAGTGCTCAAGACAAGATCGTTCTTGGTTTCGCACAAATCAATCTTGATCTTTACACAATTTCTACATTCTACCTAGAAAGGATTTCCTTAGGTTTACCTTACACTATTTCAGAAAGGATTTTGCAAGCTACCTATACCTTTTAAAATAGAAAAGGATTTTTACACACTACTCAAGCTATGTTAACAAAATAGCCTTGAGTTATAAAGTAATGATTTTGAGAATGTTAGAATCTGGATATTGCTCAACTCTTGTTTGAGAAATAGATTATATATTTAGAACTCAGTTGTTACTGATTCTAACACAACATAAAGAATGGAACTACAAGCGTGAGAATGATTTTGACAAGCTTGAGTATGATTGAATGATTTATGCTTTACTTGGCACTTTGAGTTATGTTTTGTTCTTCATCTTGATGTTGCATTTATAGACTTCAAGAGAGCTTAAGACATCTCATTTATCCGTTGAAATAAGGCCAGCTATCATGAGAAAGTGGATGGATAAGATCTGCCAAAAAAAGAAGAGAGTTCATGTTGAATCTATGAACGTTCTTGGCATCTAAGATCATTCTTCGAATTGGTTGGAGATGAGTTGACTAGTACTTGTGATTCTTGCCAGTTGACTAAGATGATTTCTTGCTTTAAGTTAAGTGTACAAGTCTTGATTGAAGTACAACTTTAGTGCACTTTACAGCCTGTAAATTTGTACTTGCATTTGCCTCACTTGAATAATGATCTTGCTTTGTACTTTTCATGAAGCATGTCTTTGATCCTTCGAATTCTGGAATAATTCTGAATTAGATTGATCTTTGTTTATTTTTGATGAAGATATGAAATGATTAAAGTTTTCAGTATCCATTCTTTCACAAAGAAAACTGATCATTCTTGATTATGACATATGTGGAGAACGTTCTTCGTTTTCCAAGATCACGTCAAGAACGTTCTTCGTTTTACTGAAATATGTCAAGATCGTTATCCATTTTCCTGTTTTTGTTTTCTTGATTTTAATGAGACTTGCTTTGAAATACTTGGTACCTAACTTGTTTTGACACATTTAAATATACATGTTAAATACCAAAACAATTCTAATCATAATTAGAAGTCTTAATTAACCTTTTGTTTAATTATCATTAAAACATTAAATTGAGATTTTGTATCAACAACATTAACTTGTGGGATGTTGCGAATGTTGCAGGGGTTGGTGAGCCAATAACAATCACTAGGCTCTAACAAATAATGAGGAACCAAACATTTAAATAATGAGGAACCAAACATTCCATTTAGGCACGCATAACATAGAGGATACAAAACTAATTACACGTGATAATGACGATGAGAAAGAGCTTGAATGTGATGATGAGAAAGAGCTTGAACATGATGGTGATAGTGATCCCATTTAAAAAATCACTTGTGGTTATTTAAATGCTTAGACATGTTCTTTTGAGCCTTGTAGCTTGGAGCTTTTTTTTTTTTTTTATGCTTTTTAATATGTTTGAATACTAGATGTGTTATTTTGAACTTAGAGGTTAGAACTTATGTGCTATTTTGCTTTATATTATGTTTGAAATATTAGTAGTAATGACCTTTG
>JBBPBR010000008.1:10110747-10125319 GCA_037974775.1 Cicer pinnatifidum
GATTAAGAAATTTAAATCATCTTTTTTTTAATTATTATATATTTATTGATTTATTATTTTAACAATCTAATTTATTTAATTCGTTAAGTTAATCAATTAGACTAAGATCAATTCCCTCGTTCAAGATTATTTTTTTTACAATAATGAATCTTAATTTCTTAGATGATCATATTTGTTACTCAAAGCATATACGAACTTTAATCTCTTAGAGATGTGATATTTATAGCCTATTTTTCAATAACGAAATCATATATAAGTTCAATTTTATGGAACCAATCACAAAAAAAAAAACAAAAACATAAAAGAAGGTTCATCTAACCCCTAATAATAAGTAAATTAGTTACCTATATTGTTTGATAAAAAGATAAGAAAATTATAAATAAAAGTTGCACTAGGTCTCCTCTAAGGTGTAGTCTTCTCCTACTTTGCATCAAAAAATTCTTACTCTCACAAAATTCTGATTTTTTTACTTAAACAATGGTATGTGAATATGCACCAGGGCATTGCGCTGGATTTGGACGCAATGCGCTACACCAACATTTATTGTGGCGCAACAAGTTGTGCAATGCGCTACATCAAAACTAATTGTGGTGCAACACACTGCGCTGAGATGTCATGCTTCATTGATGCACTCAAAGACAATGATTTGTGCTAGGATGTGCATTGCAGCGCAGTGACTGGTTCAATGCGCTCCTGGTGCTCCAACTTCTATCAAAAGACAAATTTACACTATGAGCTCACCTTGTGTCAGCATTAATTCTCTATAACTTTCTGAGTGTTTGTTCCTTAATGTAATTGACCTATAACATCAAAACAAAAAGAGAATATTATGATATTTGTCTAATTAAAAAGGATTAATGACAAAACATTCAAAAATAGTCCAAGATGATTCAAATTCCTTTTATTCTTCAATTAACTATAAAACTAACTAAAATGAATAAAACTTGAAATAAAAACTATTAGCAAAGTGCTAAAAAATAAGAGTCGATGAAAACTCGTCATCCATCCTACATATGTATCACTTTTTAAGTGGTAATTGTACTATGTCTATGGACAAAATAAAATTTTAATTGTTCACTAAATATAAATATAAATGTAAAAATAATATATAATCTTATATAAAACATAATAAATCAGAAGTGTATTAAAATTCTATCATTAGTTTTTTATATTAATAATTAACATTATTAATTTAATAAACAATTTTACTACCAAAACCTCCTAATTTACTACCCACATCCTCAAATTTTGAAGGATGCAGATAGCAATATTGTTTGGTAAATCTCACCTAGCAAAGCAAAGTAGAAAATGTAATAGGTTTTAACTTGGGTTCTTAAAAAAAAAAAGATTTTAACTTGGGAGTAAAATATATAAGAATGTTCGTTAAAAATAAAATAAGCATTTATTTATTCAATAAAATAAGCATGCTGATAATGAGTTACTTGGTTTGTTTGTAGTATGAAGGTGCAGTAAAAGAAGGGGGCCATCTGTGTGGGATACTTTTTCACATTCTAATGGAGGTAAGTTTTAACAATGCAAATGTATTATATGATTAGTTTGGTTTTGTCGAACTCTAAATCAATCATATATTATTTATAATATTTTTAAAAATAAAATAAAATAGAAAAATATAAAGTTAAAATAGCATTTTCAGAAAATTAATTATATTCTATTGAAAACATATAAAATAGTAGACAAGAAATAAGATTCTAGTAAATATCACTATTAAATTAATTATGTAAAACAATGATTTAGATAAACCTTTTTTAAAATTAAAATGCACATTTGTTAAGTAGTATAGAATAGTAATTTTTATTTTAAAAAAGAAAATTTTACTATTAAAAAATAAAAAAATGGTGGAGCAAGCAAATACAAAACAAACTATTCTTTTACCTTTAATTAAAAAAATGAAAATTGTTGATATGTCATATCTGTTGAAATATGTGTTGCATTTAATGGCAGGCAAAATACTAGGTAACAGCAGTGCTGATGTTGCAGTGGATCAGTATCATCGCTTTGAAGTAATGATTGATTTAGTTCACAGCTAAGTAACCAAGCAAGAGTTCTTTATGCAACAACTTTGCTAATTAAAATCTACTTAAATTAATTTAACCACAATCACTTCTAAACGTGATTAACTAGCTAGGCAATTTGTCTTTTGCTATTTTTTTTAGCGCTTCCGTCCATAAATATAGAATTCGATTTATTTAAAAAAATTGATAATAGTATTAAATTTATTAAAATTGATATCATGTTTACAAATTTATCTTTTAAAAGATATAATTAATTAATATTGTCACTATAATATTACTTCCTTTTATTTTTATAATAAGAGATATTTGAAACAACATAAATTGATATATTTATAGATTAAAATATAAATTTTTGTTGTTCAATTATTTCTTACAAAATAAAAATGAAGTAGTATTTATTGTCGGTTGTAAAAAAAATTATAAATTAATTAAGTATGTTAATAACGAAATATTTAATACAATTAAAAATTTAAAGAGTCTTGTAAATTTTTTTTTTCAAAAAAGTTTTATATTTAAGAATAGAGGTTGTATTTCTTAACTTAACTATTTTGTAGAGTGGCTTGAAGATAAACCTACTAAAGCAATAATTTTAAACTTAAAATAATTAATATTTACTTAATAGAAAGACTTTCAAAAGTATTTTATACTTAATAAAAATACCTCATATTCTGATATTTTAGAATTTAAAACTAACAAAATCTTATATAAAATTAATATTATTTTAATATATAGTAAATTAATGGACTTAATTACAATTAAAAAAATTATATTAATTTAATAAATAATTTTTTATTATAAAGTATCTAAAAATTAATTTTTCATAAAAAAATTAATAATTTCATTAATATATTATTAAATTATATTAATAATTTAAGTGCCAAGTTTGGATGGTATTTTAAATTGTGCATATTGCATATATTGTTTTTTATGTAACTAGGGAGACGTACATATTATGAAGGACATGGGAATGGATGCTTATAGGTTTTCAATTTCCTGGACTCGGATTTTTCCCAGTAAGATTTATTCTAACCACTTTTCTAGGTGGGATCTACAATTATTAGACTTAAGGTTGACAATAAGGAAACATAAATGTTTGTATTATGAAAATCAAGATTTTAAATAAAGGTACATAATTATAACTTCGGCTACAACATAATTTAATACTGATTAAATAATAACACAATTGTGATTGAGATTATATTAGTTATATTTGACTGTGATTTTCTACAATATCAAATATTATGATGCGTCTGCAAGCATTACTGCTATTCATAATCTTGATGAAAATGATATTATTAATAGTCACATTGAATTATATGATGAAACATTTAATGTCTATAAAACTTAATGAAGAAACATTGTGACCATGGATTATATTATGTCAGATGGATTTGGGGTAGTCAATCAAGCAGGAATTGATCACTACAATAAACTCATTGATGCTTTACTGGCCAAAGGTAAACTCTTGCCATTTTATATATGAAAATCATGCTTCTTGGATACAAATTTATCTATGTATATATGTGTTACACCTATATAAATATATACATCCTTAACATCAAGTTGTTATCTAAGAGTTCTTGCATAATTTTTACTAGACCAAGTTCAAATTATTTAAAAATAATCGTAAAATGATCATTAATATCACTTTAATTAATGATAATTTATGTCTTCCTAGTTTGAAAACAAAAAATAGCATGCAAAAAGCATCTTCTATCATACTTGGAATTATTTCATTATATGCATGCTTTTAAATAATTTGATTTAAAATCCAAATATGTGTAGGAATTGAGCCATATGTTACTCTGTATCACTGGGACCTACCTCAAGTCTTAGAAGACAAGTACAAGGGATGGCTTAGCCCTTTAATCATGTATTCAATTTTATTTATATTTTAACTTTTGAATTCCCTATAGTTTCACAATATTATTAGTATCTTTAGTATATGTTTTTTTACAACAGAAAAGATTTTGCAACATATGCTGAGATATGCTTTCAGAAATTTGGAGACAGAGTGAAACATTGGATCACTTTCAATGAGCCACATACATTTTGTATGATGGGATATGATGTTGGACTTCAACCACCAGCAAGATGCTCAATTCTCCTTCACAAGTTGTGTAGTAGTGGAAACTCTTCTACTGAACCTTATATTGTGGCTCATAATGTCCTTATTTCACATTCAATTGTAGCAGATATTTATAGGAAAAATTATAAGGTAAACTAATACAATAATTTCACAAAATTTTTCTATGATGGATATACTTTGGAGGACTAAATCAGGCAGGTATTAGATTTATTTAATTTATATCTGTACTATATATAAATTGGATTATTTATTAAAATTGCAATAGTAAAAGTCAGATTTATGTATGCAAATGTATGTTGACATTTGTATTAATTCTCTTAATCTTTGTTTTCTTCTTTTGATACATGATTTGTTCTTTTAGTCTTAAATGTATATTTATTAGAACCAATTTTCTGAGTAAAGGTGTTCTTCCACAGAAAACACAAGGTGGATCTGTGGGAATATCTTTGGATGTAATTTGGTTTGTGTCAGCAACAAATTCCAAAGAAGACATTGAAGCAACTCAGAGAGCCTTAGATTTTACACTTGGCTGGTAATATATCTTGCAAAACATTTTTTAAATTATATGTTTTTTATTTTATTTTTATGTTTAACACTTTAAGTTTATATGAGAAAGAGATTCTAGTAATTCAAAATTCGAACTTAGAGATAAATAAAATTTGACGAATTATTGATCGATAATGGTTTAACCTCAAATATTACTGATCAATTCAACTTTAATTAAAATTCATTAACTACTTGAGATTAATTAATTAAAATAATAGATCATATTATAATCAACTATATAGAACGGACAATGTTAGTAGTTCTTAAGTTAGTATGGGATAAACTAAAGTTGTTATTTTTCTTAATAGGTTTCTTGACCCATTGATATTTGGAGATTATCCAAAATCAATGAAAAGTAGGGTAGGGAGCAGGCTACCAAAATTTTCAAAATCTGAAACTAGTCTTGTTAAGGGTTCATTAGATTTTGTTGGCATCAATCATTACACTACATTTTATGCAATGCACAATGCTTCTAATTTACTTGAGGTTGCACTTCATGACTACATTTCAGACTCTGCTGCTCTTACTGTTCGTAAGTTATATTTCAACCTTTTTATATTTTATTTCTACATATATTTTTTATTTTCATTTTCTTGGTTATTTATAATTTGTTTAATGATTACCCCAAATTGAAAATTATGTTTGTGTTTTTGACTCCTTCCAGCTTTCAATGGGACCGAGATTATTGGAGAAAGGGTATGTTCTTGTAAGAATTATGATTTTTTTATTATTATTATTATTTTTTAATTTGAGATCCCTAATACAATGTTGTTTGATTCATTTCATTAACGATAACACTCATTTTTTTATACACTCGTGGGATATTTAGTTAATCTAAAACAAAAATGTGAAATTCAATTGAGTAAATAATTAATTTAAATTACGACAAAAAATCACAAATTTAAAAATCCTAATACATATGTCATATTGTATTAAGTTGAATTGGATGTCACAAATTTACTTTACTATTTAGTTAGCTAGTGCTTATTAGTTATGACTATAAAATTCAAATTGTGATTTGTAGGCAAATTCTTTGTGGTTGTATATAGTACCACAAGGGATGAGAAGCACAATGAATTACATCAAACACAAGTATGGGAATCCTCTGGTCATTATAACTGAAAATGGTAATCTTGAAACTGGACAAATTTGAGTTTTATTTGACTCTAGTTCAAAATTTCATGTTAGATAAAATTAAGGCATGCAAAAGTATACAGTAATGCACAACAAATTTTATTATGCAAGTTTGCACTCACCATGACATAGTTTTGTAACAACTATCATTAAAATTATGAATATTGAATAAATTATTTGTCGGCTACATCTAACATATACTCTCTCTTGTCAAATGAATGGATGATCCAAATGATCCATCTATCTCAATCAATGATGCTCTAAAGGATGACAAGAGGATTAGATACCACAATGACTATTTAAGCAACTTATTAGCTTCTATCAAGTATGTATTGATGTTTTATACTTTCTTAATTCTATACTTCTCCATTCATCTCATAATTTCTTTCTTCTTTAGAGTTTTTGATTTGTATTAAAAAAAATATTTATCATTTTAAGACATAAAACATTAATTTTTAATATATCAACATACAATACATTAATTTGGTCAACAAAAGAAAACATACAATACATTAATTTTGTCCTTGACTTCTTAACTACTACAATAAGAACCTTTTATTTCCCAATAAGTTATTTTATCATGGTAATTAATTAGTATAAGATGCATTATTTTATTCTAAAAGACAAAAATATATAATGTGATACAACGAGTGAACCTTTATTTAATTTTTTTTT
Organism: Cicer pinnatifidum; assembly: GCA_037974775.1. Classification (NCBI taxonomy): domain Eukaryota; kingdom Viridiplantae; phylum Streptophyta; class Magnoliopsida; order Fabales; family Fabaceae; genus Cicer; species Cicer pinnatifidum. The sequence goes on from JBBPBR010000008.1 coordinate 10,117,225, forward strand.
ATAAATAAATGTTATTAAATTAGTAGTTTTATTAGTTTCACAAATTTAAATATAAGATTTCTTTTTTAAAACTCCTTTTGTTATGTCTTTGATTGCAGGGAAGATGGGTGTAATGTGAAAGGCTATTTTGTGTGGTCGTTGTTGGATAATTGGGAGTGGCAAGCTGGATACACTTCTAGATTTGGTCTTTATTTCATTGACTACAATGACAATCTAAAGAGATATCCCAAAAAGTCTGTTCAATGGTTTAAGAATTTCTTGAACTAAACTCAACTACACAAATTATTTATAAATAATAGGAATGGACCATAACCTTTTATTTCCAAAGCAAATAATAAATTATCTGCAATTAAAGAATAAGCAGGCCAAAAGAGAAATTGGAAAATATCTTGTCTTTCTATTATTTATTTATTTATGTAATTTGTTAGAGAAGCATAATTGAGATCAAACACTGAACCTTCAATGTATCACTCTTGGGCTGGGCCTATGTCCTAATTATATAATGGATTTTGCCAAGAAGCAAGAAGGAGATAATACAGTGGGACTACTAAAAATTGAAGAGTAAAAATCTAATTGATTGCACTTTAAGATTTAAGATTTAGTTAAATTGATAAATATGGATATTGTTAATTTGAATATTTTGTCTTGAGTTTGAATTCAGAATCTCACATTTGCGTGTGAGTTTATAGTAATATTTATCATCTTTTTCTGATATTAAAAAAAAATTAAGTAATTTAACTAAAGTGGTTAATGAATTTCGGTTAAAGATAAATTATTTGAGAGAACCCGAATTCAAATCTTAGTTGGAATAACTTTTAGCAAAACTTTACTTATCTCCAAATCAAATTCTAAATTACTAAGTCGCCATTCTCTTAGAAATCAAGTTAAGATAAAAAAAGAGTAGGACTTTTTATGGCTTATGTATTTGGACCTTGTATTAGTGAACTTCATTGAACATAATTGTTAAATTTGGCTAATTTGTGGGTTTATTTATCACTTGACCTTTGTGTCTTGTGAAGACTATATTTTGAGCTATAAATATCGAGATTGAGATATTGTGTCCTTAGAAAGCTAAGAAACAAAGTTATAATTGTTGTAAAGAGAAAAATTAACAAATTTAGAAGAATTTAATGTGAAAATAAGCCTAGAAGTTGTGGTTCTGTTGTTGTTAACAACGATCTTTTCTCATGTAAAGAAGCATATCTAACTCACTTTAAATTCAATTAAGGCTTGTAAAACTATTTCAGAGAGTTTTAAGTGTGGACTAGAGAGGCTTTATCTACAAAAATTTTGGTCTATAAATTTGAGAGTTTTAGATAATTGAATAGTTTTCTGATTTTTGTCTTTAGTATTTTATCTTTTCTTTGTTGTTTATTTTTTGCTATAGATTAGATGGTTATTGTTGAAGCTTATTCATTGGTGATGATCATGGAAGGCTAAACTATTGTCTAATATATAAGAGACTCTAGTAATTTAGTTTGAATTATGAGTTCCTTGTTTTTATTGTTAATCTATATGCATCATCTTCTCTTTTTATAATCAATTATGATTTCAATTTTGAGAGCATGGTTATGCTTGATCTATGTTTGATCATATGTTTTTATAATTAAATTGAAGTTAGTAACAAGGATTGATTAATCTAAAGTCTAACTAAGAATTTGCAATGAGTTGGTAATGTATGTCAATTGAAAACTATGTTCAAATCAATATTTTATTTCAGGATTTTGATTTCGATTTCGGTTTTATTAGTTAAATTATATATGATTTTATATTTAAATGTGAATGAATAGAGGAGCATATAAATTATTTATCATTTGGAACAGTGAAGTATTCTACTAAATAATTTGGTGTCTTTGATTGACTGATGCTTTAATTTTATTTGTTTATTATTTGTTGTTTAATCTAATTCAATTAAAAATCATAAAACCCCTCTTTTTTATTTTTTCTTTATTGTCCAATATAATTAAATATTATTGTGAGAATGATTATGAAGTTAACACCATATACTGTAAATTTTACTTGTTTTTAACCCGTATATGGAGGCAGATAAAATAAACAATTATGTCGGGGATTGTTGGGAAAAATCAGAGATAATTAACGATAACTATCTCAATAATGCGGAATATTTTTTCTCCCACTTGTGTAGATAAATGGCCAAACAGAAAATACAATTAAATACAATTCCAAGAGCAATAATAATTGGCTTTAATGTGGAAAACTTCCCTCAAATTGAGAGAATAAAAACCATGGGACCTAGTACAGTAAAATCTTCCACTATAATAATTAATGGGTACACCAAGAGTCTTCCTAATAACAATAGAGAATATCAATCAACAATAACAACCCTATAACAACCTTATAACAACCTTCCACTAAAGTGGATATGCCAAAGTAACTCTCAAAGAAGATAAAACTACTCAAATTATATATTAAAGTAACAAACTCAGTGGTAGGAATAACATACTAAATTTGTACATCAAACATAGCAAGTTTGCTACACACCTGTTACCACCACTGGAACCAAACCCTTATTTTTCTTCTCTGGCAACCGTTCTTCTTCCGTTGTCTTTCTGTTCTGTGTGTGTTCTTAGGGATTTCTAAATCCCTTTTATTACCTTCAAGTGGATCAAGCCCACTAAAACTTTTTTTTTTCTTTTTCTCTTTATTTCAATAATAATAATATTAATAAAATTGGTGGGTTCCATTTGGAGAGTGAACCCACCCAACAAATCTCCCCCTCACGACTCAAGTGGGAAGGTACTGCTCAACCATGCCCGCTTTCTTTTTGCAACATATCGGGCATGGTTGAGCAGTACCTTCCCACTTGAGTCGTGAGGGGGAGATTTGCTGGGTGGGCTCACTCCCCAAATGGAACCCACCAATTTTACATACTCCTTCATCTCTCATTTTTACCATGCCAAAATCACCAGCACGGTAAGATGAGAAGAAATCACGCCTAGGAGTAACATGATATGAGACACTCGAATCAATAATCCAAGTTGAATCCTGACATGCAAGGTTTATGGAATTATTATCACAAACAATGTAGACATTATTAACAGATACAACTGTTGTTGTATCTTTATCGTTTTTCTTCTCTTTGTCTTCATCTCTTTCCCTTGATTGATCTCTCTTAAGGAATCTGCAATTTCTTTTTATGTGACCCGCTTTGCCACAATGATAGCATAACACTTCTTTTCTAGTCCTCGACTTGCTTCGTGACTTGCTACGACTTTCAGAGTTGTCGCGTCTATGGAAGTTTCTAGATTGACTTCTCCCCCGTGACTCTGTAACTAGTGCTTCTGACTTTGAGGAAAATCCAATCAAACCACGTTCCTTTCTTTGAGCTTCTTCATTCAGCATGCTCTCTTTAACTGTTGACATTTTCAACTTTCCACTTGGAGTTGAATTGGTCAACGTCACAACAAGGACTTCCCAATTATCAGGTAAGGAACTCAACAATAACAACGCTTGCAACTCATCATCTAATTTAATTTCTGCGGTTGTCAACTGATTCACTGTATTCTGAAAAATACTCATATACTCTGCCATTGAATCCCCATCTTTGTATTTCATATTCACCAACTTCCGAATCAAGAATGCTTTATTTTGCACATTCTTTCGTTCATATAACTCTTTTAATTTTTCCCACATCTTGTTAGCATCTATTTCAGTTTCAACATGTGGATATACACTAAGATCCAACCACTTACTGATCAACGCCACTGCCTTTCTATTCATCTTATTCTAGTCAGCATCAGATTTATCTGCGGGTTTAGCAGTGTTACCCTCAATAGGATCATACAAATTTTTACTGTATAACATGTCTTCCATGAAAGTCTTCCAAAGTGTGTAATTAGAAAAGTTGAGTTTAATCATATTGGGACTTTATTTTCCTCTTCCATTTAAATGCACAAATCAAATAACCGAGCTCTGATACCACTTTGTTGGGAAAAACTAGAGATAATTAGTGATAACTATCTCAATAATGCGGAATATTTTTCCCCCCACCACATGTGCAGATAAATGGCCAAACAGAAAATACAATTCCAAGAGCAATAATAATTGGCAGAAACTTAAATATGAGACAAACACAATTTTAACGTGGAAAACTTCCCTCAAATTGAGAGAATAAAAACCACATGACCTAGTCTAGTAAAACTATAATAATTAATGGGTACACCAAGAGTCTTCCTAATAACAATAGGGAATATCAATCAACAATAACAACCCTATAACAACCTTATAACAACCTTCCACTAAAGTGAGTATGCCAAAGTAACTCTCAGAGAAGATAAAACTACTCAAATTATATATTAAAGTAACAAACTCAGTGGTAGGAATAATATATTAAATTTGTAGATCAAACAGAGCAAGTTTGCTACACACTTGTTACCACAACTGGAACCAAACCCTTATTTTTCTTATCTGGTAACCGTTCTTCTTCCGTTGTCTTTCTGTTTTGTGTGTGTGTTTTTAGGGATTTCTAAATCCCTTTTATTACCTTCAAGTGGATCAAGTCCACTAAAACTTTTTTTTTTCTTTTTCTTTTTATTTCAATAATAATAATAATAATAATAATAATAATAATAATAATAATAATAATATTAATAAAATTGGTGGGTTCTATTTGGGGAGTGAGCCCATCCAACAGGGATCTTTGATTTTTATTAACCAAATTAAGATATTTGTTTTATTATTTTGTCTCATTTATTTTTATGTAATAATTATTAAAAAAATCTTTAAAATTAACGGAAGATTCTTAAATCATTTGGCTAATCTTATTAATGTGATGACATCATGAGTCATGACAACAACAATCATGTTATAAAAGCTATATATTTCATATGGGATTCACAATATTTGCTCTTTTATATGTAATGGTTGTGATACATGTCCTAAGTTGTTAGAAATTGATTTTTATGGCGAGGATCAAATTGCATGTGATCTTATAGGTTTTGGTGAATTATGGTTCTACAATGACTTATATTTAAATTTGACTATAACAAATCATAAGATGAAGAACACATATGGGGTTAGGTCCTTCAAGATGATGATGTTTTTTCCTTGCAAGGATGAAGAACACTCGATGTTGTGTGAAAGTGTTAGAAGGCAATTTGATTTTCAATTTTCAATTGTCAATTTTCAATTTTTAATTTTCAATTTTCAATTTTCAATTTTTAATTTTCAATTTTCAATTTTCAATTTTCAATTTTCAATTTTCAATTTTGAATTTTTAGTTAAATTTCAGTTTTTATTTTATTTGAAATGAACTACTTTCTTTACCATATTTTGTTATAAATTCATCACATATAAAAATATATAAACACTTAAAAATAAAAAATTAAAATTAAAATTATTTTAAAATAATTCAAATAATATAAAATTATAATAATTTAATTAATAGAAGTAGTTAATAGACATCACCATTGTAATAGTGATTGTTCGTCGAAGTTAGTTGCATTGGTTAAAAGATAATGTAATAATAAACAATGGTAGCGTTGTTAATGGGAGATGATAGTGATGGGTAGTGGTAAAAAATGAGTGGTTGATGATGATGATATTTGAAAATAGTAGTTGGCGGCAATGGTTCGAGTGATGTTTTATATATATATATATATATATATATATATATATATATATATATATATATATATATATAGTCACATGTTAATTTTAAAATAAAAATAAAAATTATAAAAACAAAAATCTTTTACATTAAAAAAAGAAATTATTTTAATTAAATAAAAAATCAATTTAATTTTATTATATTCAACCGAACCATTAATTAATGATGTAGGGTCGAGGGTTGTTGGGTTAGAGAAAAGCTATGGAATTTTTTGTCCATTAGTAGATGAAAAGTCATATATATTTTAGGATCAAGGGAACGTAGATCCACTTAACTAACTCTAGTGATGCATCATGAAAATATATCAATGCAATGCTAACACACAATTTTGAATATTTCAACAATGTTCCTATCCTTAAAATTAAAGTGAAAAATGTTATCAAATAAAATCCATTTTTTTAAAAAAAATCAAATAAAGATAACAAAATTTTTTTAGAATTATTTGAGAATATGAAAAATTTAAAAAGTAGTCTAACCGAAGAAATTTGAGATTTTAATGGTAAGAAATCCTCTCTACAAAATTCCCGTTTCTTGATTTTTTTTTTTGTGATTTTCTAGCAAAAAATTCAAAGATTTTAATGGAAGTCAATGTGGAGACGTCCTGCAAGGCCCACTTTAGGATGGTCGAGTTAATTTGCCTACATAATTTTCTATTTTAAAATACAAGTAAAATAGATTTTTTTTTATAAATATAATTAAAAAATTAGATCAAGTTAATCAATTTTTTTAACAAATTTATATTTATATTTTTAGTATTATGGGGTGAGTTTTCACGTTCAAACGTACGGAACTAAATATTTGACGGTCAATTTAGGTAGAGAGTTACAATCAAATAAACTGAAGAGTTCAAACCAATATAATTTGTTTGATTTAGTTTGTGAGGTTGAGTACGACTTGTAAAGACCTTTAATCATGGAAGGTTGCTTAACAATGTGAATGCCACATATTTTGACAAATAAATTATTTGAGCTTTACCTATTACTTCTCATGAAAACTTTCTCACAAGTCATGTTATTTAGAAAGACCAAATATGGTCAGAAAACGGTAAAAGTTCAATGGCATTCTAAGCAAAGAAGTCTATGGTTGAAGTTGCTAAGTGATACATCACCAACCTCACATGAATTGTTAGCATTACGTTAATCTAGCAAACAGTTTTTGAATATATGAATAAAATATTTGAATTTGATGTTGACGTTTCAAGCCACATGTTTCTCATTTCTACCAAAGTTTTTTTTTCTTCTTTTTAAATAATTTAAGTATATTAGTTTATATTGATTAATATTTTACAATTAAATGTATTATTATAAAATAAAATTTAAGTAGAATGTCAAATAAAAATTCTTTAAAACATCATGCTAAACTTCAAAATAAAATTTAATTTCATTGACATATTAGTTCATTAATTTATTTAAATATGTTACAATGAAATTCGTTTATAAATAAGAAATTAAGTCAATGAAAGATAATAAATCAAATTTAAATCAAATTTTTTTTTATCAGTCTAACTTATATTCATCCCTAAATAAGAACAAATTAAATATTGTATACGATTATATTTATTATTTTAGTTAGTTTTAGGTTTTTATGTTTAAACAATTTCAACATCCAAATCTAATTTAAACTTCGAGTCTTCGAAATTTCAACGTCAAAATTTCATATTTAGGTTGAGTTTTAGATTTTCGTTTTCTTAAACCACTCTCATTGTTTCACTTAATAATAAATTCACTCAATATAAAAAATATTGACATATAAAAATAATTAAAAATGACAAAAAAAATTAATGTTAAGATCAAAAACAACTTTCACACATTTCGCAAGATTCAACAAACAATCAATATTGATATCTAACCATAAAAAATGTAGTACTATTAGTCTGAGAAAAAAATATAAAAGTTATTTATCGACTGAGTTTTTTTAGCTAAAAGTTTATTAAGAATATATATATATATATATATATATATATATATATTCTTAATAAATTGGACCCTCCTTAATTAGAGGTCCTAGTACAAAATAATCGTTGGCCTTGTGTATATGTCTATGAGCTAAAGACTCTAATTAGAGCCTATGATAACATCACACTATAGTTACTTATTGGTTTGATGATGTGGCACAAGCCATTGGCATGTGTAAGTTTATGCTGATATTTATCATAATTTCCATCGGCAATATATTTATAAGAAAGACTGATTTAATATGTTTAGAAGCATAAATCAACTTCTATAGTGAATCCTTACAAAAATGAAAATAAAAATTTACGTAAGCTTTACAATATAAAACACATGTTTTATCGATGTTGATAATTGGACTATGTCAAAAAGAATATGTGACCCTCACTTTAATTAGAAAAACTAGAAAAATATTTATAACTAATTATAAGTAAATTGAACTCTTTTAAGCCTTTTATTAATAAAAAAAATTGAGGCCTATCTAACTTAAATTTTGGGCCCACTTAATATATATATA
>JBBPBR010000008.1:10167762-10183777 GCA_037974775.1 Cicer pinnatifidum
ATTGTATTTTCAATCTCTTTATTTTTAATAATTCATAAAATTATTATTTATATTTTAAAAATCGATAACTTTGATTCTATTATGATGTTTTAATTAAATAAAAAGACAATGTAACATATTTTGAATAACGTTATGATACATGATTAATGCCTATGAAATAAGAATAAAATATTATAAAAGTTTAATTTTTAATTTTTAATTTAATTAATAACATGTGAATAATTAATTAATTTAAATAGTTTTATATCATAAAATTGTACGTCACGTTATTTAAAATATATTAAATTGTTATTTTTTTAATTTAAAAATCTGTTTAAGATATCAAAATTATCGACGTTTTAAAATAAAATAATAAATTTTATAAATTAATAAAAATATAAAAATTAAAATTGCAATTAAACATTGTTTCTCGTGGTACTAGTTTCTGTTATTAAGATGTATTGTGTGGTTGAAAATGCAAAGTAAATGGAGCCGGTGTCTTTTCTCACAGAGCCAATACTCTTTCTTTCATTCTCACGCACCAACAATATATTGTTGCACCATGGAGGTTACGCTTGCGACGTCTGTAAATGATTCGCTCATTATTAATCCTAAGAAACATATTGTAGTTTTTCTATGTTCAGTAAAAAGGAAGTCAAATAAAAAATTATCTGAATTCTTGAATTCGAAGTATTTAATTTACTAATTGTACATGAATTTTGTCATATGTTTTAGTACAAATCTAATAGGTGTATGATATTAACTCTATTAATGGATTATATTTTGTGAAGCAAAATGACAAAGTTTGAAATTTGTCATACTACTCTATATAACTTTTGTAATTAATTATTTTGTAATAGATCTATATTATACTAATTTGGTATGATATTTTTATTTATGGTCATATTTTGTATATTAAATGGCTGTACATTAAAAATCTAGTTTTGCATAAGAATATGGTCATTTTTTTTATATTTTTTTATTTTTAAAGATTTTTTTAATATTTTTCCTCTTTTAAAAAAAAAATTGATGGCGACTTCATTAAATTTCGAGAAACACTCAAAATTTTAAGTCGCTAAACTTACTATTTAGTAGTATTTAGTAGTGTGTGAAGTTCGCATAACTTTACTAGAGATAAATAGTTAACGACATATAACACTCAATTAATAAATTTTAAGAGTAACGTTGAATGAGAGTTAGATAGTTGATAACTATCCAGCATTAAAAATGATTAATATTAGAATTTGAGGACGTATATTACACTACGCGAAAAATAGTATTTTTCATAGTTTTTTTTAAAGTCATTTACAACGTTTTTTCAAAAAATTAAACGCTGTAGTATCTAACGCTGTAAAAAGATACAACAGCATTCTTTAATAAATAAAAAACATTGTAAATTCCTTCTAAAAACATGCTGCTTGTTGTACTAGTTTTACAACGTTTTTTCAAAAAAGCGTTGTAATAGGTACATTCCTTTATTTCAGTTAGATCTCTTTCTCGGATTATATCCATAATCTCCTTCATGCATAATATATAGTATCCGCAGTCTATGTTGTTAGTTTGACGAGGGCACTATAAAATAAAACATATAAGTCAATAAATATTTGTGCATTGATTGTTAATGAAATTTTAAAGGCATATATTTCAAACTATTATTGGAATCCATGTGATTTATTTGACTTTTGCTTCGACACTGTAGCACCCCCTTGAGCTCGGAAAACTTGTAAAGCACTATTAAATAAATGTGATTATTAGCATTAACAAACACATTATATATATATATATATATATATATATATATATATATATATATATATATATATATATATATATATAAGGAATAAATGAATACGATATTTGAAAAAATGCAAAGATATATGTAGGGTTCGTAGTGTTACGACTTTGTTTAAGAAGGAACAACGAGAATGCGCAAAAATACGAACAGTTCGTAGGACAGAGTAGGGTTCGCAATGAGAAGGATAATGAAGAGGAGGAAGACACTGAATCGTAGTGAAGTTTATGTAATGAAGAGGAAACTGAAGCGATTTATTGTCATATATAAAACCCTATTACAACATTTTTTTTAAAAGAGCGCTGTAAAAGATTTCCTTATTTTATTTTTTAAAAGCCTATTACAGTGCTTTTTTACAGACCTTTTAAAGCGCTTGTCCAAAAGCGCTGTAAAAGACCTCCTTATTTTATTTTTTAAAAACCTATTACAGCGCTTTTTTAGAAGCCTTTTAAAACGCTTGTTCAAAAGCGCTATAAAAGACCTTCTTATTTTATTTTTTAAAAGTTTTTTACAACGCTTTTCCAAAAAGCGCTCTAATAGGTCTTTTAATTATTTGAAAACGCAACTCTTTGACAGGTTTATTGTTATATATAAAACCCTATTATAGCGCTTTTTTGAAAGAGCGTTGTAAAAGACCTTCTTATTTTATTTTTTAAAAACCTATTACAGCGCTTTTTTAGAAGCCTTTTAAAGCGCTTGTTCAAAAGCGCTGTAAAAGACTTCCTTATTTTATTTTGGCTTAATTGCAATTTTGGTCCCGCAATTTTAGCTAAATCGCGAAAGTAGTCCTCTCATTTTGTTTCTCTCCAGTTTTGGTCCCTCAAACAGAATTTTAGTCTAAAATTTGATGAAATTTCGTTTTTTTAAAGTCGTACTACACCATTTATGATCATATATTTCAGGTACAATTGATGCAAATAAGATCTTGAGCCATTGTGTGACTTAAATAAATGCAAAAAAATGAAATTTCATAAAGTTTTGGACCAAAATTCTGCTTTGGGGACCAAAATTGGGGAGAAACAAAATGGGGGGACTACTTTCGCAATTCAGCTAAAATAGGGGGACCAAAACTGCAATTAAGCCTTTTATTTTTTAAAATCATTTTACAGCGCTTTTCCAAAAAGCGCTCCAATAGGTTCTTTAATTATTTGAAAGAACAAGTTTTTGGTAGGTTTACTGCTATATATAAAACCCTATTACAGCGCTTTTTTGAAAGAGCGCTATAAAAGACCTCCTTATTTTATTTTTTAAAATCCTATTACAACGATTTTTACAGGCCTTTTAAAGTGCTTGTCCAAAAGCGCTGTAAAATACTTCCTTATTTTATTTTTTAAAAGCCTATTACAACACTTTTTTAGAAGTCTTTTAAAGCGCTTGTCCAAATGCGCTGTAAAAGACCTCCTTATTTTATTTTTTAAAAGCCTTTTACATTGCTTTTCCAAAAAGCGCTCTAATAGGTCCATTAATTATGTGAAATCGCAAGTCTTTTACAGCGCTAGTCAAAAAAATGATTTAAAAGCTATGTAACATAAGGTGAGTGCGCTATATTTTACAGCGCTTGTGTTTAAAGCGCTCCAAAAGCGCTGTAAAACATTATGTGAGGGCGCTTCAGTTTACAGCGCTTTTGAAAAAGCGCTGTAAAAGCCTTGTAAACATTATGTGCAAACGCTATATGACTCTATATGACCCTACAAAAACGTTTGTCAAAAAAGTGTTGTTGCATCCTCTGTTATTTTTAAAATATTATACAACAGCGCTTGTATTTAATAAACGTTATAAAATGCGCGCTATAAAATGTCATTTTTAGCGTAGTGTTAGTTGCTTCTTAGGACAATATGTTTGTTCTATGAATTGTGTCGAGTTTGATTTTGTTATGATATTTGATAGTTCAATTTTGGTGTGATTGTTATTTCTTTTATTTGATCTAAATAAATTATTATATAGACAAAATATTATAAAAAGAAAATAGTTGAGTTTTATATTAGTAGACTTCACTGGGATTAATTGCCAAAACTAAGTTAATTTACAGATTTGTTTGCCATTTGACAAGCTTCCTAAATTTGTTGCTTTCTTGCTCTATTTCTTCTTCACCTAAGAAAAAGGATAATTTGGGGCTATTTTTTTTTTACCACAAATCATTTATCGACTTCTAATCTAAAAAAGTGATTTTCACATTTGATCTATTTTTCCTTTGTTTTCTATTATTTATTTGTCACCTTAGTTTATACTCAAGGTAATTATAATGACATTTTTTGACGTCATAAAGTCTAACACACTCTTAAGGATACATGTGTGACTAGTGGGAGATTGTAAGATTTATAGGTCACATATGTAATTAATTAATAAAGTGTGTTAGGGTCATTATATAATTAGCCAATAAACTAGGGGTCAAATAATATATAATAGTTTATAGCTAAAGAGCATAATAGTTATGAAAATTAATAGTGTAAATACCAGACAGTTTCTAATTTAATGAGGGGTTGAATTAGAAATACTGCAATTTGGGATATAACTAATAATAGTTATATATAGGGGTAATGGTCCCCAAGGCAAACACAGAAAGACTATTCAGTTTCACAAACCAAAAGGAAAAAAACTCTCTGGTTCTCTCTATCCCCATCAAGAGAGCAAGGTCCTAAGGGTGTTTTGCTGAGGAAGATCACCCAACCCATTGGCTCTATCATCATCATCCCAGAATTTCATCAATGTCTATTCCCACATGTACGCTTCCGCCTTTGGTTATTCATCATGTAATTGGCATGGATTGTTGAGCACAACGTTATAGGGTTTTCCAACAATTGGTATCAGAGCCTACCATGTTTAATTCATGATGAAATTCGGTTATTGTCTTTGTTTTAGGATTCAATTTGGAAATTTTGACATGATTGAAAAATTAGGGTTTGTAATTTGGGAATTTTGACATGATTAAAAAAATTAGGGTTTGTAATTTGGAAATTTAGATATATATATATATATATATTATGGAATCCATATTTTTTTGTTTCCGGTTATAATTTTTTTTTTTGTGCAACATGCCTGTATATATGATCAATAACTGCAAGGGATGTTTCTTGTTATTTATTATTTATGAAAACTTTGGTGTATAACTTACATGTGTTGATTTTGAATTTTTTCGTGAATATTTGAAGCCAAGTTTCTGACTTGTGGGGTTATTTAATTAAAATCAAAATCACATGAATTAATTAATTTTTTTTTTACGGATGGGGTTTTCTTAATTTTGTTTAAAACTGATTAATTTCACGCTGTATGTGTATAAATTCGGTGGTTCCCTTCATATGTAATGTTATTGACTTATTGTTAGCTCCCTTAATAAAATACTACTATATGTTTCTTAATTTTATGGTAAAATATATTATGTCATTCTCTTTTAAGTTAGATGAACATAATAAATTAGGGTAAATAGGAGTTAGTTATAAGCCAGAAGAACAATTGGATTGGGATTATCATTAAAAAGAATTATTGTTTTTGTCTACTTTGCATTTTAATTTGCTTTTGTGATGCTATCATCTGCTTGATAATTCTTACTTTGGAGGTGAACTGCAGAATTTTTTTTTTGTTGTTAAAACAATAATTATCAAATACTAATGAAACACAGTTTATATTAGTAAACAATAATTTTTTTTAAACATTGTTTTATTTGGATATAATAAATATATGTTCAAGTCAAGTTTGACATTTTGAATGAGTTAATTGAAACTTGACGTCGCCAAAGTGACCTCTCTTATCTAAATTGCTCGTGAAGAGTGTCAAATGGTTGTGTATATGTTTATTCATGCGGGTATTGACCGGCCCAAAGGAAGGTTAATATTTGGCAGAATTACATGTACACCTGCAATGATAAATGTGTGATAATTATTTGGTATACATGTGAGCAGTAAATCGGCCCAAAGGAAGGTTTATTGTTTGACATGTCTTATTGTCAATAGTTGATCGTTGCAACAAGAGTATCACTAGCAGTTGGTGTTACTGTCCAAAGACTTGACACCAATGGTGCACTGGGTATCTTGAGATGGGTTAAATTCCATGATTTGAACATATGTATTTATTTATTTACTGAATTATTTTCCTATACTGTGAGTTTCTAAGTTTCGTTCGTTATTTAATTTTCAGCATCTATTGCTTCCATATCTGCAAATTTGAGTTATATTCCTGTCCTTGATGGGACAAATTTTAAGGAATGGAAAGAGAACATTCTGATTGTTCTTGGCTGCATGGATCTAGACCTTGCATTAAGAATTGATCGACCCCCTACTCCTAAGGACTCTAGTTCTTCTGAGGAAAAATTAGAGTATGAGAAATGGGATCGCTCAAATCGCATAAGTCTTATGATCATAAAGCGTGGCATTCCTGAGGTCTTTAGAGGTGCTGTCTCGGATGAGATAGTTACAGCTGACAATTTCCTTGTTGAGATGGAAAAACGCTTTGAAAAAAGTGATAAGGCTGAAACAAGTTCTTTGCTTCAGAATTTAATTTCCATGAAGTATCAAGGCAAGGGAAATATAAGAGAGCACATTATGATGATGTCCAACATTGCTTCTAAGCTTAAAGGACTAAAGCTTGAGTTGTCAGATGACTTACTCATTCATTTAGTATTGTTGTCTCTTCCTTCGCAATTCAGTCAGTTTAAGGTGACTTATAATTGTCAAAAGGAGAAATGGACTCTTAATGAGCTCATTTCATTATGTGTGCAAGAAGAGGACAGGCTGAAGCAAGATAGGACTGAAAGTGCTCACTTTACTAGCATCTCTAAAGACAAGGGCAAAAGGAAAAGAATTGAGGAGCCTAAGAACAAAGCTGCTGCTAAGAGTCCAGAACAAAAGAAGCAGACTAAGGATAACAACTGCTTCTTCTGCAGGAGTCCTGGACACGTGAAGAAGGATTGTGCCAAATATCACGCTTGGCGTGTTAAGAAAGGTACAATTCTGTCTTTGGACTGTTCTGAGGTTAATTTAGCTTCAGTACCTGGAAACACTTGGTGGTTAGACTCTGGTGCAACTACTAACATCAGTGTTTCAATGCAGGGTTGCCTGAACTTCCGAAAGCCTAGTGATACTGAAAGATGCATCTATGTAGGAGATGGGAAGAAGGTAGAAGTTGAAGCCATAGGAAAATTTAGATTATTATTAAGTTCCGGTCATTATTTGGATTTAGAAGACACTTTTGTTGTACCGTCATTTAGACGGAATTTGGTCTCTATTTCTTATTTGGACAAATCAAGATATTATTGTTCATTCGGGAATAAAGAATTTACTTTGTCTTTAAATTCGAATGTTGTTGGAACTGGTTTACTTTCTGGTTATGATAATCTTTATTTGTTGGAAACTGTGGCTAACTATAATGAAACCTTGAATGTGGAATCACGTTGTACTAAGCGAAAAAATTGACAATTTCAATTCAGGAGTGCTTTGGCACAAGCGTCTAGGTCACATCTCTAGAAACAGAGTTGAACGACTTGTGTCAGATGAAATTTTAGATTCCATTGACTTCATAGACTTTAACGTTTATGTAGCATGCATTAAAGGAAAACAGACTAAAGATAAGAAATTAGGCGCATATAGAGCTACAGACGTCTTAGAATTGATACATACGGACATCTGTGGGCCATTTTCAACTCCTTCTTGGAATGGTCAACAGTATTTTATATCATTCATAGACGATTATTCTAGATATGCCTACCTTTACCTAATTCACGAAAAGTCCCAATCAATAGACGTGTTCAAATCCTTTAAGGCAGAAGTTGAGAATCAACTTAATAAAAGAATTAAAAAGGTCATATATGATCGTGGTGGTGAATACTACGGCAGATATGACAGTTCAGGTGAACAACGTCCGGGACCATTTGCCAAATACCTAGAGGAATGTGGAATCGTCCCACAATACACTATGCCAGGGTCACCCAACATGAATGGTGTAGCTGAAAGACGAAACAGGACTCTTAAGGATATGGTAAGGAGTATGATTTGTCATTCCACCTTGCTAGAGTCACTCTGGGGAGAGGCATTAAAAATAGCAACATACATTCTTAATAGAGTACCAACTAAGGCAGCGGCTAAAACACTTTATGAGCTTTGGATTGGGCGTAAGCCTAGTCTGAAGCACCTTCATGTTTGGGGATGCCCAGCTGAGGCAAGGCCTTATAGGCCGAATGAAAAGAAATTTGAACCCCGAACAATTAGCAGCTATTTTATAGGGTACTCAGAAAAATCAGAGGGCTATAAATTTTATGATCCTAATTTGAGAACAATTTTTGAGACGGGAACGGCAACGTTCTTTGAGGATATTGAGTTTGGGGGGAAGATTAAGGTTAAATATTTTGTCTTTGAGGAAGAATTGGTAACAATTCCAGAACTGATTCTTCCACCAATTGACTTTCCCATTATTGAACAAACTCAAGATGATCTGGTTGTTCAGGAAGAACAAAATCCAGATCAAATTCAAGATCCTCAAGAACAAGTGCCTCAAGAGCCAGCTCCATTGCGGAGATCCACTAGAGAAAGGAAAAATGCTATTTCGGATGATTATGTAGTATTTATCAATGAGGTAGAGAAAAATGTTGACATGACGGAAGACGACCCGGTCAACTTTCATCAAGCCATGCAAGATTCTCGTTCAGATAAGTGGATCGAAGCAATGAATGAGGAGTATAAGTCTATGCAAGACAATTCAGTTTGGGAACTTATCCCATTACCTGAAGGAGTGAAACCCATTGGTTGCAAATGGATTTTTAAAACCAAGCGGGATTCCAATGGTAATGTGGAGAGATATAAGGCACGTCTTGTAGCTAAGGGTTATACTCAAAAGGAAGGGATTGATTATAAAGAGACTTTCTCTCCGGTTTCATCGAAGGACTCTTTAAGAATAATCATGGCTCTTGTTGCTCACTTTAATTTGGAGCTTCATCAAATGGATGTAAAAACAACTTTTATCAATGGCGACATTGATGAGACGATCTATATGGTGCAGCCAGAAAACTTTGTGTTGGGAGACCCAAAGAATATGGTGTGCAAACTAAGAAAATCCATTTATGGGCTAAAACAAGCTTCTCGTCAATGGTACCATAAATTTCATCAAGTAATTCTCTCATTTGGTTTTGAGATGAATACAGTTGATGATTGTGTGTATCATAAGTTCAATGGGAGCAGACATATTTTCTTGGTCTTGTATGTTGATGACATACTGCTTGCCACTAACGATATAGGCATGTTGCACGAAACTAAGAAATTTCTATCAAAGCATTTTGAGATGAAAAATCTTGGTGACGCCTCTTTTGTATTAGGAATTCAAATAAACCGAGACAGATCTCGAGGTATTCTTGGATTGTCACAAAAGAGCTATATCGATAAGGTTCTCAAAAGGTTTGGGTTACAGGATTGCAAACTAGGGGACACCCCAGTTGCTAAGGGAGACAAGTTTAGTCTCAAACAGTTCTCTAAGGGAAGTTTGGAAATTCAAGAAATGCAAAAGATCCCTTATGCTTCAGCTGTAGGGAGTCTTATGTATGCCCAAGTATGTACGCGTCCAGACATAGCATTCATAGTAGGGATTTTAGGCAGATATTTAAGTAATCCAAGTCTTGACCATTGGAAAGCAGCCAAGAGGGTCATGAGATATTTGAAGAGAACAAGAAACTACATGCTCACATATAGGAGGTCAAACCAGTTAGAGATCACTGGGTACTCTGACTCGGATTTTGCGGGATGCCAAGACAGCTTAAGATCAACTTCAGGCTATGTCTTTCTGTTAGCTGGTGGAGTAGTTTCTTGGCATAGTGCCAAGCAAGGTCTTACTGCTTCATCAACCATGGCAGCAGAATTTGTAGCAATTCATGAGGCATCTGACCAGGACATTTGGCTGAGAAATTTTGTCACGGGGCTGCAAATAGTTGAAGGGATTGAAAGACCACTCAAGTTGTATTGTGACAATAGATCAGCAGTCCTGTATTCTAACAATAATAGGAGCTCAACCAAGTCAAAGCACATTGACATTAAGTTCCTAGTTGTTAAAGAGAAGGTACAAAGTGGACATATATCCATAGAACACTTAAGGACAAACTCCATGATTGCGGATCCACTCACTAAAGGTCTACCACCCAAGGTCTTTCATGAGCATACTACTCACATGGGTGTGCTACAGTTTGAGGAATCTTGATTTTAGTGGGAGTTTCGTCCATTATGTAGTTCATGTTCTGTGTTTAATTGTAAAGTACAAATACATTGTATTTGGACTTTCTGATCAGAAATAAAGTTTAAAGTATTCAGTTTTGGTTACTTTGTATATTTAAGTTATGGTATGATCTCATTCGGTAAAGTAGGACCAGTTGAAAATTGACATGCATTGACCAACTTCATGTAATTTTCATGCTACACTTTTCATAATGGGTCTATGTCATTTAGTTGTGTCAGTACGGGTGATCATTGATGGGTTTAGTTATGCTTATTATGACGAAAGCCTCTTTGGTTCCATGTGCTGATATGATTAATGGACGGGACAATTTGGATTATACTCAAGGTAATTATAATGACATTTTTTGACGTCATAAAGTCTAACACACTCTTAAGGATACATGTGTGACCAGTGGGAGATTGTAAGATTTATAGGTCACATATGTAATTAATTAATAAAGTGTGTTATGGTCATTATATAATTAGCCAATAAACTAGGGGTCAAATAATATATAATAGTTTATGGCTAAAGAGCATAATAGTTATGAAAATTAATAGTGTAGATACCAGACAGTTTCTAATTTAATGAGGGGCTGAATTGTAAATACTGCAATTTGGGATATAACTAATAATAGTTATATATAGGGGTAATGGTCCCCAAGGCAAACACAGAAAGACTATTCAGTTTCACAAACCAAAAGGAGAAAAACTCTCTAGTTCTCTCTATCCCCATCAAGAGAGCAAGTTCCTAAGGGTGTTTTGCTGAGGAAGATCACCCAACCCATTGGCTTTATCATCATCATCCCAGGATTTCATCAATGTCAATTCCCACAGGTACGCTTCCGCCTTTGGTTATTCATCATGTAATTGGCATGGATTGTTGAGCACAACGTTATAGGATTTTCCAACATTTTTTCATCTTGTATTATTAATTTGGATGTTGTGAGTTTGTTTGTTGGTTAATCATTTTTATTTTTTAACAAATTTATATTGTTCTCTATAGAATTTTTATCTTAACTTAAATGAATGAATATCATTATTTTGTATAAAAAAAATCCAATTTAAGGCAAATAATATCTCTTTGGAAATATTTTTCAAATACCTTTAGGTGTGAAATTGGGATAGCTGCTGTTGCACGAGATTATGACTTATAAATAGAAGACACAGCAGAAAAGAAAGGGGGAACTTAAAAAATTACATTTTTTTTAATAATTTTTGATACTTAGATAGTAGTTATTTTTATCTATTTTGTAAATTCAATTTGTTTTATGATATTGGATGAGTGTTCTTGAAATTTATTCATCGGTGATGACTATGGAAGGCTAAACTGTTGGCAATCCAAGATAAACAAGAAATTTGGTTTGAATTTTGGGTTTCTTGTTGTTTATTTGTATGCATTATCTTCTCTTTTTATATTCAATTATAATTTCGTTTTTGAAAGCATGATTATGTTTGATCTTAGATATATGAGTTGTTTTAATAATTGAAGTTAGAAATTTGGATTGATTATCTAAAATTTAATCTGAGACGAGATAACCGATTGATAATCTATGTTAATCGAAATTGTGCTCAAATCAATATTAATTTGAGATTGTAATTGTGATTTTAATTTTATTGGTTAAATCTTATATGATTATGTATTTGAATTTGAATTAATAGAGAAACATGTAAATTATAATAATTTGGAACAACGAAGAAATCAACCAAGTATTTTGTAGTTTTGGGTTAATGCTTTACATTTATTTTTGTTATTTCATCTTAATTAAATCAAAAACATCAACCTCCCTCCCTCTCTCTTTCTCTTTCTCTTTCTCATTTTTTTTCTTTCTTTTCAATTGGTTTATTCACTCAAAAATCATTGTGAGAACCATCGTACTCTTAACACTTTGTACTACAAGTTTGAGTTGTTTTGGACTTGTATACGGTTGTAGATCAATACTTGATGAGTATATATGTACACCCTAGGATATACGATCTGAATTGAGATAATGGTTGATTGTACATTAATGAGGAGACATTTATTGAAATAATTAGGTTTGAGAGAATGACATTTTATTGATGTTTTGTTTGTTTTAATTGAAATTGTTAAACGACGAGGTGGTACTAGTAGTCGGTGTAGTTAATTATAACACTTGAGTGGTATGCACCTGACTAACGTTCTATTTAGAAAAATTAGTTAAAAGTAAACGACAAGGTTGTACAAGATGTATGGAATGTCATGACTCATGAAATTAATAAATAGTGAGACACTCATGTAGTTGCATTGCTTACTATGGTGAACTTCATTGCAATATGTATGGTGGAAGAGGTTCATTGTTTACCTAGTTTTCCTAACGAGGATATTTTTATAAGAATAGATACTTCGATGTGCGACACTACTAGGTAGTTTATCTTGGCTTGTTTTGGATTGTGATAGATTTATAACTTCTTGACTTAAGATGAAATTAGATGACACTTGTCTAGATTTTATTTGGTAGTTTTTGGAAAATTAGTGTAAAGGTCCAAGTTTTCATTAGCAAGCATTCATGATTAGTTTTTGAATATCACACTTGTCTAATTTGTATGCAGTCTAGTAGAGTAGAAATTCTATCATACTTTGTATCAGTTATGCACTACACATTTACCACAATCATCTTTCCTTAAGACACATTTTTGATGCATAGGAGTGGACATTGGCATGCAATTATCCATGTTGAACTTTGCAATAAGTTATATGGTGTATTTGCTTTGGTGAATAAAATTTCCATGATTGAACTACTTAATGTGAAGTCATAGAAAACACTTACGTTAACCTGTCATACTTATTTCAAATTCTTTTGGCATAAACATAGGTTTTTTTTATTTTTTATAAAGATCCATTATTTGCACAAAAAATAATTTCATTAACTTAAATTTGTACAATAATGAACTGAAAATCCGATTTGCCATAGTAAGCTAAAGTCTAAATTCAAATAGTTGGAGTATCATTGGTCATTTAATCAGAGATCAAATGGTCCTAAGAAATATAGATTTAAATTTTATTTTAGAATAAATTAATATTTTGGTCCCTGATAAAAAAACACGCAAACCAAATTAATACCTGAAAAAAAAATCATTAACTTTTGGTCTCTAACAAAAATAAATCGAGGCAATTTAATCTATAAATCACAATTTGCCATTGAATCATATAGAAACAAATGTTATGTACCATTCAATCATTATTGATGTCAGTAAACCTCTCAGTTTAACAAAAAAAATGTTTAACAAAAAACAAGAGAACAATTAATTAGTCACTCACTTGAAAACCAAATAAAAAAGTAAAAAAGGAAAGGACACATATATGAAAGGTGAAACACCAAAAACTCTTTAGATTGAGAAAACTCTTGACCAAATTGTCATAATTGCAAGACCTATATATCCCATTAATTTTGTTTACAAAACATGTGGGCCATTATATGACATGTCATAAGGGTTCAAAAATAAATAAAAATCAATTAGAAAAAAAATCACAAAAGGATTAACATGTTTCAATTTATTTTTGTCAAAAATTAAAAATGATCTATTTTGGTCAAGAACTAATATATCCTGCATCTTTTTTGAGTGGACCAAAATATCCTTTTACTCTTATTTTTATTATTTAGAATACTTAATTTAAATTTGAACAGTTGTAAGGATTCTCGATCCAATGAATTGCTTCTTAGAATATTTTCTAAACAAGTAGTGTATGCATTTTCTCTTCAAAAGTTATTTTCCATTAAAATGATATTCAATCTATCGTACCAAACTCTCATAACTTATTTAAGATTATACAATATAATGTACCAGATTGAGATTACAATAGAGTAATAGGTTATACTCTTCGGTACAAACTACCTTTAAAGTCTAACATTATTTCATATTGTGCACCACAGGATAAAGCAATCAAATATCTTCATGTCTAACACTAGAATCAAAATTTTATTTTTATAGCGAATAAAACTTATCAATAATTTAGACTCCATAAAAAATACCACTAAAAATATATTTAATCCAAGATGATATTTTTAAAAAATTAATATAAAAATAAAAATTAAATTTATATTGGTTCAAATAAAATTAAATTTATATTTGTTGAATAAGATCTCCAGTTTGAGACTTATAACTAAAAAACCTAATTAGTAAAAGAGTTTTCACTAAAGATTGTCATTAATGATAAAATGAGTGAATATTTAACAGTAATGATATAATTAAAAAAGAGAGCATAGGAAACAAAAGAAAAGGGGGGAAATAGAAGTAAATGAAAATAGAAAAAGATGATAAAAAAATATGAAAAGGAAAGGAGGGGAAAGTGGAAAGTGAAAAGTAGGAAGGGAGTGGGATAAAGCAACGTGGGGTGCCGACTCCATATAGTTACGCAACTGATTGCGCACCACATTTGCCTTTAACCGTTCTCCTTTCTTTTTCAACCCCATTCATCACTTCACACTTCACACACGTACGCCACAACCTATTTTTTATTTACTATCAACGTGGGAAATAGATTGTATCATATATAATTAATTACACATGAGATGTGTGATATGAGATCTATGCATTTTCTCAACCTCGTCTTTACCTATAATCAGTTTTCAGCTGAATCATGATAGTTATATATATTATCCCATCGAATGCACGGTAACTAATCTACAAATATAGTAGAATTCATGACTCGTTGAGCCAATATAAAACAAACAAAAGGTGAACCCGAACTTCAATTAGACCAACTTTTATTAGATTTTATTTATATTTTAATTAAATTTTAAATCATCAAAGTTTAAAGTTTTGTTTATATAAGAATTAGACGATTAAAATAGAGAAAATTAGTTTGTTTATCACTATAAATATTACTATAACTGAATTTTTTGATGCACCGATTATATAAATGATTAACTATATAGATTAATAGTTAAAAGTTATTATAAATATTAACAATAGTGTCAACAATACATTTTAAAAATAATAGTTTGTAGTTTCATTTATCTTTATAAATGCAATTAAAAATTAACTTATATCCATTCAATATTAATTTATATTTATTTTCTTTATTTCAATCAAATAAATATTATTTAAATTACAATCTCATTCATAAAAAGTAATCATAAATATCTATTTCAAAAATAATGTTTGAAATGATAATTATTTTTTAAAATGGGTGTATGTAGCATAGGTTATATTAAAATTTGTTGTGAACATATATTGAGTCGTGTCATAATCTTTTAGAAAGTGACAGACACGGAATCTTTTATTAATCGAATTGGCTTTTTGGAGACAGCTGAAGAGCTATCAAAAGTTTCTTGATCTGCCCAATAAAGATAGCCAGACATGTCACGCCCACCTGACTTTTCAAACAAAAAGTCGTAAGTCCCAACAACATGTTTAAGCTCATAAATTGTACTACTAAACTAAATACACACCATTAAAACAATTTTTTGTGGATGTCTATCCAAAATGGAGACATTAGAAATATTATCTCTTTCATCTTTTATTGGTGAGCTCTTCACAATAATTATAGTATTAAAATAAACAATTATTTATCTAACAATAATATGGGTTTTTAAATTACATGTCAATTTTACTAATAGTAATTATATTTTGAAAATAATTTTTAACTTCTCAAGAAATAGAATGTATAATGTCTAGTATAAATTTCTTATCTTTATTACACTAACAAGTTTTATAAATACACATGTTAGCATTTTTTAAAAGTTATTATTGTGATTTATTAAGTAAATATTTTTAGTGTTAGGTTGGAATATGAAATTAGATGTTTGTTATTATGAAACGAGTGATATATACATATGTATGACCTTGGAATATGAAATTAGATGTTTGTCATTATAAAACGAGTGATATATACATGTATGACCCCTTTAAAGATTCAAATAGAGGAATTTTATTATCGCTCTCGCATAAACAATTAAAAGTTTATCTAAAATCTTGTAAATATAACAGAGAATAAAAATTTTAAAGACATTTAATATGTTGTATCATGAATTTATATCTGCAATGTTTCATTTTTTGCATTTATTATGTGATTTTTCCATTAAGTTTTTTAAATAAAAAA
>JBBPBR010000008.1:10215185-10268539 GCA_037974775.1 Cicer pinnatifidum
TATATGAAGTTGAAACACTTTTCAAACTCTAACACGAATTTTTTTGTCTCTGTTTGTATAGAGACAAAATATATTTTATCTCGAATTTTGTTCTCTAACATTTAATTTTAATTCATTAATTGATTTGTATATTATCTGTTAATTTTATTTTTTTTTTGAAAAAATAATTTATGCTATTGAAAATATTGTTGAGTTAAGTTGCAAACTAGGTCGCTCCCTTTAAGATGTTTAAAGACACTATTCAAATGGTGCAATACAAACTATCAACCACAAAGTCTCTACCACTCGTAATATAGAGAAAAGCCTCATGTCCTAAATTCTAAACCACTTAGCCAAAAAATAATACACCACTTGACAAAGACCAAGGCCAAGGCCCAAACCCAAGTTTGGCCGAACAGCGGCGACATGTGTGTGGTGGTCAATTTTGCATGCATTCTTCCTCCGTTACAAATTTGGGATATCACTTGGGACACACTACAAATTTCATACATTCACCTTATATACACTACATATACTACTAGTGCGTGATATCCTTCATATGTGAGATTTTTTTATTTTTCAATTAACAACAACACTAACTCTTATTAATGTCATCGTTATATCCAACAATCTTCTATTAATATCTTCATCGTTTCCATCATTGTCAAATACAAAAAAATGAGTTTTCCATGTATAACTTTTTATTCTACCATGATTAATTGGCTTCTATAATGTCACTAAAATCATATATTTTAATATATATATATATATATATATATATATATATATATTTATTTATAATATTGATTATTTATTAAATATTTTATTTGCTTTTATATAATATAAAGAAGATAAATTTAGTTTTTTTTTTAAACGAGAAATTAATAAAGTAAATAAATCAATTATAATAACTCATGAATGATATGACATTATAGTCATTAACTCTTATTTAAAATAAGAAAATAAAAGGCCATATTATGCTGCAACTATGAATCACATGTTTTTTGTTTCTCAAATTTATTTATAGTATGGTAAAAGAAAATAAAAAGAGAAGGTAGTCTCCTTTTCTTTCCCAAGCCAACGGTCTAAAATTGTCAAATGGTGTTTGTATGGTTGAAACAGAAGAGAGGTATCTGTTTTTTCGCGCTTCCTTTCATCTGTTCCTTATTATTATTATTAACGAAACTCAAACAATTCTCACTCTCTTTCGTGTCTTCGTATCAACCATTTCACAAATCCTCTCTTCTCTTCTCTTCCCTTTCGAGTACGCAAACCCATCACAACGTTTGGGTTTGTGTACCACGCAACACATCCTTGTTGTCCAACAATTTCATGTACACTTCTCACAATTTTTGTTTTGATTTTTGTTATTCTTGTCGTCATTGATTTTGGATTCTCTGTTTTCTTAATTTTTTATTATATTTCATTCTGGTTTAATGCATTTATAATCGAATTTGTTCTATGAATGTTTTCCGAATTCAGAACTTGAATGTCATTTTTTCATGGCTTCTAATGTATAATCTTAGATTAGATTGTATTCTACTTTTTTTATAAACTAGATATTTTCATGTGTAATTGCATAAACTAATTCCTTGAGTATGAAAGAATCGTAAAGGCAATAACATTGTAATGTTTCAACAATTTTCCTCTTATATAAGAGAAAATCGACTCGTTATTCTGATTTACTATTATGTCATGAATCAAACAAAATTTAAACTAATCAATGGAGGTTGAGTTTAGTAGAAATCCAAATTCGAATTTTCATATGTTTGGTGTACTTCAAATAAGATTACTTCCAATAGAAGAAATTTAGAAAAAGCAAAAAACCAAAAACAAAATTTGAACAATATTTTGGAAACTTAGAGGCTATGCAGTCTTTATTATAGATTAAACTAATTATTATCTCAAATATTCTCATGCTACATTTTCTATCATGCTAAAATCATTGAATCCTCATTGTTAAAGATAAACAATACATGTAACTAAGATATTGAATGCATGTTAATTTCTTTTAGTCTTTTATGTTGTTGGCTATTTACTAGCATCTGTTTTTACTATTTCTAACAGCAAGCTTATTTGCACCAGCTTTTACATAACTTGAAAACCATTTCTTCTCCTTAACGAGAAAATGTTCGGGTTTCGAAAAGCGCCACCACCAACAAACCCCGCACCATCGGGTTCAGATGCTGAACCCGACAAGAAGACAACCCTTACTCCAGACAGACGAACATCCTCGGAGCCAGTCCTTCCAATGCCAAAGTCAAGAGGAAACTACTTTGACGATGACGACGACGATGATTGGGGAAGAAAGCCTACCTCAACTAAGCCTTCCTCAACTGCATCGTCGGCGGCATCAAAAGACAGGTACAAAACCGGTTTCCGAGATTCCGGAGGACTAGAGAACCAAAGTGTTCAGGAGCTGGAAAACTATGCAGTGTATAAGTCTGAGGAGACAACAAATACTGTTAACAATTGTTTGAGGATTGCTGAAGATATTAGACAAGATGCTACAAAGACACTTGACATGTTGCACCAGCAGGGTGAACAGATTACAAGGACTCACAATATGGTTGTTGACACTGAGAAAGATTTGAGTAGGGTATGTTTATGATATATAGAAATAAAGAAATATGAACAGTCTAATAGTACTTTATTTCATGTCATTGCAATTTACTCATTTTACTCTAACTTTGATTAGATTAAATATCTAAACAACAACCTAACTAATATCATTTTTCAACTTATGTTATATTTATATAATTCCAAAAATTTACATGATTCTAACTCTTGACAGGGTGAAAAACTCTTAAACAATCTTGGGGGCATGTTCTCTAAACCATGGAAGCCAAAGAAGACCAGGGAAATACAAGGCCCTGTAATTACATCAGGTTTTTCTCTTACCTTCATGCTTATGAGTTATTTAGTATCACTTTAAATTTTGGTCATTTTCATCGGTGTTGTTAAATAGCAGCTATAGCGTAATAGATTTTTGAACAAAAAATTATTGTTCTACGATACATTATTTGGTAAAAAAAATATTGTCAAATAGCAGTTATAGCGAAGCTATAATAGTGCAGCATAGCGAAATTTTGATCAAAGTGATGTTATTTTCTAGTATATGCAAATTGACAATACTTCTTTCTATAGGTATGATAAATAATAATATTATAATTGAATTTGGTGTGTGATCAGATAATTCATCCAAAAAGAATATAAAGAATAAGGAAGATAGGGAAAAGTTGGGGCTAGCTCCTTTGCCTAAGGGACGTTCTGCTCCTACCTCACCTCCTTCTGAATCAGCCAATGCCTATCAGAAAATAGATGTATGTGTTGTGTTTTTAATTACTTATTATGTTTATGAAATGTTGTTATCTAAATTGAAGTAACACTTTCATTGGATTAACTCATTATTGTTATTATGGTTACTAAAACAGCATGAAAAAGCTAAACAAGATGATGCACTCTCAGATCTCAGTGATATATTGGGTGATTTGAAGGGTATGGCAATTAGTATGGGAACTGAACTAGACAGGTAAAGCATTTGGTATACTTTTAATATTCATAATTTGTGTTACATTTTGCATCGTGTTTTTAAATTGCGGTAGCAGTTGTGGTTCCACACTTTTATATTGTGGAAAAATACAATTGATACGGTTTAAAATTGTGACTGTGATATTATTATTATTATAGAGACTTCAAAATTTACAATATTGCAACTACAATTGCAGTTGCGAATCGAAATTTAAAATCAAAATACCTCATTTTATTCATATTTTGGAACAATAACTTATATATGAGGTATATGACATGTGTCGGAGAAACTTGTCCTCCTCCTTGTTAATATGGTCAGAAATTTATTTATGAAAAAATATCTATTGACATAGAACAACTACTTAAATAATTATGAATTATTTCGTGGAATTAGTTTTTGCACTTAAACGTAGAGATTCTTTTGATTTTAAAAAAATGAATAAAATAATATGAATGTTTGAAATTGTGTCATTATGGATTTTATTTTTGAGGGAGTAAATTGAAATGAAAGAAATGAAAGAAATGAAGGTTGAAAATGAGTTATTTGTCTATAGTTGTGTTATGTGAGAGTGGTACTTAATTGATTCTCTAATAATGTTTGACATTGAATTAATGATAATTTTGCAGCCAAAACAAAGCTCTTGATCATCTTAGTGACGATGTTGATGAGCTAAACTCTCGAGTTAAAGGTGCCAATCAGCGTGCACGCAAATTAATAGCAAAGTGAAAGATGTTAGACACGAAAGCTTCTATATATTTTTTTTCTTTATTTGTAATGGTGCATTCTTTCACTCATTGGTTGTGATTTGTTTTTGTTTTTGAATTTGTCACTTCACTGTTTTACTAAGAGATTTCTCAAGATAGAAATTTTGTTCCAGTTTTTGTTCCAGTATGGAATTGTTCACTACACTATTTAAAAAGCATATTATATAGCCCAACTCCATTTCATCAGAAAGTTCCATATGAAATGTGGAAATTTTCATGAGTCAGTGAGTTTATCTAATGGATATTTTATTTTATTTTTCTTAATTATAGTCTTTATTTAATAGACAATTCATTTGTGTTAGTTGCATCTTTGTTTTTTATTTAAAAAAATTTAGTCAAATAAATTACGTGAACTGAATTTACATAAGATATCAATAATTTTGAATGGTTTGTCAAAATATGTTTCTATTAATTAAGATTAGTTCAAGGTGTTTTAAGGACGAAAGCTCTATTTTATACAAGATTTTTTTTTAAAAAAAAAATCTAAACTACACCTCGTCTAAGCATTTTACTTGAGGCATAAATATTTCTATAAAAAAATCAATTATGAAAAAAAAAATTAAAAATAAAATGTTGTTTTTATTTTTGAAATGTGACAAATTCATCGGTAACTATTCAATTGTTAACACTTTAATGATATCAAGTAAAATTATTAGAATTATAAATTAATCAGTATGATTTTCGTAAAAACTAAAAATTGCGTAATTTCATTGAAAAACCAAACATATACATAATTTTTGTAAAATAATTTAAATTCACCATAGTTTTGATAAACCCTTAATAACAAATATACACTAGAGACAAGATCAAACTTTAACACACTTTTTAAAAACCAAAATCAATTTGTAACATTTTTCTTGTGAATCAAACAATCTAGATAAAGAATAAGTAATTATCTTAGGCCTACGTCATGAACACAAACTAGTCAAACAAAACCATCCATACATAATTGGTCATTAAGACCATCCAAACCCAAAATACCATTTCCCTATTTCAGCCAACTTTCATTTTGTTTAGCCAACCAAGGAAGTAACAATTGTTTGAATCCATGTTAATAAAAATATCATCTACACCATCCATAAAAATCAACATATATTCGAATTTGTATTAAATGCACTCACATAATCCACCACATCTAAATCGTTCAAATTTAATTTAATTTAATTTATTCGATCAAAATCAGACGTTATAAATATAATCGACTAGATTAGTCCATACATCCCATATCCCATATTTATCTCATCCCCAACCCCTACATATAAATTCCATGACTATTTTTATTCTATTGAAAGATGTGAACGTGATTGGTGACAACATAACCCAATACCCCAAAAATTAATTGAGCCAGCCCCCACTCTTTCCTTTTTCTCTTTGCCATTACACATTTTCATATGTTTCTTGCTTTGCATTAATACTCTCATTTTTCTCATATGTCATCATCCTCTTCATTCACCCTTTCTTTCACCTCTCTTTTTCCCATCATTTTCTAAACCATAAACTACTCAAACATCACTTTTCACTTCTCATTCCTCTGTTTCTCTCTGTTTCAGAAATGAAGAGTTCTCTATCTTCAACAAAATCTTCACCACATAGAAACCTTATTATAATCTTCTTGTTCTTTCTCTTCTTTCTCTCTTTGTTCTCTTTAGCAAATTCTAGGATTCATTCTCAAACAATCCCATTTTCATCTTCCTCAACAAACACTCAAAACCATAACAACCAACACTATCCTCTTCATTGTGATTCGTTTTCTAAAAGAAACACTCGTTCCTTATGCACTAAACTTCAAAGATTCAACCAAAGGTTGCATAAACCAATTTCACCCTCACATGATTATGATATTGATCCAAGATTTGGTGTTGAAAAGAGACTAGTTCCTTCTGGACCAAACCCACTTCACAACTGATTAATCTATTTCTACCTATTCCTCAAGAAATCAAAATCACCATTTTTACGCATGTAAAGCTTCAATAACTCAATTTCATGACACCCTTTTGTGTATTAGCCAAAAAATCATTTCTTTCTTTCTTCATAGTTTATATTTATCACCTTTCTTGGGTGTACCCTTTTATGAAATCTTCAACCTTCATCAAATTTTTCCATGTCCACTATGCAACAAGAATGAATATTCATACAAAAAAAGCATGAAGTACTGTGGCATGCAAGAAAGATACAATCTTTGGAGATTATGGTAACTCAAAGCTCAGAAACCAAGATTTATCAATTACTTTGTTGTAGGTTTAGGTTTTTATTCTTCCTTTGTAGCAACTACACGTGAAACTAACAAACACTAATCACATATAAACAAGATATTGTAAGTACGAATCTACCCTCCACTTTGACATGACAAATATCACGACAAATATTTATTATTTGTTTTCTTTTGTGATATCAAAATTAATTGTATATTGAATTAAACTTTATTTTATTTACTTTTTAGAAGAATTTATTTTTAGCCTTAAGTGTTGGTGAATAGAGTAATTTTCCATTTCCATGTTTGTTTTTAGGAACATAGAGTTGTGTTTGTGTGAGAGGGTATAGAGTGTGGTAGAAAGGAAGATTTGAATGTGAAAAGAAGCATGGAAATGGAAATTTTTTGGGGCAAACTTTGAAGAGAATATGGTTGGAGTTGGGGGGGTCAGGAGGACCCCATGAGTTTCATTAATATTATGGACCCACCAAAGGACAAAGATGTATTTATTTATGGTTAAATGTCAAAATGGCCTCATCAATTCCCATTGGTACCATGTCGGTTATTTGTTTCAAATTTTAATTATTCATTTATAGTTGGTATTTTAATTAATTGATAAGACTTTGTATGTATTATTATGATTTTTTAGAAGATGTGCCACATTAATTATTATGCTTATCTCTACCGACTAGAGTTGAGTATAATGAAAGAGATTAGTTTTTCTTAATATAATCAATGCCACTCTTAATTTTGATTAAAAAATATACTAATATTTCGTGTCCAAACAATACCATAAATAAAATTATCTTCTTTATATGAAATTTTTGAGAAATCAAATATATTATGCTTATCTCTTTATAATTTATTTATGGTTGACTTAACTTATTTCTTTGTTCATACTATTTGATACAACTAATTAGTTAATTATCTTTATCTCTACCAACTAAAGTTTAGTATAATGAAAGAGATTAGTCTCTCTTAACATAACAAACGTCATTTTGAATTTTGCTTATGAGATGTGTCAATATTTCATGTTCAATAATATATAAAATAAAATTATCTCCTTGGTATGAAGTTTTTGAGAAACCAAAAATATTATACTTTATAATTTAATTATGGTTGACTAAACTTATTTCTTTGTTCATACTATTTGATACAACTATTTAATTACATATACAATAATTTGTCGATGATGATTTGAAAGTTGTACATATTGTTATTGAAATTAATGTGCCTAATTTCATTCCAACAAATGGGGTGCTTGCTTGATTAGACATTGGAGTCATTTCAGGTGTGAAATGTGGGTTGCAAATTTATGTTCAGTTAGGTTATAAGATTTGGAGCCTCTGTAGCAGAATATATTAGGATATGAATTTTTGGTAAGCAATAAAGGGAAAATTAATCTTACTAAGGTTCACCGATTAATTTAGGTTGATGCAAAGAAGAATTTAATATTGTGTAGTATAAGAAAATCATGATGTGGCAGACAAAAAATATAAAATAAGAAGGAGCAATTAGTTTTACACAAATATTCATTGGAAATTATCTAATTTTTCATATCATTAAAGTGGAGTGATTTGGCGGAATATACAATTATTATTGAATATCAATGTAAATTTGTTCAACATTGGGAGTACATATCCTTTTTCTCTTGGTTTTGTCTGTAAAGACTTTGTGAATATGTTTGAATGAAATTCAAATCATCCATCTATATTTTTCTCCGGAAGGAGTAGCCTGGTGGTTTAACTAAGGACATCAAACAAGTTACATGTAAAAGGTTCAAGGTTCAATATTTGCCAACTAACCCATCCATTTGGCATATATGCTAATTATACTAACATTCACCTTAAAAAAAAATAGAGGAAAATGCAATGAGATTACTTGAAAAACAACATAATTCAACTGAATTGTGTATGCGACATTTAGAGTTGTCAAAATGAGTTAGCTCGAATGTCTCAACCCGTTAAAATATAGAGTTTTGGCCTAATAATTTTAGCGTGATTTTTTCAAGATATTTTTACCCCGGTCCGAATAAACCCGTTACTCATTTGAGTTAGTCTATATGAGTACCGGGTAACCTGCTACCTGCATAACCAATTTAAAAAAAAATAAAATTAACCCACTAAAAAATTATCCAAAAGATATACAACCCACTTAGTTGGTTATATATTATATAATATTATATTTAGTTGGTTATATAATTTTAATAACCAATTTCTTTATTTTTCTAAGTGAACAATCATTCAACACTTTAGAAAATGTGAACATTGTTCAAGAAGTCTAAAAACACTTATTTTAGAGTCACATTAGAACTATATAACATTTTATTTGAATTTGATTTGAGTTTGAGTTACATTAGACAAATCTAAATTCATTCGTGTTATGCTAGATAATATATCTTACTTTTGAACTTATTTTAATTTATATATTATTTTGAAAATTTTCAATTGAGTTTGTGTTAATTGAAAAATCCTAGCTTAATTTGTGTATAAAGACTAAACCATATTTTTTTATACGGGCATTCAAATTGATTCATACTTAATGCATAAGTAGTATACCATAATTTTTTTAAATGGGCATAGAAGAAAATTTTCAAATTAAAATAGTCGCAAAGAAATTGAAAATATAATGAGTAAAAAAATATAAAAAAATGTGCGGGTTACCAACCTAGCTCGTAGTCCATCTAGGGCGGGTTCAGATAGTACTTTTCAACCCATATTTAAACACAAATTTTTGATCAAGTTTGAAAAAACTCGTAAGCCGTCGACCCGATATAGGTCGGGTAGCCCATTTTGACAGCTCTAACGACATTGCACTAAGGGATGAAAATGGGTCAACCTGTTTGATAGTCTCTAGTAGTAGCATTACTAGAAAAGAAGCTAGGTTGGACGTTTGGTGTTCTCCTACAATTAATTGTGTTAAGTTAAATGTGAATCATAATTCCTTTGGTAACCTAGGGAGTAATGATTGAGTAGAGTATCTCACACATACATTTTTATGCTCCTATTATTAATCACATTAAGTTCTTCTTGACTTATTCATAGAATATGACTTATTTTCATTCCTAGCGTAAATAGAATTCTATTACAAATCGATTCATCAAATTTAAAATCAACATAGATCATATATAGTTTGAAAATTGACATATGTTGTTTCCATGCTATTTCTTTATTCTTAGTAAAAGAGAGTAAATTCGATATTTCGTCCTCGGAATTGTAAAGGTAAAATAATGTAAAAAATCCATCAATTTAGTCTCTTCAATAATATATATCTTTAAAAAAAAAATCAAAATTAATAAAAACTTACATGTTGTCTTAAATAGTCTATTATTACATCAAGACAAATATAGAACCTATAAAATTATACAGCTAAATTTCAAAACCTTTACATATTATCATTAAATCATTGTTGAACTGATAAATATCGATATTATTAGATTGTCTTATCTATTTTACAATTATATTTGAATTTATAATAATATTTATATAAAAAGAATTGTGTTGCTAAATTTTGAAAAATAACTAAATTATCTTACATTTTACCTTTTAAGAAAATAATTTTCTATTATGTAATTAGAGAATAAATTGACTAACACATCAAAATTTTGAAAGAATAAATAGTAAAAAAAATCATAGTTTCTTTTTTACCATAAAACATCTTATTTATGAATCTTTGTTTGTTCTTCTTGCTATTGTTACTCTTATAATTGAATTAAAGAGCCGAAATCCTAGATTTCATGTATTTTTCTTGATTAATAAATGCAATGATTTTGTCAAAAGAATTAATTAATTTAATGTTTAAATTTTACAAGATCATTAAGATGACAAAAGTAGTAATTCAAAACAAACAAAAAAAGATAAATAGAAAGAAGAAGAAAGCGAATGCTATTGAAAATTGCATAAAAAAACACGAGTGCCGACTAGTGAGTGAGATTTCCATTTTCCCAACTTGATAATTCCGCGTTAGCTCATTCTCAACTTCGATTTTATTTCATTAATTATTTCAAATCGCCAAAAATTCTATTCCACTTTCACTCTCAAATCTCAATTTTTCAAAATCTGAATCACACAGTTAGTTTAACACAAATAACACTTCAGATCTACGCTTTTGCATTCTCACAACAGAAAAGGAAAAAAAGAAAAACAAAATTAACATTAATTTTTCTCAGCGCCTTCAAAATGGCGCGGATACCCTTTTCTTCACTTTCCTTCACCTTCATTTTCGTTATATCAATTTTCAATCTTGCACACTGCAAGACCCTTAAGCGTGATGGTAATTGATACCCTTTATTTTTTTCGCCTTTTTATTTAATGGGTCGAAATCAATTATTGATTTTTAATTTTTTTGTTTTTTGCAGTTAAGGCTTTGAATGAGATCAAAGCTTCTCTTGGTTGGAGAGTAGTGTATGCTTGGGTTGGAGATGATCCTTGTGGTGATGGTGATCTTCCTCCTTGGTCTGGTGTTACTTGTTCCACTGTCGGTGATTATCGTGTTGTGACTGAGCTGTGAGTATTTTATATCCTAAAATTGTTTATTTTTTGTGAAAATTTTGATTTTGATTTTAGAAAGTTTTGATGTTTAAGTATATTTGTTAGAGAATACAGGAGATGCAACTGTAAGTGTAAAATTGTTTTACAATGACAATCAATAATAACACGGCAACAAGTAATTAGATACTGCCTTTGATTTGATTTAAAAACGAAACAACATGATGTGGCAGGTTGAATGGTCATAATTGGAAAGAGGATTTACATTGTCGGTGTATCTCCTTTAATCTCTAATTGTTATGGTTTAGATTTGTGGTGTGATATTGGTTTAATTGGGATTGCTTTTGTTGTTATTTGTAGTGAGGTGTATGCGGTTTCAATTGTTGGGCCTTTTCCTACTGCTGTTACTAGCTTGTTGGATCTTACACGGCTGTAAGTATCTTTCTTAATTTATGTTACTTAAATTTTGATCCTTTAATTTGCACGAGGATTACACTTTGTTGCTTGATACCAAAGTTTTAAGCCGCAGCTATGATTTGCGCTTGCATCGCAATCCTTCATATTGTGGAGAATCACTGTGAACGACGACTGATGTAGTCTCAATTGCGGTTGCTTTGTGGTTGTGGAGACATAAAAAACCTAGCTGTTGTTTTATTTCTATATAGGAAAAAATATAGTTGCAGTTCCTTATTTGTTATTATTCTACGCGGGATGTTATTATTGGTGAACAACTCAAACAACACGTATAGAACAACACCCTAGTTTTTTCGAGTTTCAAAACCGTGCTTGATGCATATGGTTGTGTTGGAGTTGGATGCCAATTGAGGCGGGGAGTTGTGTGTATGTTTGTCATGTAGTTTTGAAAAACTATCGTGATTATAATTTGTTTGGTAAATGAGAGTACCTTGGTAGTGGGAGGTTGGATTCCTTTTGTTCAGGAGTATATTTGAAGAGTTGTTGTGATGGACCATGAATTTAGTCTGGTATGATGTATGATTGAAGTCCAAGGACTTTGTTTACTCTCATGACATTGTTTACATTGAAAGACCCAATACTGTCAAATGGCAGTTATAGTGGCTCCATAGTGCTATAGTGTAGCGGAATTTGAACACATTGCTATTGTTTTGCGTCAGTGCGTTACACTATTTAATAAGAAGTGTTGTCAAATAGTAGCTATAGTGGCACTATAACATTGTAGCATAGTAGGATTTGAACAAACCATTATTTTGCGCAATCCACGATTGATAACAATGGAAAGACTTCCAATTATCGGCTTTCTTCAAAGCTCTTTGTAATTGTGTAATGTGCACTTTTGGCAGGGATCTCCACAATAACAAGTTGACAGGGCCTATTCCTCCTCAAATTGGTCGGTTAAAGCGTCTTAAGATACTGTATGAATTCTCTAACCCCTCTTAGATTTTTGGTTTTTCTTTCTATATGGTTCTGATACATATTTTTTATGTGATGCTATACAATGACTTAGGCATGATTTTTATGCTAATAACTGTTGATCATTATGTTCTATATTATATGAAATATATGTGGCTCATTTCTTTACCTTTTGTTTCCTTGCAGAAATTTGAGGTGGAATAAACTACAAGATGCAATTCCTCCAGAAATTG
Organism: Cicer pinnatifidum; assembly: GCA_037974775.1. Lineage (NCBI taxonomy): Eukaryota > Viridiplantae > Streptophyta > Magnoliopsida > Fabales > Fabaceae > Cicer > Cicer pinnatifidum. Next base: position 10,227,761 of record JBBPBR010000008.1, read on the forward strand.
GGGAGCTTAAAAGTTTGACGCATCTGTGAGTAACTTTTAAGTTCCTAGTAAATTTGGGGTTGGTAGTGTGTGTTTCTGCGGTGATAAAAATTTGCTATTGAATGATATGATACTGTAAAACTGATTCTGATTAAAAGTGAGTCGAAGGTAAAGTGATTTATATTTGGATACATTTATGTAAAATTGAGTTGAATAATGAATTTGAGGCTAAAAATCAATTATAGAGACAAAAATTGCAAATTATAGCTTAAAACTGTAATCAATTCGGGAGGGAAAGTCAATTATGCTCAAGAACAACCAAACATTTCAAAATTAATCTACACCCTTTAGAATCAATTTTGCTTTCTCCACAATTGGAACCAAACATACACTTAGTCCTTTGTTCCCCATTTTTGCATTTTGTTAACAATTGAGATATGATATTCCTATGTAGGTACCTAAGCTTCAATAGTTTCAAGGGTGAAATCCCCAAGGAGCTAGCAGATCTTCCTGATCTTCGTTATCTTTATCTTCATGAAAACCGTTTGATGGGAAGACTACCACCAGAATTGGGCACTCTACAAAACCTTCGGCACTTGTAATTTTTTAATCCTTTCAGAGGCAAATATTTATATCTCAAACCAATTATGCCTCATTATATTGCTTTTATTTTTATAGGGATGTTGGTAACAATCATTTGGTCGGTACCATAAGGGAACTCATTCGTATTGAAGGCTGCTTTCCGGCATTACGCAATTTGTAAGTTCTTGTTTGTGAATTGTATCTCTCCAGACGTTACCATTTCAGGCCTATTTAGATTGACAAATTTGAGCTTATAAATTGTCATAAACACTTGTGAGACTATTTGGAAGAACTTATGGACACAACTTATTGCATGCCCATGAGCTGTTTTCAGCTTATTTCTATTAGCTCTCTAGGATAGTTTATGAAAACAATTTATAACTTGTATGAAAATAATTTGACTTTATTTAATTTTTTGTGATAAAAATAGTTTATACATAAACACTTATATGACAAGTGTTTATGCTATATTTTCTTAATAACTGCAGTTGTCTCTAAATATTGACAAATTTTGTTCGGCTAACCAGATATCTAAACAATAATTATTTTACTGGAGGAATACCTTCACAGCTAGCCAACTTATCCAGTCTTGAAATCTTGTGAGTATCCCTTTTTTACCGCCGGCTTTCTTCTTCCTTCCTCTTAATGTGTTTCTACAGTGCTTTTAAATATGATTTTACTGTGTCAAGATCAATCTAGATTGAAAATTTCGGTAACATGTTTGTTTGTTGGAGGCAGGTACCTGTCCTACAACAAAATGTCAGGAATTGTACCATCTACTCTTGCTCATATTCCTAAATTGACATATTTGTAAGTTTATCATTTAACATTATGTTTTGATATCTTGCTGGACTAGTTGATGAAGCATATTCTTAGGGTAGGGTAGAATAACCGATATATTTTGAAATGTGTATTATTGCTGAAGATCAGATGGTGTGATCATGTAGAAGTTAATGAAAGTTTTGGTCACCCTTCTTTGTCGAGACTTGTAAACTTTTAGGCATTCAATCCTCTAATGCAGCATAAGTACTAGAAACTTGTGCTTAACTAGCTGTTATCAGTTCTTCATTGACAAATCATGGTCTTAATATGATGCTAGAGATATAATGCTGATTGATTGTTTGAGCTCTAATTTCTGTAGTCATGTGAAAAATGAACATTGCCGTGAAATGTATTTGGCATGTAGGTGAAGTATTAGTTAGACCCACAGATATTAATTCTTGCAAGAAATGTATTTGTCATGTAGGTGAAGTATTATAAATTTGAAGATTTCTAATCTTTATTTCAGGTACTTGGATCACAATCAGTTTACAGGGAGAATTCCTGAACATTTTTACAAGCATCCATTTTTGAAAGAAATGTAAGTTTCTCACCGATGCATAAATCATTCATTATCTTGTGTTCATTGAACTGAATAATCAATTATCATATGATCGATGCAGGTACATTGAGGGAAATGCGTTCCGGCCTGGTGCCAACCCTATTGGTCTGCACAAAGTGCTTGAAGTTTCTGATTCGGACTTCCTTGTTTAATGAAACTTAAAAAGTGTTTATTTTTTTTCTTCAGAAAGTCTAAGTGTATAATTATTGAAACAATAGTTCTTCGTATCTCAATGAAATAGCCAAAATATAGTTATTTCAATTTTTGCCAAAGCTATGTTTGTCAGTATCAATAAACAATAGTTTCTTAAGTTTATTATTATTTATATCTAAGTTAATTGTACTATAGATAGTCATAGTTATGCACTTTTGAGATCAACTTCAAAAATAGATGAAGTATAATATTACATTTTTAGATAAAAATTTATAACTTTACACGAGATCAAAGATGAATCACAATTGTTGTCTCCACTTTGGGACAAAAAGGGATTGCTACAAGCTGTATCAATAAATGAGATAAATGATCTCTTCCAATAGGTGTTCTTTTTGTATGCAATGATTGGGGACCAAACCCTTGACCATATATGTCTACAGGACTTCGATATCTGCCAGCTATGCCGCACACCAACAAGATTATGATTTAAAAGAAGCTAATTAAACCGTGAATATCTATTGATTATAGTCTAACTGCATATGCATTTTCTCCAAAACTGAGTGTATTTCTTCCATCTGAGGATGTGTTTTTTCGCCAGCAATGAACTCGCTGACAACTCCATCAATCTCTGTTAAGCTACAACCTGGTGCCTTGTTTGCCCCTTTAATTTTCATCATATCCCTAACCCTTCTTGCATCATTATGTTTCCCTGATGATGCATACAGATTAGAAAGTAAAACATACACTCCACTGTGATTTTCCAACTGCAACAATTTTTCAGCTGCAACTTCAGCCAGTTGAGTTTTTCCATGATTACAGCATGCACTCAGAAATGCTCTCCAAGCGAATGTCTCTGAATTGGTTATTCTTTTTATTATCACCATAGCTTCTTCAAAAAGCCCTGCTCTACTTAGTAAATCAACTAAACAACCATAATGTTCACTTTTAGGCTCAATGTTGTAAACACTACACATTTTATCCAACAGCTTCAAACCTTCAAAAGCCATTCCCGAGTAACTACAAGCAGTAAAAACAGCAATGAATGTTATATCATCAGGTTTCATACCAACCTTTTCCATATCATAGAATAACTTGACTGCACCTTTTCCATCTCCATGCATCGCCATACCAGAAATCATAGCATTCCAACATACAATGTCTCTCTCTTGCATTGAATCGAATAATCTTTTCGCCAATTCCAAATTTCCACATTTAGCATACATATCTAACAAACTAGTACTCAAACGAACACTCAATGGTAGCATGTTAGATCGATTCAAATATCTATGAATCCAAACACCAATATCCAAAGCTCCTAAATGAGCACAAGCAGAAAGAATGCTCACAAATATAGACTCATCAGGAACTATATCAGTCAACTGCATCAAACGAAACAAATAAAGACTTTCCTTGAAACAACTATTTTGCACATAACCAGAAATCATGGCACCCCAAATCCCCTTATCTTTCTCAGGTGCTTCATCAAAGAACAATCTAGCAGAATCAACATCACCCATTTTTGCATAACCCGAAATCATCACACTCCAAGACACTAAACTTAGACGAGGAATTTCATCAAACACACATCGTGCAGCTACCACATCACCGAAAACAACATACATCGACATCAAACTATTACCCACAAAGATATCAAACACAAGACCCAACTTTGAACCATACCCATGAACCATTTTCCCCAAAGAACAATCATGAAGTGCTGCACAAGCCTTCAAAACATATGGGACCGTGTAATTATCAGGTCTCAATCCTTTCTGAAGCATTTTAACAAACACGTGGAGGGTGTTGTTAAACTTGCCATTGAGAAGAAAAGCTTTTATGATTGTGTTGTATATACAAAGTGTGGGATTGTGAATGCGTTCAAAGACTCTGAATGCATAGGCAAGACTTCCATGATGATGTGAATGTGATGAACAGAAAGCCAAAACTCTACTAAGAGCAAAGGTATTGTTTTCAAGACCTGTTGTGAAAACTTGTGCATGTGCTTGTTTGAGTTGGTTCATGTTTTTGCATTTCTCTAATAGTACTAAGCATCTTTTGCTGCTACTTGACATGGAGATTTATTTGGAACGAACTATAATCAAAATTAAATTAAAATATTTCATCTATCCTATTTTTTTTTTCTAGCTGTTTCATCTAATTTCATTCATAGTTGCGATGCATATTTTGAAATATATTAGAATATGGATTTATAAGCTCTTGTTTTCGAATAACCATATTTGGTTGCAAAGAGATGGAAACATAGAGTTTTTAAAACAAAATGATTGTTATACTCTATGAATCGTTTGTTATGCATTACAAGAGATATAAAATACATACGTAAATTTTGAAATTTATTATATCATGTTTTTGTAGTTAAAAATTTTATCTTGAATTTTAGGTGAGTTGAAATTAACATAATAAAATTAAAATAGTAGTTTATTGATTTACCGTATTAAAATAAAGGCTAAATAACATCCACAATCTTTTAATTTAATTTTGTTTTAGTCTTTTATTTATTTTTTTTATTTAGTTCTTTATTTTAATTTTAAGTGACAATTTAATTTTTTATATTTTAAAATGTTAATAATATTATTTTTTTTTTTACATAAATTTATAAAATTCATTAAAAATTTTAAACCAAACCCCTAAAATTAATAATCATATTCAATACGATGCAAATTTCATCAAATATATAACTTAAATATTCAAATAAACTCATATTCTTAATGCTTTTAGTGGTAAACGAGGATTTCAAATCTATTCAATTTTTTTAAATTTTTTTTTTATTCTTATCGGTTTTTGGTTTCAAAAGTGAATGTTTTTATGCTTTTGAAATGTTTTCTGGATTCATAAAACTAGAAGTGATACCACACTCTTCTTCCGTAACTTCAACCAATGATTTGTATCATGTTGGGCACTATCTCCTTTTCGGAAATGGATTCTCTACCTTTGGTGATGGGTGACTTTGGTGACTTTAGTGTATTTTGGAGTAAAATTGATAATTAAAATTAAATATTAAAAATTATTTAGATGAGAGAGAATGATTGATGAAGAGAGAGATAGATACAAAGTCACCAAAGGTAGAGAATCCTTATCCCTCCTTTTCACCTCATGTTGGGTGGGAAATGATACAAAACAATTTACTCAAAAACAAAATGTTACTCCTAATATGACAGATAAATATCTTTTAAACAAATCGACTCCAAGAAATCATTTTGATTCGAAGAATCAAAACAAATTAATTTTCAAAATTTGTTCCAATGATAATTGTAGAGGAATTTACAACGGCATCCAATAAAAAAACATGATTTTGCCACTTAAGTCATTTTAAAATAACGCAAAATGTTGGATTTTTATTGGATACCACTTTTTCTCACAGTAGACTCACATGTGGCATTACTTTTTTTTTTTTTTTGAAAGACTACAACAGAGCCCAAGTCAGCAAGAAAAATAGAGTAAGAAATGACACTATCTTCTGTCTAAACCCCTCTAACACTATCAAAAATAGACTTAATAGTATGACTCACGGTTAGAGATGTCAATAAAGTTCTAACATTTTAAAAGTCTCAATTTTTTTTTCAAAAATTTTATAATAATTCTTAATATTAAATTTTTTTATTGAAATAAATTTTTTATTGATTCAGCCAATTATTTTTATTATTTTTTATGAGTTTGAGTGAGAGAGTTCAGAGGTTCGTAGACTTAATGTTTTGTTAATGAGATATTTTTTTTGAATTTTTTTTTATATTTATTTTTTTTGAAAAAACTTTTCAAAAAAATGTAAAATATTTTTTTCTCGAATCAAAAAAATTTTAAGAAAAAATTAAAAAAAAATTGTAAATATTTTATGTAGCAAAAAAATGAAAATATTTTAGAAAAAAATTTATTTATCGGAAAAAAAATTAGAAAAGATGGGCCCATAGATTCACAAAATTTTAAGGGCTTTTTAGTTTTTAGAGTCTTTTAAACTATAAAATTTTGTGCTTCTTCAACATAAAACCTAAAACGAATAATTAATAGACTTGTGAAATTGTCAATTCTAGCCACAATATTGTGAAACCTTTTTATATATTGAATAAAGAAAAGTGAAAGATATGTCCGAAACCCAACATTCCTGCATCATTTTATCCTATATACTTTAATATATTTTTATTTTAATATCTTCTCAATATAAAAAATTTAATTTTATTATTATCAAATGAATATAGTTTAATTATATTGTTAATTATAAATTTTTATTTTTACTTTTTCTATGTATATGGATCATGGATGGGCCGAGAAACCTTAAAATATTTTCTTCAAAGGTCAAATTAAAAATATTTAAATATGAGTTGTTTTTAATGGAAATTTTGAAAAACAACTTAATAAAAAAATAATTTCTTATATTTATATTTATGTGTATAAGTGTTTATCCACAATAAAATATGAGAGTGGATTCATAAATACTTATCTCATAGATAAACCTAAATAAACTTTTGAATGCCCCCAAAATGTAAAACAGCTTGTTATATAGGCTTTGTTGCATAAAAATTCACCCTTCAAATATAAGGTCTGTAATCTCTGTTTTCTATTTATTTTTTTCCTTGAATAAATAATTAAAAGAGATTATTTTTTTTCCATGAATATTCCAGTTTGTTTTCGCAGAAGACTCAACCAGTTATTCTTATTTTCACCACATAAATATGGGTTAAAAAATATTTTGAAAGCTAAGTTTCTAACGAAGAAAAGAATACCAACCTTCATCCAAAAGGAACTCGAGTTCCAAACCAGTTGACATATGCAAAGTATATTTAACCTTGCTTGTTCTACTCCAAATGATGGCCCAAAACGAACACAAAGAAAGTTTCCTTTCCAAGGTTTCTTCTATTTCAAATAAGCACATGCAAGTGGCTAATTGATGATGATAAAACAAAATTAGTTATACAAGGGAAACGTTGGAACAAAATTCGTCCAGTAGAATGGATAACTTATGGAAGCAAATGAGGTTAGTTGCTCTGACTCTTCAAAATAGACATCTTGCTGGATCATGTTTTGCAAATACATACCAGTCATATATATTTACCATGTAGATGGTGGCAACAAGATTGCAAAAGCTATGTTTTCAAGATTAGTTTGCAATAAGCTGTCTCTGATCAACAGGATTATCAAACATAGAGTAGTTCTTGGATACATGCATGTATTAACATTAGCGGCATACACCGATTTTTTGTTTAAAAAAAATATATTTTTAGATCGTATAAGGGTCGTTTGATGGACATGATAAATGACAATATATGAATAAGTTATTATATTATGTCTGAATTCAATATTTGATGAATTAACATGAAATTAATCCATAATTTTATCATATTCAGTATTTCTAGTTGAAATTTATATCATGAATATGAGCTGCATTAGAAATCAGCAGAATAAGATAAGAACGGTAGTTTACTCAATTATCCTTATAAAATATAATTTAAAATATAAAATTATAAATCTAATCAATTAGAAAAATAATTAATAGAATTTAATATTAAACTTAAAAATAATATATTAATAATTAATTTAAAAATTATTTATGATTTTCCATAAAGGTAATTTTGTTTCTTTATATAATTTAATAAATTATTATTCACAATTATAAAAATATGAAAGTTAATTGAAATTTTAAAATAAATAATTTTTTTTTACAAAGTATTCTTGTCATTTACATATAATATATATATTCTAACAAATAAAATATATCATATCTTTATTTACATTCTAACAAATAAAATATAATTATAAATATGTAATTATTTACGATCATAATTTTGTTATTTAATTATAACATATATTATATTATATTATATTATATTATATTATATTATATTATGATAAAATGTATATCAAATACATGACAAAATAAAATGTTATCATGTGATTATCAAAATATGATATGATAATGTTTATATTATCACTATTTTATTATATATTATTTTATCCTTATTCAGTTTTATATTTTATTATGTTAATGTCTATCCTATGCATTAAACGACCCCTAAAAGTATAGATAGTGTCATGATTTTCATCAAGATACATGTGTCAGATCAACATGATCATCAAACATAAAACTATCTTCATTTCTCTATTAATTGCTTCCTTTCCGAGAGTAGTTGCTTGGATACATGTGTGTATTAACAATTGCAACATAAACCAATTTTTTGTTTAAAAAAATATATTTTTATGTCATATAAAGTATAAGAAAAGTCATAATTTTCATCCGTTTACAAACATTACATAAACAATTCTGTTAGGGTGCAACTTACTGGTACGGAGGAGAACAAAGCTGATCTTAGTGCCAAAAGGGATCAGAAAACACCTATACAGAAAAGTCAATCATTCAAAGGTTATTTTTTCTTATCTTTTTCCCCCTACCTTGCGAGTTTTAAGGTTCTTAAGAATGATATCTTCATGAGGAAGAAAAATGAATGAGCTACAAAATTTGTGAACCAATAACCACACTAATGAGGAAAATATAAAGAAAGAAAAAAAAAAGTTCTACATTATCAATTTTTAGTTATTGACTTCTGTTTTGAGTAGACAATCATACAAATTTTACAACTCAGATCATATAAACTTTTTAGGGTGTAAGTACATAATATTGACAGATAACGAGGGATAGATTTTATAATTTGACCTCTTAGTCACAAACTATGTTGATCATTTTCATCAGAGAAGAAAAAGGGGAGAAATTGGTTCGAAAAACAGCTTCCAAGGAAAACAAGTCGTGATTATGACTCCATAGAAATGGAGCATGCTGCAGCAGTAGCTGCTGTTGCACTCTCAATTAATTTGCAAGAGGCCTCTGAGCAGAAGAGTGAGACCCTGGAGACCTTATTGACCAAGACTAAAAGCAAGGTGGACAGCATAAAATCTCCAAAGTCCCTACTTAGTAGTGCATCCAAGCGATTATCAGGTAAAGATGAGCATATAGCACTCCATTTATAAATAACAAGTATCATTATTGAGTTAAGAAACTGAACCAGTTTATTAAACTTTGTCTGTATCGTGTTTAGGTTCATTTAGATCTACAGATGACCATGGTGACAAGGTACCAATATCCTCAGTTACAGAAGACAAGAAGCAGGAAAAGGCCATTACCCGTGTACCATCAATGAAAAAGACTTCAACTTTCACTAATAACAAACCAGACATATCAGCACCAAAATTTCCTCCACCTCCTCCTCCTCCACCGCCGCCAATTAGGAAGACTTCAAGAAAACCAGGCCAACAGACTACAACAGGATCAAGCACTGGGGAGATAAATGCAGATGAATGGGAGAGAACTGAGCTCGACAAGATTAGACAAAGGTACTTGGAATCAAGATTACATTGAATTTCTACATAAGCAACCATTCTCAACTAGAACTAGATTCAATAATATTATCGCTTGAATCATGCATTTCATATACTGATAGAAAAAAATGTCAGGTACGAGAAGTTAAAAGAGATGATAGATTCATGGGAAAACAAGAAGAGGATGAAATCCAAATGCAAGCTAATTAAGCAAGAGGTTTCACTCAGACACTCTTTTTAGGTTTTATATATCGTATTCATTTAATCCTTAGTTTAAGGCATATCAACAAAGGTTTCCTTATCTAATATCAGATAATGTCTTGGGGCTTGGCAAATTTGTATCTTAGTCATAACCTTTTTAGAGTTCAAAACATGTGAGTAGATGATACTATGTGCAAAACAATTAGCATTCTAAATTGAACATCAAGCATAGGCGATAAATTTAGAGAATGGAATGATACAAAACAAACTAAAATGACCAATTTAAAAAGTGTTGTGGGGGAAGAAAAACTGAACGTTAATGTAAAGCCTAATTACAAACTTCTATATTGTAGGGTGAACTTGTGCAAAGAAGGATGAAAGATTTGGAGAGATTTCAAAATAAGATGAAGTATGTAAATCAAGTTGCCGAGGGAGCAAGAGCAAAGGCGGCGGAAAACAGAAAGAATGAAGAGCAAAAAGCAAAAGAGAAGGCAAATGCAATTCAAACAACAGGCAAACGGCCACGGATTTCTTTCTGTTTCTGAGATCACCAATTACATAACATCAAGGAGTTTGGAAGACAAAGATCTAAGTGTTTGTTACATAGTTGCATCCTAAGCTCTTAGTCCTCATTTCTAGTAAAACAAGACATGATGCGATAGAAATTGGAAAAACTGAACTGTAAGCTTCAGCAAATACATGAGCTACTTGTGTAAACCAGTTACGACTTTTCTTGTTTAGATTTTACTTTTGGTATGATTAATCATGTTATAAAACATTAGTGATTGTGTTTAATCAAGCTACCCCAAATTGTTTTAACCGACAGCACATAGACAATAGTGGTTAGGAAGCCAGACACATTGTAGACCAATAGAAAACTTCTTCAAGGGTTGGTATTTATCATCACCACAAGTCCACAACGAAAAATATGAAGCGGTTATAATTATGGAGAATCCAGAGAAGCAGCATTTGCTGGGATACCAAAATTGTTATATCCACCTAGTTTGCGTAGAACTTAAGTAAAAATAGCGATTATAACACGAAAAGAAATTCATATTAGAAACTACTAACTTGGATCCCTTGCCTGTGATTTCTGGAATTTGCTAACTGCCTGCACCAACACCTCTCCTTTCCAACAGGCTCCAAGAAAAATAAAAGGATTAGGGTGTTGGAACCAGAGCAGGTGTCAAATGTCACTCAATAATTTGGTCAGAAATGCTGAAACAAGTACTAATCCAGAGCTTAATAGGTTAGAAATTTAAGCTATAGAGTGAAGGATCTGGCAATTGGCCTCTGCGACATGTAAGTTCAAATCAAGCTCAGACTTAGAGATGTTGCAAGAAACATATTTTCTACAAGTATTCACATAACCATAGTAATTTTGCACATAAAATTTTAGCATGTAAGACTTCTTTGTACAATAGTTAAACCTCACTTCAGGAATAAAAAATTAAAAATAAAATTACAACTGACAAAAGAAAAACATTTCTCTTAAGATGGCACAAAAAAACTACAGAAGAAAATAACAAAGAGAATGCCACATGGTAGAACAGTCAATCCAAAGGTATATAGTGACTTTGTTGAGGTTGGATTAACATGCCACAACTGACCGGAGAAGTAAGGTTACATCTTAGGTAGTTATTTCTCTAACCAATCTCTGGATAGTAGGGTATGCAAAGTACAAGACGAGGAATGATGGGATAGCAAAAACAATAGTGAGTAGGAAGTAAATGATTAAAATAACAACACTACAGGGAATTACAAAAAAGGCTATCAGAAGGAAAATGATAACCAATGGGAACTTGGATGTAAAGTGAAGGAAGAAATCCAGAGATTTATGAAGGCAAAAGTAGTGTCTCTCTCCATCACTGACACCAACATTATTATTGTTAGATCCCAATCGTCCAGAACTATGGCTAATTGAGGGCCTTCTAAGGTTACAACTAGTACTTTGACTTCCCAAAAGGTTGCCTTTAGAAGACCATATTGGTTGGCTGTCCACACAAGAAGAAACAGCCTTATGCCTATCACCATTCAGACTTTCAACCATCCAAAGAAGGAAAAAATTCTTGCGAGGAAATTTCATATTTCCTTTGTAGATGAACCGGAATGATAGTAGGTGGCACCATGGACAAGAAATGAAGAACGGAATCTTGATTTGTTGGGTAGGAAATTTCATCACAGCCCACTGAAGTCCTAGGACACAATTTTTACAGAGGGTGTGGCCACACCATAAGACATAAGGCACGTTCTCAACTATATTGAAAGATTCCCAGCATATTGGGCATTCCAGTCCTTCATCTCTGCTGGCATTAGAGCAGACCTCATCATCTGAGCATTCGGCACAAGATAGAATTGGCTCTGTGGAGCTTCTTTTCATTCTAATGCTTGTAAGGGCGTGTGATGCGAAATTCCACATCGTAAAAGATGAAAAGTTTACAATGCAAAGGCAGAAATCACAGCAATATCAGTATATAAGCCATTGAGCCTCAGCTGTTAGCTTCCTCTGTTGGCTACCTTGTTCTTTCAACCTCAATCAAAACCTACGCAAAGCAAAATAACAAAATCTTAAATGGTGTTCGACTGCTTAAAGTAATAGAAAAACTTGAAAAAGTTACATTCCCGTGCTGTGTAACCTACGTGACTATGCCCAATCAACATTACCACAATGCAAAACCATATTAAGTTTTCAAATCACATCATCATGGTGCTGTTTTCATTTCAAAGGAGCACAATTAAGATAATTACCAAGTATAATTCATAAACTTTTCACTCAACAAAATAGCAATCTCGAAATAGCACCATAACCTAACTCCAATCTAAATTATAACGATCGATTAAAATAAAATAAAAATTTGAGATCAATACATGAAATTATAAGAAATAAATGAATTAACGAAACCTAATTTGCATGATAATCTTCTCCCTGTTTTTCAACCAAAGCTAACCAAATAGAAAAATTAAAAATCTAGGTTTATGACCTAGAATCAAAATTGCGAACAAAGAAAAGACAATTTCGAGGAATAATCTTACTGTTAATTAACACGAAGTGAAGGATATGAGAATCAATCGAATGCTATCTAGGTTTGAAATTAAGCGATGGATGAGAAAATTGAACAAATCTGGAAAATAGTAGAGATAGCAAAACAAAGAACAGATTCTCTTCTCTTCTCTCACTCTCTTTTTTTTTTTCTTTCTTTTTCTCAGCTTTGGTGGTGAATGGTATGACGATGAGTGCGGTCATTTATATGAGGAGAAAAAAGAGAGAAAACGACGTCGTTGGAGGACTGTTTAGTTAGTTTTGATTTTGGTATGAAATTGGCATGATATTAACTTACACAAGAAACAGAGTTTAATTTGCAGAGAAACGCCGGTCAACTATGCGTTTTCTACGGAGTTCTATTATTATTATTTTGTTTAAGAAACCAAAAAGAGATATATTAAAAAGTATGTTAGCAAAGACATGTCAATAAACCGAATAAAATATTAACTAATTGATATTTACTGTCAAAACCGAAACACGAAAACTATTTTTTTTCTTTCTCATTCTTGCAAAACCCACAACGAGTCATTTAATCAAGATATTCTCGAGGTTAGTTTGTCCACGATTGATTTAGTTCAGATTCAAAAAATTTAGATCTCGTCTTTAGCTACCACTGTAAAATAATTTCAACTTGAACTAATTCCTCCAATGATTTCATTTTTAAATTAAAAATTTAATTGTTATGTTATTTTCAAATTGTCGAGAGACACAGTATCAAAATAACATTTAACTTGTCTCTTGATTTTCTATTAAACAAGTATAAACTACAAAATTATTTAACTTGACTATCGGTCCATTAAAAAAGTATATAAGTACTCAACCATTTCAAAATTATATTTCGTATCATCTTGCCAAAAAAATTAACACTAGAAAAAATGTTGAAGCATCTTCTTAACCCCGCACAACACATACTCACATAGGAGCAAAACAATTGAGTTCTATTATTAATATATATCATTCGTGACTGGAGTTAAAAAAAGAATAAAAGAATGGATTCACAATATTGACCAAAATAATGGATTTAATATGGCAAAATTAATTTTTCTAAGAAATATTAATAAAATTTATGTGCATTTCCTTAAATGTTTTCTGTATGATTCTTAATTTAATCAATTGTAATTTTTTATAGTTTATTATAATCACAAAATATGTATTTTAAATTAAAAATCATATAAAAATATAACATAAGTTTTTCTCTTTAATGTACGTCGTTAATTTCAAAAAAATTTACAATATCAGATAATTTAAACCATGTTTAACTTTTTATTAAGAATCATGGTTGAGTCCAAGAAAGAGAAAAATAATTAAAGAGAAAAATAAACTTGAAATAATTATTTGATGAATTGTTGTTACAATTAGAATATGATGCACTTTTATATAGTGCAATTAATGTAACTAACTTAACAACTTACATATACCATAAGTAATTTTAATTACCTCTAATAGTCCCCATATTTCCAACTTGAGAATAATACAAGAAAAAGAAAAATACAATGAAACTAATGAAAGAAAATTACAAGAAAAAGAATACAAGCCGTAATCACATCGGCAAAACGATAAAATTCATGTAGAAAGTGGTAGCGGTCGAGGTGCATAACTCTCGTCGAAGTCTTCCGCCTACTTTGGGCTAACTTGAAAATCTTTCGGTGTCTCCACGACACTCACTCTAATATAAAATCAAGAATTCCAAGCTTGGATATTCTAATGTCAAATGTTACCAACAAAGCTTAACCATAATATGATGGAAGCACAAAGAGAATGAAAAATGTCTAATACCATAGGGTAAAAGAATAAAGAAAATGTTAATTGCTTTACTACCATGTAGTAGAAACACAAAGAGAAAGCCAACAATGGCTAAAAAGAATAAAATTATAGTTAAATATATCACTAAAACATTTTCAATCTTGAATTTATAAATATTATACAATCAAGTTGAAAAAAAAAAATGAAGAATCGCAAATTTAGATTCAAAAGAAGAAAGAAAAGATATAGAAAATTTAGAAAAAAGAATATAGCGGAATAACTATTATCACTCTGATACCATATTAAGAATCATGGTTGAGTCCAAGAAAGAGAAAAATAATTCAAGAGAAAAATAAACTTGAAATAATTATTTGATGAATTGTTGTTACAATTAGAATATGGTGCACTTTTATATAGTGCAATTAATGTAACTAACTTAACAACTTACATATAACCATAAGTAATTTTAATTACCTTTAATATTTTTACCACCTCTAGAATTATATTTTTAAATATACATAATATATTGATATAAAACTTTTTCCATTCTACAGCAACTAAACTCAAAAATAATATATCACTTATCACTAACTAATATTAATATTGTATTTAAATAAAAATTGTATAGAAAGACAAATGTCAATTTTCCTAAAAAAAAAAAGGGAGAAAGACAAACGTATTGATTGAATTATTAATGTTCCCTCTCCTGTGATCTCTCTTCCCAATATAATTATTGTTAGCTCATGTGTCACCTTCATCCTTGCATTCATGTTGATTCATACAACGTTTGCATTTTCAAACCTGTCAACAATTCATCTAGTAATAGTGACGATACCAACTCCAACACTTCGTCACTAGTAAATAATATTTCCTATCTATCATTTCATTTAGTTTTTATATTTCCTTTTCTGGTTTTCTTTGGAATTTGTGCCTCATTCCATTTAATTTGTATATTTCCTTATCGGGTTAGACCATTTATCAAGCAAAGTGATTAACGACGTGTCGAATCGAGTCAGAAATCATTGGACGCTCATCAACAACCAGAACAAATTACCACATGGAAATAGTTATTTTTGATGAGCTTAACGTTAGTGGAAATAGTAATTTCTTATCATTGTTCCCTCTCTTACTTATTTGCGGTTTTTCTTTTCATTAGTTTCAGTGATCCTAATAACGAGAACGTGACTTGTTCCGGTGCCTCACTATTTTCCGATTTGAATGGGGTTTTATTTTCATAAAAGTCTTGATTATATGATCACTTTAGCGTTTAGGTCATAAAACTTATACGATTTTTTTTTATTGCATACTCAATAAATAGACATTCATATGCTATACGGATGATTTTAACTCGTTTGGGATCGAGGATTCATACTCAATAAATAGACATTCAAATGCTATATTGATGATTTTTTATTTTATTTTATCACGTTCAAAAATAAGACAAATTCAGTTGTCTTTTCTTCAAATTTCATAAAGAGATGTTTTGTTTTTAGACTTAGGAACTCTATTCAAAACATAGAAAATAGTAAATACAATTTTCCTTACCAATGAGACGCATCATCGGTGTTAAGCATAATAACAATTAGTTTAGTAAGAGTTATATTGTGACACCCTAAATCTCAAAATAATATATATAATAATTTATATCATATTCCTATAAAATTTGCAGCTGATAAATAAAAATATATTTTCAAGAAAATAAAAATTTTATAATTAATTTAGGATATCACGTTTCTTCAAAAATAAAAACACTTTAAATTTGTTTTATCCATTAAAATAGTGCAATCTCAATAAGCTTGATTTAAGTATAATAACTTGATTTAATTCTAAAAATTTACTAGTACTTCTAAGGTTTCCATACAAAAATTCGATTCAAATTAAATAAGTAAAATACAAATTAAAACCATTATTCCCGGTATCCCCTATCAGAGCGGGGTTCCTCCCAAACTTGAACTTCAAGACTCATTAACCTGTAATAACTGCAATTTCGCAAACGCAGGGCCCGACCAGTCAAACACAAACAATGAAGGAGGTGAGTTTCGAAATCATGATGACAATATAATACAAGTAAGAAGAACACGCAAACAATCATAATAGGACCGTATCATTACACAAATATTCGATCAAGAAAATATCACATTCAAATGCCAAAACCACTCAAGGAAAATCAATAGATTTCACTGTAACATCAAATTGTCTAAGAGATATTATCATCACACACGATACATATTAATAACAACAAAACAATTACAATAAAAAAATGTAATGCTATGCATGAGCTTAGACTCTACTTCACAATGTGGTACCATTCTAACTTTGAAGTACTTGGTTAGGAGGCTTGATACTATGCCACCATCCCGGTGGACGAACAATTCAAATTGGCCATGTCCTCATAGATCCCCTCAACTCAACCCGAGACACATATACGTGACAGTCGAGGTAAACGTGTGTTACGTGGTAGCTCCCGACATTTGGAGTGCGACATCCAAGTCACCTAGGAATTCTCCACCCGAATACCTCCAAGGTCTAACAATCTTGCCTTAAGGCTCGACAACAGACCGCCACGATCAGGCTCATTTAGTTGTACTTTCCTGGAATCACTAGACTTGTCAGGCCCTACCTATATGATGACAAAATAATATCCACTTCACAAATTCACAATATTTATTTTCTCCCCTCGTTGGTATATGATACTCCATTAAAACCGTTATCTGAAACACAAATTGAAATCACCATTATTTTTTCAACTATGGGGTTAATTCAATATTCTCATCACGGTTTAGAACATCACTATCATCATCATCATCATATAAACTCATCACAAAGTTATGGCATCACTATCATCACCATCACATAAAATTATCACAACACATCCATATTTTGTCATCACATAAACTCATCTAATAACACATATATATAAATTTAATTCGACACTCAATATCACAATAATATCAATAACACACATTCAAATAAATTAAATCAATCAACACCCTACAAATATTTATATTATATATTTTAATCTCACAATTTCCATATTCCCACATTAATTTATTTATCCCTCAAAGGGCTACTGTCATATTTAGCGAGCCCCAAATGAATCGTTGGGAAATACGGTTTTCCCGTTCATCTCACAATATATTATACTCATGAATTCAAACGCTCTCTCACCCCTTACCTTATTTCGACGCTTTCACCTATGAATACGATTCGACGCCCAAACAGTCTTTGTTCTTTGACTCTTTGTCCTTCAATCGATCTAACTCGATAATTTATGGGTAAACATCAAAAATAAATTATGAGGAGATATTCTAAAAAACTAAATTCGAAAATCGGTCAAATAAAATTACCATAAATCAGAAAACCAATCAGTGGATAATATATCCACTTTTCACACGGTCGTTTTGGCGTTGGTTTCACTCAAATCAGACTTATGGTGTACATGTCGCTATAATGTAAGATCTATAAGATCTATACTGAGAAATATCGATATTGTTATATATCTCACAATTATGAGCGAATTTCTTTACCATTCTATCTAGATAATAAAAATTAATGCAAGATATACTATTTTTAAACTCATTCATTTACGAAAACAAGTATTTATGGGTATTTGTTCATATCAATTATATGTGGTTTTTGACATCACCAATCCAACCAAATGTTGACCAGTTTTATTGTAAGGTTGAGAGAAAGTTGAATTTAGTGATAGGTTATATAAATCCCTTATTTAACATACAATATTGACTATATTTCAAAATACACACGAAATACAAACTTAAAACAAACTAAATTTTATTAGATAATACTTAGTTTAACTTTTTAATTAGTCTTTCATAATTATATTGTTAAGTTGATAAAGACATAATTGTAGTTTGTTTCTTTATAGTTAGTTAGATGGTTGTTACTATATTTATATATACACTTCAGATTGTATATTGTATCAATTAATTCAATAATTATAATTAATAATAATAATAATAATGATAATAAAGAGGTTATTAATTATATTTCTTTTGTATATACTCTAATTACAATGTTGTAATATGATGAGAAATCAAAACGCTACGCTAAAACAATGAACAAAATAACTTCACACTCAAACAATATAATCATAAATAAAATGAGAAAAAAAAAAACTAAATATTTGTTGAAACCACTTATTTAATTAAAAGAAAAGAAAAACGAGTTAGATGAGTAATTTTAAGTCAAAAAATGCCTAAAAGAGAAGAAAAGACTAACAAGAAAGAAGCAGTTGCACTTCAGAAATACACATACTACCATGTATATAGTTATAAAGAATCACTATTTAACTTTAATGGTTTGCTCTAGTGGTAAAAATATATGTATTGAACTCGTATGTTGTAGACATGATCTTCGCTAGTGTCAATGATGATTAGTACAACTCAAATGGTAGGTATGAAAAATATTTGATTTGATGTATTTAGATGTTGATTCAGATCCATAAAATCCTTACTTCTCCATACTTCATGAAAGTGAGTTTCACTACTAGACTCTTTAGAAAAACTAAAATCTATTTATAAATTTTTTTAAAAAAAACCTCCAATTTTATTTATTAAAATTTAAGATTAAATATGCTTTTTATCTCTATAATTTTATTAGTTTTTTAGTCTATAAATTTAACCTTAAAATTTATGTAGGCTTAATTGCACTTTTGGTCCCCCTATTATAGGTGAAAATTGAAAGTAGTCCCTCCATTTTGTTTGTCCCCAGTTTTAGTCCCCCAAACTGAATTTGAGGCCAAATCAGCATGAGGTGTCATTTTTTTAATGACGTGTCAAAAAATAGCTGACGTGGCAGACGCTGACGTGGAATAAATTTATTATTATATTATTTTTATTAAAAAATATAATTTTTATTTTTAAAAATCATTTTAATAATTGTTAAATATTTTAAAAAATCTAATTAAAATTATTAAAATAAAATTAAAAGAAAAACACTATTTTCACCATTAGCATCATCACCCAAATTGCTTTCACTGTTTCCTTTGTTGCCCTTTTCTCTCTTTTGCTTCCTCATTTTTTGGATTCTGAAGAGAATAATGGGTTGTTGGCAAATGGGGTTTTTGTTCCGATTATGTTATCAATTTTGAGTCTTTATTCATGGGGGACGCTGCTTGCTAAGCTTGCGTTTGAGAGATTTGCGTCAAGGAGGTCTGAGAAGCAATTAAGCGTTGTTTTTGGGGTTTTGGGGCTTTTTTTAGGTTTGCTTCTTGTTCTTGAGGTTGCTTCTTTGGTTTTGGATTTTGATTTTGGGATTTATGTTGATGGGTTTTGGAGGGTTTTAATATCTGCATTGATGGGTTGTCTTGCTAGTTTTTTGTTCATTCCTGCTACAAGAAGTGCTCGTTCTTTATGACTTGGAACTGATCAGATTCGTTGCAATTTGTCAATGATAACTTGTGGTTCTTTTAACCGTATGATCCTGTATGCAAATCAAATCTTGCTTATTTTTGTCGCTTTGATTTGGATTACTCCTTTGGCTGAAGTTTTTGTAAACAAAAACTATAATAACAGTAAGGGAGATAGTGCAACGACGAGTGGAGTTGGTAATGCTGATAAATTGGTAGGGAATTTGGGGTTCTTGCCATCTGATTTTGGTAACTTTAGGCGTTGGTGCTTGTTGGCGTCGAGTTTGTTGGTAATGGTGCTAATTATCAATTTGGGTGATGATGCTAATGGTGAAAATAGTGTTTTTCTTTTAATTTTATTTTAATAATTTTAATTAGATTTTTTAAAATATTTAACAATTATTAAAATGATTTTTAAAAATAAAAATTATATTTTTTAATCAAAAATAATATAAGAATAAATTTATTCCACGTCAGCGTCTGCCACGTCAGCTATTTCTTGACACGTCATTAAAAAAATGACACCTCATGCTGATTTGGCCTCAAATTCAGTTTGGGGGACTAAAACTGGGGACAAACAAAATGGAGGGACTACTTTCAATTTTCACCTATAATAGGGGGACCAAAAGTGCAATTAAGTCATTTATGTATCAACTATCGACTGAGAAATTTTAGACTTGGGTCCAATTTCACTACTAGACTCTTTAGAAAAATAAAATCTATTTATAAAAAAAAAAATTAAAAAAACCTCCAATTTTATTTATTAAAATTTAAGATTAAATACGCTTTTTATCTCTATAATTTTATTGGTTTTTTAGTCTATAAATTTAACTTTAAAATTTATGTATCAACTATTGACTGAGAAATTTTAGACTTGGTTTTAAATCACATTAATTTTTTTTTCAAAAGAAATCACATTAGATGTGAATGAAAATAATAATTATATGTGTCAATCTCAATTGATAAATCATATATATTATTGATGTTGTACCAATCAATCTGCACATTGATTTTCTTCTCTAAACAAAAGAAAAATTTCAATTCAGGTCAATGAACTCCTTAATACAGTTGATCAGAGCAACTAGAGGATGATGAAGTTGGAAACTCTCATAACTAGGGCTAAGGTTGACGTGGAATCAACTCTATGACAATATTTAGATAGTTTTTTTCTCGGGCTAAACAAAGGCCGTGATACATAGGAGCTCATGACACTAGCACATAATCCACCAAAACTAGCTCGACAAATAGACTTGATTCCAAAACTAAGGCCATTGAAAAACCCAATAAATCATTCTCAATTTCCATTTTTGAGAATTCCACCAAAACAAGCTCGACAAATATTATTGAGGGTACAATCATCAACATTAACCTTAATTGTATGCTAATTAGGAGGAAGTCAAACAGCGTCATGTCTATGTGGTTTCTACATATGAAAAAAGTTGAAGTACTGAAGTTTTATAACAAATATTGTTTTCAATTTTAATGTACAATTAGTCTCATTGATGTCTATGCAGTTTGGGTAGAGCATTTGTTAAATGATCAGCTAATTGAGGCTTGGAAGGCACATGGATCAAGTTGAAAATACCATAACAAACATGCTCTCTAATAAAGTGATATTCTATGTTTATATGCTTTGATCTCTCCTGAGTGGTTGGATTTGAGGCAAGATGTATATGACTAAAAAGTATTACATTTGGAAACTTGTATGTCAAAATCTCTAAGCAATTATTTTAACCAAAGTATTTCAGATGTCAAGGCTGCAACCTATATTCTTACTCTACAGAAGATATTATGGACTCATCAAGAAAGACACAAAATCATGTTGCTGACCTTCTAGTAGTAGAGCAACTCCCCCAATCTACATCTACATATTAGAAACTTTGAGTTATGGAACTGTAGAAAACATAAGTCATAATCTTGGAGATGTCTTAAGATACTAAAAGATTTGGTCCACAGTCATAAGATGCTTTTTGCTGGGCTTATTCATATAACAATTTAACTTGTTCACCGAGAAAGAAATATACGACCTTGAATCAGTAAGGTACATCACTCTTCCTATCAATCGTCTATACATGGATGGATCTAATAATTCTGAAGCGTTTTCTATCAAAGGAATATTTGGATCCTTAGGAGTGGCTGATGGCTTTACTCCCAATAAACATGTATCCTCAAGAAGCTGGGTAGTAAACTTTCCTTGACATATGTGTATACCCTATGACGATTTTGCAATTTATAATTCCAAAAAGGGCTTCAGATCTCCTAGCTCGAGCTTGAAATGTGTAACGCCCCAAATATTTTATCCAAAGATTACTTAAAAATAAAAATAACAATAAAATGTATGCAAGTTATGCTTGCTCCTAAACATATATTATTTAAAATAACAATAAAATGTATGCAAGTTATGCATGCTCCTAAAGATAATCTTTTGTCACAAACTTTTAAAATGTACTAGAATTCTAGAAATACGGAAGTGGTTCCCTTTCACTAAGAATAATTGTCTTTACATTGTTTTAAATTTTGAATAAATATTTTGTTAATAATATTAAATAACGTGAATGTTACTAATTATTTAAAATGAATAAATGTTAAGGATTCAAAACAAAACAAAAAAGTTGTAAACTTTTCTAAGAAATAAGTATTTTTTTAAGTAAAGTTTTAGATTAAAAATCTGGGGCGTTAAAATCACCATCAGTTGTAGACATGTTATTGAAAGGGGAAATGGTCTCATGAAAAACCACATTTCTTGAAATGATGAATTTTCTTGTGGAAATATCATACAACCTGTAACCTTTAACACACATGTTAGCCCTAAGAGAAAATTTATTTGTGAGTTATGGTATAGTATAACAAATATGCCAAACAACCAAAAATTGTAAGATGATTGTAAGTACAGAAGTACGCCTAAGAGGGGGGGGGGGTGAATTAGGTGTTAGTAAATTTTCTTGTTTTTAGTGATACGGTAGTTGAATTTTCTGAGTTTAAGAAAAAGCTTAATAATAAACTGCAGTAAGTAAATGGACACTTTAAGATTTATCCTGGTTCCCCTTATAACCAAGGGTACGTCCAGTCCTCTTGCACACCACAAGAGATTAATCCAATACTTGTCAGAAAATGTACAACCCCCACCCTGGGATTCTTGCTACAAAACTTCTAACAATACTACTAAGATAGCACACCACTATCTTAGATTAAGCTATCTTTTACAAATGATACAATAAGGTTTGAATTAGTCTAAGATGTGGTATATTGATAAACAACTCAATAGCAATTCAAGTACTTGAGAATCTTTTAGAATGATATGAAAATCTAATGCAAGTACTTAGAAAAAAATCAGAATTTTGTTCAAAGTTGTTTAATGAATTGATTCAAGGATCGTATTTTTTGATCTGAAGTTATGGGGTATTTATACTCCATAAAACATCCCTTCAGATTCGTGGCCATTGATCCAAGAGGTTTGATGAAAAATTACAATGTTCTAGAGCCATCCCAGATCTGAAAAATTGTAATGTTTCCAGGTGTATTCGAATACAGTATATGTGTATTCGAATACACCTCTTTGTAACGTTCAAAAATATTCAAATTTTGCATCATGTATTCGAATACACATTGGTGTAGTCGAATACATATTAGTGAATTTTAGCCTCTGACTTAACTGGTATTCGACTACAGATGTGTGTAGTCGAATACAACATTTAAATTTTTGCCTCTGACTTAAGTTGTATTCGAATACAACATGGTGTATTCGAATACACTTATGTACTTAGTCAAAAATATGATTTTTAAATACTTTGTTAATGTGGTTTGGACTTTTGAAACTATTTTAAATGCATGTATAAATGTGACTTGTTCTCATGTACTTGAAGTATTGGTTAGTATCATATACCTTTACATTTTATCATCTATTGTTTGGATTTGAAGCTTATTATGAAGCTTATTGATCTTCTTTTTGATCTTGTTGCATCGTCCATAATCGGTGGTCTTTGTTGTCATCAAAAATATGTAGTTTACATTCTCCCCCTTTTTGATTATGACAAAATGTTGTTGTTGTGAAGAGAGTATATAGTTGAAATCATTGCTCCCCCGTAATATATACATACTCCCCCGTTGTATGTGATGATTTGAAAAAAATTGTTTTTGAGTACCTATAAGGTTTGAAATGCAACAACAATACCAAATTTTCTCCCCCTTTTGACATGATCAAAAAGAAGAAAAACATCGAAGAAGAGACATACAAGTTGCGAGTATAATCATACAAACGGCATATAAGTGAACAAGGCAGATATCATAAAAGGAAATAAAGTCATAATCATCATAAAAGTTAATACATAACACGTCGTAATGTAGCAATACAAAATAGACCATAATCCAAATGACAAAAGAGTACATAAAACAAAGATCACAGTGGTACATAATGCAGAAGTTTTTAAATTAGTACATGTCAACTAAGGGACTTAATCAAAATCTGTCGGAATGTGGAAATGATCGATTTTGTCTGATAAACTACTAATGTCTTGAGATAGAGCGTCATGATTACGAGCAATAGTAGTTTCAATATTGCCTACTTTGAGATGCTCTCATTTTTTCCTGAATCATTTTTACTTTATCAGTAGTTTGTTGAACAATCTCATGTCCTAACACAAGGTTATCGCCTGTCTCAAACCAACACAGAGGGGTCCTACACCTTCTCCCATACAACGCCTCAAAAGGGGCCATTCCAATGCTAGAGTGAAAGCTATTGTTATAGGTAAACTCTATAAGTGGCAAAAAGCTATCCCAACTTCCATTTTGTTCCAACACACAAGCCCTCAACAAGTCTTCTAGGGATTGATTGGTTCGCTCAGTCTGACCATCTGTTTATGGGTGGTAGGCTGAACTCATCCTAAGGTTCGTACCTAAAGCGCTTTGTAAACCTTGCCAAAACTTAGAGGTAAACCTAGGGTCTCTGTCTGAGACTATACTTGATGGGATTCCATGCAACTTCACAATTTCCTTTATGTATATTTCAGCTAGCCTTTCCATAGAATAAGTTATGTTTATCGGAATAAAGTGAGCAGATTTAGTTAATCTATCCACAATAACCCAAACGCTATCGTACCTTCTTGGAGTTCGAGGTAAGCCTACAACAAAATCCATAGAGATGCTATCCCACTTCCATTCGGGAATACTCAAAGGTTGCATCAAAGCTGAAGGTTTTTGGTGTTCTATCTTAGATTTTTGGCAGGTCAAACAAGCATACACAAACTCAACAACATCTCTTTTCATTTTAGGCCACCAAAATATCCTATGTCCTTCTTCTAAGATCATCTTTCTTAACTCCTCTACATCGAGAACACAAATCCTCTCCTTAAATCTCAAAATTCCATCCACACCTAATTTAAAGTCAGGTTCTCTCCCTTGGTCAATCGACTGTAACTTATCTAAAAGGTATAAATCCAATTTCTGACTCTTTTGAATCTCTTCCAATAGTCAACTAGTTACCTTCAACATTCACTATGTTTACCCCTCTTTATGCACAAAGGCTTCAAGCTCCTCATTCCATATTATCCGCATGCTAGGCAAGACACCTAAATCCAACATATTTTCTTTGGTGGGTGTAAACATAACTTCATCAGAGAAGTCCACACCAAAGTGTTCCAAAATCCGGGAAACTTCCTTTGCATAGGGTAAGCCAATTGCCTCGCGAGATCCAAACATAACAGATTTCACAAAAAACGCCCAATTTAGTTGACGACCTTCAAATATGAAATTCATAATTTGTAGTTCAAACTCCGAAATTTGGGAGTAGTTCCCAGCCTTTGGAACCAGAATGTAGCTAAGGAAATAGTGCAGAAGGCGATAATCAACAGTAAGATTTCCCACGCCATACCATTGCTGGGCATATTTGGAACCTGCCTGAGTTCTCTTTTGTTCCATTGTGCTTATGTCAAACCGACAGAGAGAAACATACGCATCATATTTAGAAATATTGACCCATTCACACAATTTGTTGGGACAAAAATTTTCACCATTAAAGGGGATATTCAAAATTTCTCCGATGGTTTTGGTATTTAACTAAATGGTTTTACCCTTAACTCTAGATACTAGCAGTTTTCCCTCTTGGGCAAGATTGCAATAAAAAACCCTAACCAAGTCTGGATAAACAGGACCTTTGTAACCTATAAACTCTCCAACATGTTATGCTTTGAGTAACCTAGGAAAGTTAAAGTCAGAGGAAGAGTCTAAGGTACCATACT
This sequence comes from Cicer pinnatifidum, assembly GCA_037974775.1. Classification (NCBI taxonomy): domain Eukaryota; kingdom Viridiplantae; phylum Streptophyta; class Magnoliopsida; order Fabales; family Fabaceae; genus Cicer; species Cicer pinnatifidum. The sequence goes on from JBBPBR010000008.1 coordinate 10,253,761, forward strand.
TTGGGATAAGAAGTCGCTTGTCCGAGTAGAATGTGCGAAAACGATCAATTTCCTCCAGTGTGTGTAGAAGCCGGGATAGATCTGTGATGTTAGGATTCCTGGTTCGTTTTCATGAGGGACCTACTACTACATGCTTGGTGCGTGGTCCTCGTTTGCGAGCATCCATGGTGAGAAAGGAGATTTTTGGTGAAAATGGGTTTTAGAGAAAATGGGAGATTTGTGAGAAATCTGAAGAGTAATGACAAGAGAGAAGTAAAGAGGGATGTAGTTTGCTAGGTTGGGTGAATGGGTAAGTGAGTGAAAGGAGGATGGATGAGTTTTTGAGAGAAGAGAGAAGGAACTAGAGCTGTATTCGAATACCAAAATAGAGAAGAACCTAAAACGTGAATCAGCTTTTATATCTGGGCAAAAACGCGAAGGTGTATTCGACTACACATTCTTGTATTCGAATACACGTTTTTCTGGGAATGTGTATTCGACTACACCAATGTGTATTCGACTACACACGCACAATTTTGCTTAAAAAATTGAATTTTTTATGACAATTGCATCATGTAATTCACAAATTCATATATAAAAAATCAATAATCATCAAGAAATAAGAGACATGACAAACTGTGTATATCATACAATGTTTAAAGATCATTTTCATTCAAAATACCAAGTTCTCTTCGGATTTTATAAAATGAGTCTTTAGGTAATGGTTTTGTAAATATATCAGCCAATTGATTGTGTGTATCAACAAATGTTACCTCATCATTACCTTTAAGCACATGATCCCGTAGAAAATGATGTCGGATATCGATGTGTTTAGTTCTAGAGTGCATGATTGGATTCTTCGAGATGTTTATTGCGCTTGTGTTATCACATCTTAAGGGAATGCATCCGAGATCAACTCCATAGTCATGTAATTGCTGTTTGAGCCAGAGAATCTGGGCACAACAGCTTCCTGCTGCAATGTATTCAGCTTCAGCAGTACTAAGTGCAACACAAGCTTGCTTTTTACAAGACCATGAAGCTAGTGCATTTCCTAAGACATGGCACGTGCCGCTGGTGCTTTTACGGTCTGTTTTGCATCCCGCATAATCCGAATCAGAGTATCCAACTAGGCTATATATGCTACCCTTGGGATACCATAGGCCTACATTTGTCGTTCCTTTCAGATACTTCATAATTCTTTTGACAACTACTAGATGTGATTCTTTTGGATCTGCCTGAAATCTTGTACAAAGACAAACACTAAACATAATATCTGGTCGGCTGGCCGTTAGATATAATAATGATCCAATCATACCTCGATATTTGGATATGTCAATTGAAATTCCTGATGCATCTTTATCAACATATGTTCCGGAGCCCATTGGAGTTGTACTTTCTTTGCAATTTTCCATTTCAAATTTCTTTAGTAATTCTTTACAATATTTTGCTTGATTGATGAAGATGCCGTGCTCAAGTTGCTTGATATGAAGTCCAAGAAAATAGTTTAATTTTCCCATCATGGACATTTCGAATTCTCCTTGCATTATTGAGGAGAATTCTTCACATATGTCCTTGTTGGTTGATCCAAATATTATATCATCAACATAAATTTGAACCAATAATGTGTGACCATTATCTCTTTTGACAAATAAAGTTTTATCAACCTCCCTTTTGTCAAATCCTCGTTCACATAAAAAGGTGCTTAATCTGTCATTCCAAGCTCTTGGAGCTTGTTTTAGACCATAAAGAGCCTTTTTCAATTTGTAAACGTGTGAGGGATTTTGGAATCTTCAAACCCAGGGGGCTGTTTGACATAGACTTCTTCATTTATGTATCCATTGAGAAAGGCACTCTTCACATCCATTTGATATAACTCAAAATTCATGGAACAAGCATATGCTAGTAATAGTCGTATTGCCTCTAATCTTGCTACCGGAGCAAATGTTTCGTCAAAATCTATCCCTTCCTCTTGATTGTATCCTTGAGTGACCAATCTAGCTTTGTTGCGAACAACTATGCCATTCTCATCTAGTTTATTTTTAAACACCCATTTTGTACCAATGATGTGTTTATTTCCAGGAGTAGGAACAAGTTCCCATACTTGGCTTCGTTCAAATTGATTGAGTTCTTCTTGCATAACAAGTATCCATTGATCATCTTTAAGCGCATCACCAATTTTTGAGGGTTCGATTTGAGAAACAAATGCCATATTTAAACAAGCATCTTGCAACTTTAATCTTGTTGTGACTCCTTTATTGATATCACCTATGATATTATCAATTGGGTGATATTTATGGGTTCTCCATTCTTTAGGAAGATCATCACTTTGTCTTTCAATATTGACTTCACTTTCTTGATCTGGTTGATTAGTTTGAGGTTCTTTGCTTGAATCATTGCTTTCAAAAACATCATCATCACAAGAAATAATATTTTCCTCTTTTATGGGGTTAGTTTCATCAAAGGTTACATGCATTGATTCTTCAACTAATAAAGTTCTTTTATTGAAAATTCTAAATGCTTTACTAGATAAAGAGTAACCGAGAAATATACCTTCATCAGCTTTTTCATCAAATTTTCCAAGGTTGTCTTTACCGTTATTTAACACAAAACAATTACATCCAAAAATGTGGAAGTGAGAGATATTGGGTTTTCTACCTTTGTAAAGTTCATAAGGAGTTTTCTTAAGAATTGGCCTAATGATTACCCGATTTGAAACATAGCATGCTGTGTTTACAGCATCTGCCCAAAAATATTTTGGTAGATTTGAGTCGCTTAGCATAGTTCTAGCGAGCTCTATCAAGGATCTGTTCTTTCTCTCAACAACCCCATTTTGTTGTGGTGTCCTTGGTGCAGAAAAATTATGGAAAATGCCATTTTCTTCACAAAATTCTTCAAATGAAGTATTTTGAAATTCTCTTCCATGATCACTTCTAATTGATACAATTATGGCAGATTGTTCGTTTTGGACTAGCTTGGCATAGTTTTTAAATGCCTTAAAAGCTTCATTTTTACTTGCCAAGAATAAGGTCCAGGTGAACCTTGAGTAATCATCAACAATAACTAGTCCATATAAGTTTCCACCAAGACTTTTGGTTCTTGATGGACCAAACAAGTCCATATGTATCAATTGTAGTGGTCTAGAGGTTGAAATGACATTTTTAGGTTTGAAAGAACTTTTTGTTTGCTTGCCTTTTTGACATGCGTCACACAATTTATCCTTTATAAATTTCATTTTTGGTAAGCCTACAACAAGATCATGCTTGACCAATTTGTTTAAATGATCCATGTGAATATGAGCAAATCTCTTATGCCATAGCCAAGCATCATTATTGTCGCTTACCAAAAGACATTTCATTTTTAAGGATAAATCGTCAAGATTAAGTATGAAAATGTTTTTGAAACGCTTACCGACAAACTGAGTTTCATTTGTAGCTTCATTTTGGATGATGCACTCATCTTTATTAAAAATTATCTTGTATCCTTTGTCGCAAAGTTGGCTAATGCTTATGAGATTGTGTTTTAGACCTTCAACATATAAGACATCTTCAATTGAGGGGGATGGTGATGTACCGACTTTTCCAAAGCCTAAAATTTTTCCTTTGTTGTTGTCTCCATATATTACATGTCCCTTTGATTCAAGTGTTAAGGCTGAAAATTTTGTTACATCACCCATCATATGTTTGGTGCATCCACTATCTAAGTACCACATATTTGAAGTATCTTGCTTGCATACCTACAAAATTGAAATTAAACTTTATTAGGTACCCAATGTGCTTTGGGTCCTTGATGGTTAGTACCTTTCTTTACCCATATGTAATGCCCACTTGGAACACTAATGTTTCTAATGTGACATACATTAGGTGTATGACCATGAAGACCACAATAGGAACAAGTAGGATTAAATCTACTATTAGTAGCATATGTATGAGATTTATTTTGAATAATTTTCTTATTATAAAAATCATCCTTTTTCATAACTATAATCTTTTCTTGATTAGATTGATTACTTGCTTTAACAAAAATAGTTTTGTTCAAATTTAGTTTATCAAATTTTGAATATCCAAGACCACTTTTGTCGTTTGAGTATCTTTGCATATTTAAGATATTTTCCAATCCTAATTGTCCCTTTTCGTATCGTTCAATCACCCTATTTAATTGAACAATTTTGAAAGAGAGGGAATCACATTTATTGCAAGTAAAATTCTGTTTTAGTTTTTCAGAATTTTTCTCCATAGTATCAACTTTTTCTTGTAAACTTGAGATTTGTTTCTTTTGTGTTGACACTAATTTACACAGATTTTTACATTCAATAAGTAATTCCTTTATTGCATTTTGAGCATCATTGTATTCTATAATTAATTCACTATTAGTTTTATTATAAAGAGGAGAGTCTATATTACTAACCTCTTCTTCATCATCTGATTGATGCGAGGCCATTAATGCAACATTGGCGCATTCTTCACTTTCTGTTTCTGAAGATGAACTTGCTTCGTTGTCTTCCCAAGCTATGTATGCCTTCTTGAAGTCTTTCTTTTTGATGGCATTCTTCTTAGCAAGGTTTGGACAATCTGCTTTAATATGTCCTTGTTTTCCGCATTCAAAGCAAGTAAAGTTTTGATTTGATGAAGAACTATCTTTCTACTTGAAGCTTTTCTTTTTGAATGTTCTATCATTTTTAAGAAACTTACCAAATTTCTTAACTAGAAAGATAATATTTTCATCTTCATCTGAATCGTCATCTTTGATTTGTTCTCTTGATTCGGTCTTTAGAGCAATATTTTTGTTCTTCTTTTCTTGACTTTCATTTTGTTCTAGCCTTCCAAGTTCGATTTCGTGCTCTTGAAGTTTTCCAAATAGTGCAGAAAGAGACATTTTGAATAGGTTTTTCTTTTCGGATATTGCCATCACTTTTGGTTGCCAGGCCCTTGTCAATGATCTTAATACTTTTAGATTTAATTCATCATTTGTGAAGACTTTTCCAAGTGCTGTCAAGTGATTGGTTAAGTGGGAGAACCTTTTCTGCAAGTCTAGAATAGACTCTCCAGGCTGCATTCGAAATAACTCATATTTTTGTGATAGTGTGTTGAGTTTAGATCTTTTTACCTCAATGGTGCCTTCGTGAGTTATTTCCAATGTATCCCATATTTCTTTTGCTTTTTTGCAGTGGGATATACGGAAAAATTCATCCATTCCTAGTGCAGATTGCAATATATTCTTAGCTTTCTTATCAAACAACACTTTTCTTTTATCATCATCAGTCCAAGAATTTTTTATCTTAATTTCTTCTTTGTTGTTGATGACGGTTTTCGGAATGTGATGCCCATTTTCAACTGCCTCCCATATGTCATCTCCCTGTGCTTCAAGATATGCTTGCATACGTATTTTCCAAAAATCGTAGTGCTCTCAAACAAAACATGGTGGCTTGGTACTGCTACCACCATCTCTAAAAACAGGTTGTGCGGAAGCCATGTATATTTATTTGATCGAGGAGTAAGTTACCTTAACCCGCTCTGATGCCAAATGTAAGTACAGAAGTACGCCTAAGAGGGGGGGGGGGGTGAATTAGGTGTTAGTAAATTTTCTTGTTTTTAGTGATACGGTAGTTGAATTTTCTGAGTTTAAGAAAAAGCTTAATAATAAACTGCAGTAAGTAAATGGACACTTTATGATTTATCCTGGTTCCCCTTATAACCAAGGGTACGTCCAGTCCTCTTGCACACCACAAGAGATTAATCCAATACTTGTCAGAAAATGTACAACTCCCACCCTGGGATTCTTGCTACAAAACTTCTAACAATACTACAAAGATAGCACACCACTATCTTAGATTAAGCTATCTTTTACAAATGATACAATAAGGTTTGAATTAGTCTAAGATGTGGTATATTGATAAACAACTCAATAGCAATTCAAGTACTTGAGAACCTTTTAGAATGATATGAAAATCTAATGCAAGTACTTAGAAAAAAATCAGAATTTTGTTCAAAGTTGTTTAATGAATTGATTCAAGGATCGTATTTTTTGATCTGAAGTTATGGGGTATTTATACTCCATAAAACATCCCTTCAGATTCATGGCCATTGATCCAAGAGGTTTGATGAAAAATTACAATGTTCTAGAGCCATCCTAGAACTGAAAAATTGTAATGTTTCCAGGTGTATTCGAATACAGTATATGTGTATTCGAATACACCTCTTTGTAACGTTCAAAAATATTCAAAGTTTGCATCATGTATTCGAATACACATTGGTGTAGTCGAATACAAATTAGTGAATTTTAGCCTCTGACTTAACTTGTATTCGACTATAGATGTGTGTAGTCGAATACAACATTTAAATTTTTGCCTCTGACTTAAGTTGTATTCGAATACAACATGGTGTATTCGAATACACTTATGTACTTAGTCAAAAATATGATTTTTAAATACTTTGTTAATGTGGTTTGGACTTTTGAAACTATTTTAAATGCATGTATAAATGTGACTTGTTCTCATGTACTTGAAGTATTGGTTAGTATCATATACCTTTACATTTTATCATCTATTGTTTGGATTTGAAGCTTATTATGAAGCTTATTGATCTTCTTTTTGATCTTGTTGCATCGTCCATTATCGGTGGTCTTTGTCGTCATCAAAAATATGTAGTTTACATCTTTCAATAGTCCACTAGTTACCTTCAACATTCCCAATTTAATACTTTCTGGTGTCACTTCACAAACTAAACTAAGGTATCTAAACTGTTCCAACAACTCACTATTCTTAACCATTAAGGCGGACACACTCAAAGTCTTCCTACTCAAGGCATCAACCACTACATTGGCCTTTCCAGGGTGATAATTAAGCTCCAAATCAAAATCTTTAAGAAATTCCATCCACCTACGTTGTCTCATGTTCAACTCCTTCTCATCAAAAAGATACTTAAGGCTCTTATGGTCACTAAAAACCTCAAATCTAGATCCATATAAATAATGTCTCCATATCTTAAGTACAAAGACAACTGCCGCTAGTTCTAGGTCATGGGTAGGGTAGTTCCTCTCATGAATCTTCAGTTGCCTAGAAGCATATGCTACTACCTTCCCATCCTGCATAAGTACTCCACCTAATCCAGAACCACACGCATCACAATATACTACAAAGGGTTCACTCAGGTCAGGTAATACTAAGATCGGTGCAGAGGTCAATCGTTTCTTAAGCTCTTGGAAGCTATTCTCACAATGAGTATCCCACACGAACAATTCCCCTTTTCGGGTCAACTTAGTTAAAGGTAAGGCCAACTTGGAGAATCCTTCTATGAACCTACGATAATAACCTCCCAATCCTAGGAAACTCCTAATCTCAGTCACTGATTTAGGTGCTTTCCATTCTAAGACACTCTCCACTTTGGTAGGATCAACAGCTATTCCACCTCTTGAAATTATATGTCCTAGGAAACTTACTTCCTCTAACCAAAATTCACACTTAGACAACTTGGCAAATAATTGTTTCTCCTTAAGGGTTTTCAAGACTATCCTTAGATGTTCACCATGTTCTTCCTTAGTCTTAGAGTACACTAGGATATCATCTATAAACACAACCACAAAAGAGTCTAGGTAAGGATGAAAGATCCGATTCATGTAATCCATAAACACTGCTGGTGCATTAGTCACACCAAAAGGAATAACCAAATACTCGTAATGGCCATAACGGGTCCTAAAGGAAGTCTTAGGGGTATCAGAAGGTTCCACTCGGATCTGATGGTAACCTGACCTCAGATCGATCTTACTAAACACACATGATCCTATCAATTGATCCATAAGGTCATCTATCCTAGGTAGCAAATACTTATTCTTGATTGTCACTTTATTAAGTCGACGGTAATCTACGCATAACCTCATAGAGCCATCCTTCTTCTTAACCAACAACACAGGTGCACCCCATGGTGAAACACTAGGCCTTATAAATTGTTTATCTAAAAGCTCTTCCATTTGTTTCTTAAGCTCAGACAATTCTAAGGGAGACATCCTATACGGTGCCATGGATATGGATCCAGTACCTGGTACAAGGTCAATGCTAAACTCAATTTCACACTCTGGTGGTAAACTAATGACATCTTCAGGGAATTCACACACAATAGGAACATCTCATATTACCACTTTTTCTTCAAATTCCAATGAGGCAAGGATCATGTATAACTGGGCATCTTCTTTCAAGAGTGCCTTCTTTTGGTAGGTGGATATATTACTAGGCTTATCCCACTCTTCTGACTCCATAATTTCAATGATTTTACTAAAAAAATCTACGCGGACACGGTTGGCCGATAGCCAATCCATACCAAGAATCACATCAACCAGACGCAAAGGTAGACACACTAAGTCAACTCGAAAGTCCCTTCCACACACATGGATAGAAATGTCAAGACAAACACTAGAGGTATCAACAGAATCACTAGTTGGAGTATTCACAATAAACTCATACTGTAAACGAGATACATGTAGTCCTAAACGTCTAACACAATGAAGAGACACAAAGGAATGAGTGGCACCACAATCAAATAGTACAAATAAAGGAGTATCACTTATGAGACATGTACCTTGGATCAAGTTGTCTTTCTCAGACGCTCCTGCACCACTGAGGGCAAAGACTCTTCCATTGGATTTAGGTCGGCTGGCTTGGGAACTCTAGTTTCCAGGCTGTGGAGTCTTCCTTGGGTAAGGGCATGTGGTGCTAATGTGGCCTTGTTGTTGACAATTAAAACAAGTAATTCCAGCATCTCTACATTCATATGTCATGTGACCCTTCTTGCCACACCTGCTACATCGGACAGGAGTAGCTAGATAACCATTATTACCATTGTTGTTGCGTGAGACTTGACCCATGTTGTTACTATTTCCACTACTAACTCCTCGTCCATTGGGGTTTCCTTTACCACTCCCATAACTATAATTGTTCCCATTTCCTTTTCCGTTACCACTACTAGCTCCTTTTCCAGCTGAAAAACTATGTTGTTGATACTATGTTGTTTATTAACTTAGTATTTGGTTTAATCTTTCTGTGGGATGAATTGGCTCCTTACACCAACATTTAGGTACTAACGATCTCGAAGAGTAGCATGAATTATATTTGTTTCGCGCACGTGCGTGGGAGAAAGAGGTACTTTAACTAAATAATAATATTTATATTTATAAGAACGATGTGGTACATTTTTTTTAAGTTTATTTACTTTTTATTGCCAATTTTAAATAAAAATGCGGAGGTGGGGTTCGTTTGTTAGGAAAAACCTGAATTATTTTGTTTTAAGAAGTGAAAATTGTCTACAATTAGCAAATTAAATTTGGTGTACTTTGCACAATAGTTTGAAACTTATTATCCAGTGATGGAAGCAAACTTTTCTATCCAATGTGGGACTTTAATATTTACATAGTTGAAAACTACTCAACATATGAGTGTTTTTCAATGTTGGATTTCAAAAAAATTATTTACAACGTGGGACTTGAATTTAATAAATATGTTTCTTTCCACTTGAATTTATAAAAAATATTTATTTTCAATGTGAGACTTAAATTTTAAAATAAGTTTCTTTCCACTTAAATTTACAAAAAAATATTTATTTCCAATATATGATTTCAACAAATTTTTAAATTCACACAATTATATATTTATGCTTCAACAAAAACGCTTGAAGTGTTGTACGCATCGCAAATAAAGTGACATCCTGCCTCTACTCTGGACCGAATAAACACTTTACCTCTCACAAAATGAACAACTATAATAACTAAACACCATCTCTACATTTTAAACACCATCTCTGCTTCTTTCTTGGTGAAACCACTTATTTAATTAAAAGGAAAGAAAAACTAGTTAGATGAGTCATTTTAAGTCAAAAAAGGCCTAAAAGAGAAGAAAAGACTAACAAGAAAGAAGCAGTTGCACTTCAGAAATACACATACTACCATGTATATAGTTATAAAGAATCACTATTTAACTTTAATGGTTTGCTCTAGTGGTAAAAATATATGTATTAAACTCGTATGTTGTAGACATGATCTTCGCTAGTGTCAATGATGATTAGTACAACTCAAATGGTAGGTATGAAAAATATTTGATTTGATGTATTTAGATGTTTATTCAGATCCATAAAATCCTTACTTCTCCATACTTCATGAAAGTGAGTTTCACTACTAGACTCTTTAGAAAAACTAAAATCTATTTATAATTTTTTTTTAAAAAAACCTCCAATTTTATTTATTAAAATTTAAGATTAAATATGCTTTTTATCTCTATAATTTTATTAGTTTTTTAGTCTATAAATTTAACCTTAAAATTTATGTAGGCTTAATTGCACTTTTGGTCCCCCTATTATAGGTGAAAATTGAAAGTAGTCCCTCCATTTTGTTTGTCCCCAGTTTTAGTCCCCCAAACTGAATTTGAGGCCAAATCAGCATGACGTGTCATTTTTTTAATGACGTGTCAAAAAATAGCTGACGTGGCAGACGCTGACGTGGAATAAATTTATTATTATATTATTTTTATTAAAAAATATAATTTTTATTTTTAAAAATCATTTTAATAATTGTTAAATATTTTAAAAAATCTAATTAAAATTATTAAAATAAAATGAAAAGAAAAACACTATTTTCACCATTAGCATCATCACCCAAATTGCTTTCACTGTTTCCTTTGTTGCCCTTTTCTCTCTTTTGCTTCCTCATTTTTTGGATTCTGAAGAGAATAATGGGTTGTTGGCAAATGGGGTTTTTGTTCCGATTATGTTATCAATTTTGAGTCTTTATTCATGGGGGACGCTGCTTGCTAAGCTTGCGTTTGAGAGATTTGCGTCAAGGAGGTCTGAGAAGCAATTAAGCGTTGTTTTTGGGGTTTTGGGGCTTTTTTTAGGTTTGCTTCTTGTTCTTGAGGTTGCTTCTTTGGTTTTGGATTTTGATTTTGGGATTTATGTTGATGGGTTTTGGAGGGTTTTAATATCTGCATTGATGGGTTGTCTTGCTAGTTTTTTGTTCATTCCTGCTACAAGAAGTGCTCGTTCTTTATGACTTGGAACTGATCAGATTCGTTGCAATTTGTCAATGATAACTTGTGGTTCTTTTAACCGTATGATCCTGTATGCAAATCAAATCTTGCTTATTTTTGTCGCTTTGATTTGGATTACTCCTTTGGCTGAAGTTTTTGTAAACAAAAACTATAATAACAGTAAGGGAGATAGTGCAACGACGAGTGGAGTTGGTAATGCTGATAAATTGGTAGGGAATTTGGGGTTCTTGCCATCTGATTTTGGTAACTTTAGGCGTTGGTGCTTGTTGGCGTCGAGTTTGTTGGTAATGGTGCTAATTATCAATTTGGGTGATGATGCTAATGGTGAAAATAGTGTTTTTCTTTTAATTTTATTTTAATAATTTTAATTAGATTTTTTAAAATATTTAACAATTATTAAAATGATTTTTAAAAATAAAAATTATATTTTTTAATCAAAAATAATATAAGAATAAATTTATTCCACGTCAGCGTCTGCCACGTCAGCTATTTCTTGACACGTCATTAAAAAAATGACACCTCATGCTGATTTGGCCTCAAATTCAGTTTGGGGGACTAAAATTGGGGACAAACAAAATGGAGGGACTACTTTCAATTTTTACCTATAATAGGGGGACCAAAAGTGCAATTAAGCCATTTATGTATCAACTATCGACTGAGAAATTTTAGACTTGGGTTTAAATCACATTAATTTTTTTTTCAAAAGAAATCACATTAGATTTGAATGAAAATAATAATTATATGTTTCAATCTCAATGATAAATCATATATATTATTCATGTTGTACCAATCAATCTGCACATTGATTTTCTTCTCTAAACAAAAGAAAAATTTCAATTCAGGTCAATGAACTCCTTAATACAGTTGATCAGAGCAACTAGAGGATGATGAAGTTGGAAACTCTTATAACTAGGGCTAAGGTTGACGTGGAATCAACTCTATGACAATATTTAGATAGTTTTTTTCTCGGGCTAAACAAAGGCCATGATACATAGGAGCTCATGACACTAGCACATAATCCACCAAAACTAGCTCGACAAATAGACTTGATTCCAAAACTAAGGCCATTGAAAAACCCAGTAAATCATTCTCAATTTCAATTTTTGAAAATTCCACCAAAACAAGCTCGACAAATATTATTGAGGGTACAATCATCAACATTAACCTTAATTGTATGCTAATTAGGAGGAAGTCAAACAACATCATGTCTATGTGGTTTCTACATATGAAAAAAGTTGAAGTACTGAAGTTTTATAACAAATATTGTTTTCAATGTTAATGTACAATTAGTCTCATTGATGTCTATGCAGTTTGGGTAGAGCATTTGTTAAATGATCAGCTAATTGAGGCTTGGAAGGCACATCGATCAAGTTGAAAATACCATAACAAACATGCTCTCTAATAAAGTGATAGTCTATGTCTATATGCTTTGATCTCTCTTGAGTGGTTGGATTTGAGGCAAGATGTATAGCTGACTAAAAAGTATTACATTTGGAAACTTGTGTGTCAAAATCTCTAAGCAATTGTTTTAACCAAAGTATTTCAGATGTCAAGGCTGCAACCTATATTCTTACTCTACAAAAGATATTATGGACTCATCAAGAAAGACACAAAATCATGTTGCTGACCTTCTAGTAGTAGCGCAACTCCCCCAATCTACATCTACATATTAGAAACTTTGCGTGATGGAACTGTAGAAAACATAAGTCATAATCTTGGAGATGTTTTAAGATACTATAAGATTTGGTCCACAGTCATAAAATGCTTCTTGTTGGGCTTATTCATATAATAATTTAACTTGTTCACCGAGAAAGAAATATACGACCTTGAATCAGTAAGGTACATCACTCTTCCTATCAATCGTCTATACATGGATCGATCTAATAATTCTGAAGCGTTTTCTATCAAAGGAATATTTGGATCCTTAGGAGTGGCTGATGGCTTTACTCCCAATAAACATGTATCCTCAAGAAGTTGGGTAGTAAACTTTCGTTAACATATGTGTATACCCTATGACGATTTTGCAATTTATAATTCCAAAAAGTGCTTCAGATCCCCTAGCTCGAGCTTGAAATGTGTAACGCCCCAAATATTTTATCCAAAGATTACTTAAAAATATTTGTTTTACTTTAGAAACAACTATAATTTTTCTTCTTCTTAAGAATAGTGTATCATGTAATCATTTGAAGATGCGTTTGAAAGTTATTTGATATATATATATATATATATATATATATATATATATATATATATATATATATATATATATATATATATATATATATATATGTGTATATGTATATATATATATATATATATTGTAAAAGAACGTTAAGTAATTTACTAAAATATTATTTATTCATTTATTTGCAAAATTAATTTTCCAGTTGTTAGATCGATATTCATTTATACTCCAACCTAAAATAAATTATCTTTAAGTGAAATTCAAAAGATACAAGGTTGACTGAAATTAATGGCATTCAATTATTTACTAGCAAATGAAATCTCACTTCCGCGTTTCTATTAAAAGTAATGAAGAGTGAATAACTTTACAATGTATGACAATTTTTAGTAATACAAAACATTATGTTTAAGTAAAAGTCTCATTTTCTAGCGCTTGTGCTCCAATCGAACATCATTCATGCAACTATTTGAGATCATTAGTACATAAAGGCATTTTGCAATAAAATAATTCATAAGGGGACAAGTTTTTCAGATTTAATGAAGGAACTCTATTTATTATATGAGTTTAAGTTGACATAAAGTTTTTTATGGAAATCAAGGATTGAAAAGGAAGTGCTTTGGCTACATTTAACGGATGGTGATGCTTTCTCTTAAAAATTAAGTTTTGTTGAGAAGATGAAAAATGGTGCAGAGTACTCAGTTCCCACAGAAAACTAGTTAAATCCAATTCCCTTGCATTATCAATACGCATATATTTTATATGTTTACCTGAGTTTTCACCAAAGTAAGTTTGTTTTAATTTTATCAGTGGCCACAAATTTATACTTCAACAAATACAACCATGTGAATCTTATGTGGTCATCCACTATAGTAAACAATAACACTTATTTTCATAAGTAGTAAGATCAAAAGGGCCCTGTTAGTACAAAGGCGCACCTAAGAAGGGTGATAAATTAGGTGTTTAGAATTTTACAGTTTTTACAAACTTAGTGGATTATTTTTCTAACTATGATTATAGTTTATAGAACCATGTGTTTTCTCCCTTGTGTCCATTCAAATGTCTAACTAGCAAGAATAAATACATGAATCTATTATATATATTTAAAACAGACCCCCGAATGCCACCTCACCCTCGAATGCCACCTATACAAATATTTCCCACATCAGCCAAAAAACTGATGTGGACCTCTACTCTTTTCTTCGCTCTCAATCATGCTCTCAATACCTAATATCCTTCAATCCTACTCTATTTTTTCTCTTTCTTCCACAATTTTTTTAATACCTCCAAAATCTATTTAATAATATTATTTTATAATAAATTTAGAAATTATAAAATTATTTTACAATTATTTCTAATTTATAAATTATTTTACAATTTGATAATAATTTATAATTTATATTATTATCAAATTATTTTATAAGTTATTTTACAATTATTTATAATTTATAAATTATTTTACAATTTGATAATATATATAATAGATTTATATTATTATTAAATTATTTTATAAGTTATTTTATAATAAATTTATAAATTATTTTATAATATTATTAGTCATTTACCAATGGTAATAATTTATATTATTAATCATT
>JBBPBR010000008.1:10269816-10285880 GCA_037974775.1 Cicer pinnatifidum
TATATTCAATAATTTTTTTTTACAATAACTTCTTATGGTCGCAATTAAAATATTATATAAATTTAGACTACGCTACATTATAATTCAAAATTAATATTTTTTTAAAATAAAAAATATTAAATAGTCAATAATATTTTTAAATTTTTACATCTTATTTTTGGGTTTGTATTTTACATTTTATTTCATCAAATAAATACAAGTACAGTTGAAAAATACATTAACAACAATGAGTCAAACAATTATCCTATATAATAAATTATCATACGAATTTTATAAAGTATTTTAAAAAATAAATTAGATGATTGTGATAAACATGATTTTCTCTCATTTTAATTTTTCTAATCATTTTCATTTATTATAAATTAATAAAGTAATATTATAAGATAACTATATCTATAATACATAAAATATTACTTATAAAATTTATAAAATTAATTAATCAATATCCGCGCACCGCGCGGGCCATAATCTAGTGTTAATTAATTCCAAATGGTTGGTCATTGAATGATATTATTGAATTCCTTATTTGTGTGTGCAATTAACCTCAATGAAGAGAATTATTCCTTCTCTCTAATCAGCTCCACGCCTTATTTATTAGTCGCATACATCTCTCCTTCCTAGGACACATTAAACTTACAGTTGAGAAAAATAAGTCCTAATCACCCACACGCCATTACCAACATTATATTTATCTCAAATATTTTACCAACATTATATTTATCTTAAATATTTTCTAAGCCACTAAAATAACCATCCCAACATTCCCTCGCATTTTAATCGCAGTTCTAAACTTTCATTCCTTCATCATGGTGATATTTTCGAGGGCTATATAGTGGCATCTGGAAGGAAAGCACTCAAGACAAAGGATTAGCGGTTCGTAAGATATTGATATGATGTCTGGATGTCTTAAAAGAAAAAGGATGATTTTATTTTCGTCATAAAGAAATTAACTAAATTTTTTTGATTGTTTCTTTTGAGTAATACATTTATCTTGATGAATTTAATTATAGAGTTGTATTTTTATACCTTGATAAATATGTTGATAAAGATGTTTGTAGTGAAAATGTTTAACGCCTTGTGTTATGACCCTTTTTTTCATGGTTGCTTAACTGGCTAGTGATTTGTACATTTCCGGCATCATTATCATGGTCATGACATACCATATGCATCTTTGTGGATGCCTTAGTGGCTGGTTTAATTTTCTACATTGGTATGACTGACTTATGTGTTGACGCCTTAGTGGCTAGCTATATCCAGATCATATATGTTTAGGAGCATGCATAACTTGCTTACATTTGATTGTCATTTTTATTTTGATCTAATTATTTTCTCTAAGGTGACTTCCTACTTGATTTATTTAGATACATTTTATAACTTTTGATACACCTTTGTGAATTATTAAAAAAAATCAATTTCTCTAAATCTTTTATTACAAAAAGATTTTAAATTTAAATTTTATGGTGATTAACTTATTATTTGGTTTAATCTTTCTGTGGGATGAATTGGCTCCTTACACCAACATTTAGGTACTAACGATCTCGAAGAGTAGCATGAATTATATTTGTTTCGCGCACGTGCGTGGGAGAAAGAGGAACTTTAACTAAATAATAATATTTATAGTGATAAGAACGATGTGGTACATTTTTTTAAGTTTATTTACTTTTTATCGCCAATTTTAAATAAAAATGCGGAGGTGGGGTTCGTTCGTTAGGAAAAACCTGAATTATTTTATTTTAAGAAGTGAAAATTTTCTACAATTAGCAAATTAACTTTGGTGTACTTTGCACAATAGTTTGAAACTTATTATCCAGTGATGGAAGCAAACTTTTCTATCCAATGTGGGACTTTAATATTTACATAGTGAAAACTACTCAAAACATGAGAGTTTTTCAATGTTGGATTTCAAAAAAATTATTTACAACGTGGGACTTGAATTTAAAAAACATGTTTCTTTCCACTTGAATTTATAAAAAATATTTATTTCCAATGTGAGACTTAAATTTTAAAACAAGTTTCTTTCCACTTAAATTTACAAAAAAAAAATATTTATTTCCAATATATGACTTCAACAAATTTTTAAATTCACACAATAATATATTTATGCTTCAACAAAAACGCTTGAAGTGTTGTACGCATCGCAGATAAAGTGACATCCTGCCTCTACTCGGGACCGAATAAACACTTTACCTCTCACAAAATGAACAGCTATAATAACTAAATACCATCTCTACATTTTAAATTAACTCTACGAATCATAATTGTTAACACAAAAAAGAGTAAAAATGAAGTTCATATATAGCATTATACCGCATTAATTTATTACGAAAAGGTGCAATTTGTTTAAAACTCACGTAGGCAAGGATGTTACTTCGAAATCGTGAAGGGGCTTGGAATTTTTTGATGAACCCTATTTAATCTCTCAGAATCCAGTGATGAGTTTGAAAGAGAGGAATTAAGCAATTAATAATAGTAATGGGTTATTATTACTGTCCAAAATGGTTCATTCCGATTTTATCAATGTGGGTTCTATTATTGTGCTCGGAATCAACAGAATCTGTGGTTGGTGACACTGCAAATTGGGGATGGAAGGTTGTTATTATAACACAAAGGTCCTTTCTTCCAATTCGAAGCGCCAATAAAGACACCTATGAGATACTAACCCGGTGGACCTCTAGTCACAGCTTCCTAATAGGCGATACTATTGGTAACTAATTTCATTCAGGACTGATGTTTGCGCTTTCTTATATAATGTGAAATATTAATATGTTGAAATGAATTATATACATTACAGTATTTACGTACATTAGAAGTGAACCAGTGCATGAGGTAGACAAGGGAGACTATAATTTGTGTAACGTACGGGGAAAAAATCACGTGGTGCACCAAACCGGGAATACGAAGCTGGTACTTAGAAGAATAGGAATGTATTATTTCATAAGTGGAAACAAGCGTTCTTGCAAACTTGGCTTAAAGCTCGCTATACATGTCGCTATAATGTAAGATCTATAAGATCTATACTAAGAAATATCGATATTGTTATATATCTCACAATTATGAGCGAATTTCTTTACCATTCTATCTAGACATTAAAAATTAATGCAATATATACTATTTTTAAACTCATTCTTTTACGAAAAAAATATTTATGGGTATTTGTTCATATCAATTATATGTGATTTTTGACATCACCAATCCAACCAAATGTTGACAAGTTTTATTGTAAGGTTGAGAGAAAGTTGAATTTAGTGATAGGTTATATAAATCCCTTATTTAACATACAATATTGACTATATTTCAAAATACACACGAAATACAAACTTAAAACAAACTAAATTTTATTAGATAATACTTAGTTTAACTTTTTAATTAGTCTTTCATAATTATATTGTTAAGTTGATAGAGACATAATTGTAGTTTGTTTCTTTATAGTTAGTTAGATGGTTGTTACAATATTTATATCTACACTTCAGATTGTATATTGTATCAATTAATTCAATAATTATAATAATTAATAATAATGATGATAATGATAATAATGAGGTTATTAATTATATTTCTTTTGTATATATTCTAATTACAATGTTGTAATATGATGAGAAATCAAAACGTTGCGCTAAAACAATGAACAAAATAACTTCACACTTAAACAATATAATCATAAACAAAATGAGAAAAAAAACTAAGTATTTGTGGAAACCACTTATTTAATTAAAAGGAAAGAAAAACGAGTTAGATGAGTCATTTTAAGTCAAAAAAGGCCTAAAAGGGAAGAAAAGACTAACAAGAAAGAAGCAGTAGCACTTCAGAAATACACATACTACCATGTATATAGTTATAAAGAATCGCTATTTAACTTTAATGGTTTGCTCTAGTGGTAAAAATATATGTATTAAACTGGTATGTTGTAGACATGATCTTGATCTTCGCTAGTGTCATTGATGATTAGTACAACTACAATGGTAGGTATGAAAAATATTTGATTTGATGTATTAAGATATTGATTCAGATCCATAAAATCCTTACTTCTCCATACTTCATGAAAGTAAGTTTCACTACTAGACTCTTTAGAAAAATAAAATCTATTTATAATTTTTTTTTTTAAAAAAAAACCTCATATTTTATTTATTAAAATTTAAGATTAAATATGGTTTTTTAGTCTATAAATTTAACCTTAAAATTTATGTATCAACTATCGACTGAGAAATTTTAGACTTGGGTTTAAATCACATTAATTTTTTTTTTCAAAAGAAATCACATTAGATGTGAATGAAAATAATAATTATATGTGTCAATCTCAAATGATAAATCATATATATTATTCATGTTGTACCAATCAATCTGCACATTGATTTTCTTCTCTAAACAAAAGAAAAATTTCAATTCAGGTTAATGAACTCCTTAATGCAGTTGATCAGAGCAACTAGAGGATGATGAAGTTGGAAACTCTCATAACTAGGGCTAAGGTTGACGTGAAATCAACCCTATGACAATATTTAGATAGTTTTGGAATCAACATAGGAGCTCATGACACTATACAAAGGCCATGATACATAGGAGCTCATGACACTAGCACATAATCCACCAAAACTAGCTCGACAAATAGACTTGATTCCAAAACTAAGGCCATTGAAAAACCCAATAAATCATTCTCAATTTCCATTTTTGAGAATTCCACCAAAACAAGCTCGACAAATATTATTGAGGGTACAATCATCAACATTAACCTTAATTGTATGCTAATTAGGAGGAAGTCAAACAACATCATGTCTATGTGGTTTCTACAGTTGAAAAAAGTTGAAGTACTGAAGTTTTATAACAAATATTGTTTTCAATTTTAATGTACAATTAGTCTCATTGATGTCTATGCAGTTTGGGTAGAGCATTTGTTAAATGATCAGCTAATTGAGGCTTGGAAGGCACATGGATCAAGTTGAAAATACCATAACAAACATGCTCTCTATTAAAGTAATAGTCTATGTCTATATGCTTTGATCTCTCCTGAGTGGTTGGATTTGAGGCATGATGTATAGGTGACTAAAAAGTATTACATTTGGAAACTTGTATGTCAAAATCTCTAAGCAATTGTTTTAACCAAAGTATTTCAGATGTCAAGGCTGCAACCTATATTCTTACTCTAGAGAAGATATTATGGACTCATCAAGAAAGACACAAAATCATGTTGGTGACCTTCTAGTAGTAGTGCAACTCCCCCAATCTACATCTACATATTAGAAACTTTGAGTGATGGAACTGTAGAAAACATAAGTCATAATCTTGGAGATGTCTTAAGATACTATAAGATTTGGTCCACAGTCATAAGATGCTTCTTGTTGGGCTTATTCATATAATAATTTAACTTGTTCACCGAGAAAGAAATATACGACCTTGAATCAGTATGGTACATCACTCTTCCTATCAATCGTCTATACATGGATGGATCTAATAATTCTGAAGCGTTTTCTATCAAAGGAATATTTGGATCCTTAGGAGTGGCTGACGGCTTTACTCCCAATAAACATGTATACTCAAGAAGCTGGGTAGTAAACTTTCTTTGACATATGTGTATACGCTATGACGATTTTGCAATTTATAATTCCAAAAAGTGCTTCAGATCCCCTAGCTCGAGCTTGAAATGTGTAACGCCCCAAATATTTTATCCAAAGATTACTTAAAAATATTTGTTTTACTTTAGAAACAACTATAATTTTTTTTCTTCTTAAGAATAGTGTATCATTTAATCATTTGAAGATGCGTTAGAAAGTGATTTGATATATATATATATATATATATATATATATATATATATATATATATATATATATATATATATATATATATTCATTTATACTCCAACATAAAATAAATTATCTTTATGTGAAATTCAAAAGATACAAGGTTGACTGAAATTAATGGCATTCAATTATTTACTAGCAAATGAAATGTCACTTCAACGTTTCTATTAAAAGTAATGAAGAGTGAATAACTTTACAATGTATCACAAAATTTTTAGTAATACAAAACATTATTTTTTAAGTAAAAGTCTCATTTTCTAGCGCGTGTGCACCTATCGAACATCATTCATGCAACTATTTGAGATCATTAGTACCTAAATATTGGCGTCATGGGTCAGTTTGTCACACAAAAAAAATTAAACCAAATAATAAATTAACAGCCATAAAATATGAATATAAAATCTTTTTGTAATAAAAGATTTAAAGAAAAATGCGGATGAATTGGTTCCTGACACCAACATTTAGGTACTAACGATCTCGAAGAGTAGCATGAATTATATTTTTTGTGTGCATGTGGGTGGGAGAAAGAGGCACTTTTACTAAATAATATTGTTTATAGTGATAAGAACGATGTGTACATTTTTTTTAAGTTTATTTACTTTTTATCGCCAATTTTGAATAAAAATGCGGAGGTGGATTCGTTTGTTAGGAAAAACCTGAATTATTTTGTTTTAAGAAGTGAAAATTTTCTACAATTAGCAAATTAACTTTCGTGTACTTTGCCCAATAGTTTGAAACTTATTATCCTGTGATGGAAGCAAACTTTTCTATCCAATGTGGGACTTTAATATTTACATAGTTGAAAACTACTCAAAATATGAGAGTTTTTCAATGTTGGATTTCAAAAAAATTATTTACAACGTGGGACTTGAATTTAAAAAACATGTTTCTTTCCACTTGAATTTATAAAAAAAATATTTATTTTCAATGTGAGACTTAAATTTTAAAACAAGTTTCTTTCCACTTAAATTTACAATGAAGTTCATATATAGCATTATACCGCATTAATTTATTACGAAAAGGTGCAATTTGTTTAAAACTCACGTAGGCAAGGATGTTACTTCGAAATCGTGAAGGGGCTTGGATTGTTTTGATGAACCCTATTTAACCTCTTAGAATCCGCTGGTGAGTTTGAAAGAGAGGAATTAAGCAATTAATAATAGTAATGGGTTATTATTACTGTCCAAAATGGTTCACTCTGATTTTATCAATGTGGGTTCTATTATCGTGTTTGGAATCAACAGAATATGTGGTTGGTGATAGTGTAGATTGGAGCTGGAAGGTTCTTATTCGATCACGAGGGCCCTTTCTTCCATTTCAAAGCACCCGTAGACCCACCGATGAGTTACTAACCCGGTGGGCCTCTAGTCACAACTTCCTAATAGGCGATACTATTGGTAACTAATTTCATTAACGACTGATGTTTGTGTTTTCTTATGTAATTTGAAATAATAATATGTTGAAATGAATTATATACATTACAGTGTTTTCGTACGATAGAGAAGAATCGGTGCACGAAGTAAACGAGGGAGACTATACTTCGTGTGAAGTACGGGGAAGAAATCACGTGGTGCACGACGACGGGAATACGAAAGTGGTACTTAAGAAAATAGGAATGTATTATTTCATGAGTGGAAACGAGCGTTCTTGCAAACTTGGCTTAAGGCTCGCTCTACTTGTCACTTAACCTCCAATTTCTAAAAAAATAATATAATGTAAGATCTATAAGACCTATATTGAGAAATATCGATATTGTTATATATCTCACAATTATGAGCGAATTTCTTTACCATTTTATCTAGACAATTAAAATTAATGCAATATATACCATTTTTAAACTCATTCATTTATGAAAAAATATTTATTGGTATTTGTTCATATCAATTATATATGGATTTTGACATCACCAATTCAACCAAATGTTGACAAGTTTTATTGTAAGGTTGAGAGAAAGTTGAATTTAATGATAGGTTATTTAAACCCCTTATTTAACATATGATACTGACTATATTTAAATATACACACGAAATACAAACTTAAAACAAACTAAATATTATTAGATAATACTTAGTTTAACTTTTTAATTAGTCTTTCATCGTTATATTGTTAAGTTGATAGAGAATTAATTGTATTTTGTTTACTACATTTATATATACACTTCAGATTGTATATAATGTATCAATTAATTCAATAATAATAATAATAATAATAATAATAATAATAATGATGATAATAATAATAATAATAATAATAATAATAATAATAATAATAATAATAATAATAATACTGATACTGATACTGATACTTATACTGATACTGATACTGATACTGATACTGATACTGATACTGATACTGATACTGATACTGATACTGATACTGATACTGATACTGATACTGATACTGATACTGATACTGATACTGATACTGATACTGATACTGATACTGATACTGATACTGATACTGATACTGATACTGATACTGATACTGATACTGATACTGATACTGATGTTGATGTTGATGTTGATGCTGATGCTGATGCTGATGCTGATGCTGATGCTGATGCTGATGCTGATGCTGATGCTGATACTGATACTTATGTTGATACTGATACTGATACTAATACTAATACTAATACTGATACTGATACTGATACTGATACTGATACTGATACTGATACTGATACTGATAATGATACTGATAATGATACTAATACTGAAAAACGAGTTAGATTCTATAATAATAATAATAATAATGAAGTTATTCATTATATTCTTTTGTATATACTTTAATTACAATGTTGTAATATGATGAGAAATCAAAACGTTGCGGTAAAACAATGAACAAAATCGCACTCACACAATATAATCATAAACAAAATGCGAAGAAAAAAAACTTAAATATTTGTGGAAACTACTTATTTAATTAAAAGAAAAGAAAAACGAGTTAGATGAGTCAGTTTAAGCAAAAAAAGGCCTAAAAGAGAAGAAAAGACTATCAAGAAAGAAGCAGTTGCACTTCACAAATACACATACTAGTATGTGTATAGTTAGAAAGAATCACTATTTAACTTTAATGGTTTGCTCTAGTGGTAAAATTATATGTATTAGACTCATATGTTGTAGACATGATCTTCGCTAGTGTCAATGACGATTAATACAACTTAAATGGTAGGAATAAAAAGTATTTGATTTGATATATTGAGATGTTGATTCACATCCATAAAACCCTTACTTCTCCATACTTTATAAAAGTGAGTTTCACTGTTAGACTCTTTAAAAAATAAAATCTATTTATAAAATTTTTAAAAAAAAACCTCTGATTTTATTTATTAAAATTTAAGATTAAATATGATTTTTATCTCTATAATGTTATTGGTTTTCACTCTATAAATTTAACCCTAAAATTTATGTATAATCTACTAAGAAATTTTGGACTTTGGGTTTTAATCACATTAATTTTTTTTTTCCCAAAAGAAATCACATTAGATGTGAATGAAAGTAATAATTATCCATATCAATCTCAATTGATAAATCATATATATTATTCATGTTGTACCAATCAATCTGCACATTGATTTTTTTCTCTAAACAAAAGAAAATTTTCAATTCATGTCAATGAACTCCTTAATGCAGTTGATCAGAGCAATAAGAGGATGATGAAGTTGGAAACTGTCATAACCAAGGCTAAGTGTTTTGTTCAGTTTTTGAAGTATTTTAATGATGCAACAAAAGTTTTTTCAACCTCACAACAAACAAGTTTGGATATGACTTTTCCCCAATTAGCTTCCATCTTGATTGAACTTAAACGTTCATCGATGGACCTTAACACTTATTTAGCATCAATGGGCAAGAAAATGTTGGCAAAGTACACCAAGTATTGGGGCAATAAATCTAACATAAATTAGCTCTTTTACATTGGTGTTATTTTAGATCCCCGATACAAGTTAAGGTATGTGGAGTGGTGCTTCAATGATATGTATGGTGATAAACCAATTAAAAAACACCTAAGACTTCATCTTCTAGTGTTGGTGCAATTGGTTCCCTTTGTGAAACAACTATTGTTGGTCCCACAAGCGCACACTTACAACGGGAAAATGGTTTTAAAAAACATTTAAAGAAAAAGGATTCAATTGATGTTGAAAATGAACTTGAGAGGTACACTAATGAAAAGTGTATTGAAATTGTAGAAAAGTTTGAGATTTTAATGTGTTGGAAACACAATGCTTGTCGGTATCCAATTTTTTCTAGAATGGTAAGAGATATTATGCCTACATCAGTTTCTACTATGGCTTCTAAGAGTGCTTTCAGCATCGAGGGTAGGGTTTAGAGATATATAGAAGCTCCCTAAATCCAGAAATGGCAGAGGCTTTAATATGCACCAAAAATTGGTTGAATATGTCTTTTTACCACTTTAAATACTTCATATTTGATGAAGGGTATGAGATTTTAGAGGAAGTACTGGTAGGTGCGTTGCTTTTTTTTTTTAAAAAAAAAAAATTGTATTCATTGTTATATATAATATGTATGTGTTTAACATGATAAATCACTCATTTTTAATGTATTGTAGATTTAAATGGAAGCTCAGCTGAAAGTGGCCCACTACCTTCCTCTCAGTCACAACCTTCAGACTATGTTTAAATTGTTGAAGGTCCAATTTATTTTTCATAATTATGTTCTGTTTTTAATTATGTTTAGTTTTATTGTTTTAATTATGTTCAATTTTTTATTTACTATAGGCTGCCTTTTTATTTTATTTTTTGGAGTCCCACAAGACTCATCATTGGTCATAGCACAACTAAGCAACCCACCAATATTTTTTAAGAGATAATTCTGGATTTTGGGACAAGTCGGCCATATCTTTTTGGATCAAGAAGGCTTTGTGGGTAAGTGGAGCTTCATTTAGTTTTAATTTATTATAATTGATTTCAATGAATATAAATATTCATTAAATATATACTTTTAAGAAGCTCTTTCTTGGTTGGATGTTGTGATTGATAGATAAATACAATACGTTGGAGGATATTCTTGTTGGCAAATTTTTTTATTCATGATGGCTAATTAAAGTCAATCTATATGCCAAGTAGGTTATGACAGCGACACAAACACTAGGAGAAGTTGGAAAGAAGTGGTTTCAAGGAACTGCAAATGTTATGAGGCAATTTACCTGAATATTTGAGGTGTGTAAAGGGTTTTTTTTTTTGTTCATATACAACATTCATCTATATTTTCTATCAGTAAAATTTATCATTTTGAACTTGTTAATAAGTAAAAACTCATTGTGGTAGAATGCCAAGAATATAAACGTTGATAATGTATTGATCTTGGCGGGGGATCATTTATGCCGAACGAATTATACGAACCTTGTGCAGGTATATATATAGTGTAATTGTTTTGTGGAGTAGATTGTTTCTTCATTTCCTTTTCAAAAAATTTCTTATTCATGTATATAACAAAATAACATAGTCACATTGATAGAAATGCCGATTCTTTAATCTGTTCTATAGTTGTCACCAATTCTTTCTAATTGGAACATTGATGTTATTTTGTTTTACAACTTTCATTTGTTCTTTTTTTATTTTTTTTTTTAATTTTAACTTTGATGTTATTATGTTATGCAATTGACAATGTCTCTGTCTAATTTGAACACCAATATTATTTTGTTATATAACTTTTTTTTCCTTCTAATTTGTTTTATATCTTTGCAGAAGAAAATATATTCATGCTGCTGAAATTACCAGTAAATCCTCATGATGCAGCAATATTGTCTTTATGTGGCTAATTGCAAATGTTGTGTTTGAGAACAATGATATAACAAAACTTTGATTGAAACAACAAAACAAGTGTGATGTATGATTGGCAAGTTGAAGTGTGATGTACGATATAAAGACAAGCAATAGCACTCACGATATAAAGACAAGCAATAACACTCAGCAATTACGGCATAATAACAAACAGCAACAGAGTACGTATATACAATCATCATATTATAATAATGCGTATATACCAATGCACATGATTTCAGAATTTCCAAAACAAAATCTTCCTCGAGTGGCGTAAATCATAAATGTGCCGCCTATCACAGGCCAATACTAATTACCGAAGTGCCACCCATCACATATCAACATGATTTACTAGAGCGTAGTCTATCACAGACCTACACTAAAGTTAAATCCTCGTAAGGATAAGATGAACCAATCAACTCATGGAACCATCTCGTGGCCCATCACGATCACCACTTAACCTCGTGGCCCATCACAGTCACCACTAACATTGTGACCCCTCACGGTCACCACTAACATTGTGGCCCTTCACGGTCACCACTGACAATATGGTCCATGATGGTCACCACTAGCTATGAAATGCATGAGCATACTCTGGCTCTTTTCACCACAATCATTATGTAAATGCAGCTATTAAAAGACTCCCTTGTAATACTTATTTAACACTAATATTTTTTTCATACTTATTAGAGAGCATACTCAAGACATATTTTCCTCAATAAAATTCATAACATATAACAACACGTATTTTAACACCAAAATATATAATCACGTCAGTATTAATCATCAATTCATAACTTGTAACAACACACATTTTCACTCCAATTATATATATATATATATATATATATATATTCAAATCAAAATTAATTATCATATATTCACACATTAGTCATACATCAATTACACATATAGGGTCCCTATCTGAAAACTAAAAGTTTGGAAGGAGTCCTTACCTTAGTCGTAGCTTTTACAATCATTTTCACAACCCCAATCAAACATGGCGAAAATCTCGCTCGTGACGATGCCTCAAATAAATTAGCTCCCAAACACCATAGTGTAAAGCGGAGCAATTTTCCCTCTTGACACTTCTTGAATGGAAACATAGATCTAGAAAAAAAAAAATAGAGGTTTGCGTTTTTTTTTCTTCTTGTATTTTGTTTCTTTATAGTTAGTTAGATGATTGTTACTACACCATCTATATATACACTTCAAACTTTATATTGTAATAGTTACTTCAATAATAATAATAATAATAATAATAATAATAATAATAATTAATAATAATAATAATAATAAGGTTATTCATTATATTTCTTTTGTACTCTAATAAAAATATTGTAATGGGATGAGAGATTAACACGTTGCACTAAAACAATTAACAAAATAACTTCGCGCTCATACAATATAATCATAAATAAAACGAGAAAAAAATCTAAATATTTATGAATATCACTTATTTAATTAAAAGAAAAGAAACGAACTAGATGAGTCATTTTAGGTCAAGAAAGGCCTAAAAGATAAGAAAAGGTTAACAAGAAAGAAGTTGTTGCGCTTAAGAAATACACATACTAGTGTGTGTATAGTTAGAAAGAATCACTATTTAACTTTAATGGTTTGTTTTGGTGGTAAAAATATATTTATTAGACTCAGTAAGTTATAGACATGTTCTTCGCTAGTGTCATTGACAACTAGTACAACTCAAATGATAAGTATTAAAAATATTTAATTTTATATATTTGACACGAGGATTTAGATCCATAAAATCCTTACTTCTCCATATTTCATTTAAGTGAGTTTCACACCTAGACTCTTTAAAAAAAATAAAATTATTTATAAATTTTTTTAAAAAGACCTCTGATTTGATTTATTAAAATGTAAGATTAAATATGTCTTTTATATCTATAATTTTATTGGTTTTTTAATCCTATGTAAATTTAACCCTAAAATTTATGTATCAACTATCAATTGAGAAATTTTAGACTTGAGTTTAAATAACATTAGATTTTTGTTTTCAAAAGAAATCACATTAGAAGTGAATGAAAGTAATAATTATTCATGTCAATCTTAATTGATAAAGCATATATTATCCATATTGTACTAATCAATCTACACATTAATTTTCTTCTCTAAACAAAAGAAAAATTCATCTCAATGAACTCCTTAATGCAGTTGATCAGAGCAACAAGAGGATGATGAGGTTGTAAACTCTAACCATTCTCAATTTCCATTTTTGAGAATTCCACCTAAACAAGCTCGACAAATATCATTGAAGGTACAACCATCAACATTAGCCTTAATTGTATGCTAATTTGGAGGAATCAAACAACATGTCTATGTGGTTTCTACATATGAGAAGAAAAAAAACGAATGGCAATATCGTCATTTTACAATTGCCATGAGTCACATAGACGAAGTCAGAAGTCAGAAATGGTTACTTTTGAGTTTCAAAAATTATTTAAAAATCACAATTTATGCCACCAAAGATATTACTGTGTTGAGTCACGGACTAGGTTGCTCTTTTTAAGACGTTTCGTAGCATTGACCAAATTGTGCAAGGCAGACTATCAACCACAAAGTCCTCAGAATAAAACAATCCAGATTCACTATATCGGAGTTGCACTGCATCCTAGAAAACTATTCTAGAATTATACCCTCAATATAGCGATTAAAGCCACTGTCAATATGACGATTAAAGTCGTTCGCAATATGGTACTACGACCACTCATAACTACGACATAATAATCGCTCTAGAAAACGATAGGACTACGGTACCAAACCGCTCTAAAAAAAAGACATAACAACCGTTCTAAAAAAATAAAGGAACCACGGTATAACAACTGTTGTAAAAACCGTAGGGACTGTGACACAACAACTGCTGTAAAAACTGAGGGGACTACAACATAACAAACTCTCCAAAAACGGAAGGGACTACGACATAACAACCGCTCAAAAATCGAAGGAACATAAAGAAAGGGGAGAAGTGGCTAAAAAATTAGGCGAACATAATATAAAAAGGATAAAATAAAAAGTTGGGAAATGCATCTAACTTTGGTGTACTTTTCACAATAGTTTGAAACTCATTATATAGTGATGAAAGCAAATTCACATATCTTTTCTATCCAATGTGGGACTTTAATGTTTACACAGTTGAAAACTATTCAAAATATGAGTTTTCACTAATCTGTATTCGACTACATCAATGTGTATTCGAATACAAGGTGTAGTTTTTGAATATTTTTGAACGTTACAAAGAGGTGTATTCGAATACACACATCATGTATTCGAATACAACTGGAAACAATACAATTTTTCAGATCTGGAATGGCTCTAGATCATTGTATTTTTTCATCAAATCTCTTGGATCAATGGCCACGAATCTGAAGAGATGTTTATGGAGTATAAATACCCTATAACTTTAGATCAAAAAGAATACAAATCCTTGAATCAATACCTTGAACAACTTTGAACAAAATTCTGATTTTTTACAAAGTACTTGCATTTCGTTTTTATATCATTCAGATAGGTTCTCAAGTACTTGAATTGTTATTGGATTGTTTATCAATATACCTCTCCTTATTCTTGTTCAAATCTTATTGTATCACTTGTTAAGGAAAATAGTACTTTCTTAAAAGTAGCTTAATCTAAGATAGTGGTGTGTTATCTTAAAAGTGTTGTTAGAAGTTTGTAGCAAGAATTCTAGGGTGGGAGTTGTACATTTTCTGATAATTAGTGGATCAATCTCTTGTGGTGTGCAAGAGGACTGGACGTACCCTTGGTTATAAGGGGAACCAGGATAAATCTTCAGTGTTCATTTATTTACCGCACTTTATTATTAGTAGACACTTTATCAAACTCAGAAAATTCAACTACCATATCACAAAAACACGAAAATTAACTAAAACATGAAAATATACATATATAATCCCAAATCACACAAAATGTAAAACTCACTTAATAACAAATTATATAATTCTTAATTCGAGCACATATTGACACAATTCTTTATTGATTTCAATTAGTTCACTTTTAGAGTAACTTAATTATGAATTGTCAAAGTACTATACACAATATAATATTTGAACATATATAAATACGTAAGAATTAAAGATATATGCAATTTAAATATAAAGATAATAATTGATGAAAATAACGTACTATTTTTGAAATATAGTACATATGAATTACAAAATACAATACCTACAATCTATAATGTTATTTTGGAGAAGACTATAAAATAAAACATATACGTCAATATAGTTATGCATTGATTGGTAAATAAAATTTTAAAGGTATATAAGTAAAACATTTATTGACTCAAACCTATATTGGAGTTTATGTGATGTTGTTTGACTTAAGTTTCAACACTATAACACTCATTTGAGCCCGAAAGACTTGTAAAATACTAACAAATACATATGATTATTTTGAAATGACAACACAATATATATATATATATATAATATTGATTACATATCTAACATATTCTTTAT
>JBBPBR010000008.1:10286274-10296657 GCA_037974775.1 Cicer pinnatifidum
AATATTTCCTAAAAAATAAAATTGATTGATAAATTTATGTACAATTGATAAAATATCACAGATAAGATATTAGAAAAAAATATATAATTACTCCGAAGTATATAACACAATGAATAACTTATTATTTTCTTTATTTTTCACAAGTAGATCAACATACGTGTTATCTACTCGGTCCAATACAAGGTAAGGCTCTTATATGTCTAAGATTTTGAGATTATTATTATATTATTGTCTAACTCTAAGAGAACCTTGTATAAAC
Organism: Cicer pinnatifidum; assembly: GCA_037974775.1. NCBI lineage: Eukaryota > Viridiplantae > Streptophyta > Magnoliopsida > Fabales > Fabaceae > Cicer > Cicer pinnatifidum. The sequence continues at coordinate 10,286,534 of JBBPBR010000008.1, forward strand.
CTTCAAAACTAATAGTACTTTTTTAGAATCTTTGAAACTTGTGAAACTCAATTCAACATCTACTTAATTCAAAATACATATATTAAAATACGAAGAGAAAGTTATAATTATTTCAAAGACATATCAAAAGGGGTGTTTGTCCTATTTTTCTATGTAAGATTCTCTTCTCTTAGTAGTTGTTGCAACCTATTAATCTCTCAAAACCAAATTGAGCAATAGAAATTTGTACACATATAAGAATGTAAGAAAATAATGAGAACCAATAGAAAACGTGTAATATCAAACAATTCACGTATTAAAAGTCGTGTGCACTTTAACACTAACACAGAAACGTATGCACTATATTTATACAAATTGCAAAATATCCTAGAAAAACTTTAGAACTCGTGTTTAAGAGGAACTTCTACCACTCTTGAAGACATACACATAGAAAAGAAAATGTGACATTTCATATTACAATAATCACACATGAATACATGATTCAATCTAACAATTTATAAATCATATATCATTTCATGATTCAATCAGTCATAAACCATATATCATCAATAATCATGATGTGCGGATATAAATTTCCCTAACTTGCAAGAACCCGTGAGGAGCAACAATAAATATGTGGCAACAAATTAATCAAAATAAAAGATGTAATGAACTCCGATATTTTAACGTAGAAAACCCCTCAATGAAAGGGTAAAAAACCACGGGTTGTCCAGACCAAAGAAATAGCTCCACTATAATCAAATAAGGATACAAGAGAGTCTCAAAGTGAAGCACAAAGTGTGCCTACAACCAGCCAAAACAACAAAGCAATAAAGCTTACAAATGAAAAACAAAAAGAAGAAAACACCAAAAGCCTACTGCTGTGTGAGCACTGTTTCTCCCTCTCTGAACGTCGTTTCGCCGATCCAACTGTTGAAAACGAAGACCTGAATATTGCGAACCTGCTGTCCAAAAAATAGTCTCTCTTGTAACCATAATTAGATCACTCTCCACTTAAATAAGTGAGACACATGGACTATAATATTTGGGCCTTTCTCCACATAGGAAGGGAGCCCAATACCCATCATATCTCCCCTCACAACTATGTAGAGATAATCACCAGACCGATGATATCACAACAAGTTTCAAACTTCCCTCTTGGTAATGCTTTAGTCATCATATCAGAACCATTATAATCAGTATGAACTTTAGTCAATTCCAACAACTTAGCTTCCAAAACATCACGTATCCAATGATACCTCACATCAATGTGTTTGGACCTGCTATGAAACATTGAATTCTTACCAAGATGAATAACACTTTGACTATCGACAAATAATACATATTTGTCCTTAATAAAACCAAGCTCCTGCAAGAATTTCTTCAACCAAATCAACTCTTTGCATGCTTCAGTAATGGCAATGAACTCTGCCTCAGTTGTAGATAATGCTACACATTTCTGTAATCTAGATGCCAAGCCATAGCTCCATCTGCAAAGTTAATCATGTAGCCTGAAGTTGACTTTCTCGAGTCAATATCTCCAGCCATATCTGAGTCAGAGTACCCCACCAAAATAGGTTTGTCACCTCCAAAACAAAGCGTCATATATGTAGTACCACAAAGATACCTCAAAATCCATTTTACAACATTCCAATGCTCTCTACCTGGATTTGACAAAAATCTACTGCCTGTACCAGCAGCATGCACAATATCTGGTCTTGTACACACCATTGAATACATTAAACTATCCATAACAGAAGCATAAGGAACTCGTTCCATGTCTCTTTTCTCATCTTCATTAGAAGGACTTTGTTTAGAACTCAACTTAAAATGAGCAGCAAGAGGAGTACTTACAGCCTTGGAGTTTTCCATCTGAAACCTTTGCAACACTCTCTAAATATAGTGTTCTTGTGACATCCAAAGTTTCTTCTGCTTTCTGTCACGCATGATTCTTATGCCAAGAATCTGTTTAGATGCTCCCATATCTTTCATGGCAAAGGACTCGCCCAACTGCTTCTTTAACCTGTCAATCTTGGAAATATTTTTTCCAACAATAAGTATGTCGTCAACATATAATAACAGGATAATAAAATCATCGTTAGAAAATTTTCTAACAAATACACAATGGTCAGAAGTAGTCTTTATGTATCCTTGGTCATACATAAGAGACTCAAACTTTTTGTACCACTGCCTTGGAGCTTGCTTCAAACCGTATAGACTCTTTCTCAGTCTACACACATAATCTTCCTTGCCTTCAACAAGGAAACCATCAAGTTGCTTCATGTAAATTTCTTCCTCCAAATCACCATGAAGGAAAGTCGTTCTTACATCCATTGGCTCTACCTCTAAGTCAAGAGTAGCTGCCAAACTCAACACGGTTCTAATTGAAGACATTTTCACCACAGGTGAGAAAATCTCATTAAAATCAACACCCTTTCTTTGACGAAAACCTTTCACCACAAACTGGCTTTATACCTCGGAGACCTTGAGTTACTCTCAATCTCCACTCTATACATCCACCTGTTTTCCAAAGCCCTTTTGCCTTTTGGCAATTTAACCAAATCATAAGTGTGATTATCATGCAAGGATTTCATCTCATCATGCATTGCATCCAACCACTTTTGATTTTCTTCACTCTCCATGGCTTCTTGAAAACACTCAAGTTCCCCTTCATCAGTCAAATTCACATACTCGTCCGAACCATACCTTGTAGATGGTTGTATATGCCTTTTAGACCTCCTGAGTTGGGTTAGAGATGATTCAGAAGCATCACTAAGATTCTCATCGTGTGTCAACTCATCATCTCCACTAGTTGGAATATTTACCTAATCTCTAAGTTGATGATCATCAACACAATCATACGGCTCATCATTCTCAACATTACCATAATTAGTATCCAAATTAGGAAAGGTGATCGAACTGGATCACCATCAGCTAAGACGTAATTTCTCTCAGGTGTAGTCTTCTCCCCCTTATCAATGTCTTCAATAGTTTGGTCTTCCATGAACACTACATCACGACTTCTGATAACCTTTTTGTTTATAGGATCATACAATTTGTAGCCAAATTCATCCTCACCGTAACCAATGAAGATACACTACTTTGACTTTGCATCCAACTTGGATCTTTCATCCTTCGGAACTGCACAAAAGTCTTGCAACCAAAGACTCTCAAGTGATCATACTTGACATTCATGCCAAACCATACCTTGTTTGGTACTTCACTATTCAAAGCAACAATAGGAGTAAGATTAGTAACATGCACTTCCGTGTACAGTGCGTCACCCCTATAATGTTTAGGCAACTTAGCTTCAGATAGCATACACCTCACTCTCTCAACAAGTGTTTGATTCATCCTCTATGCTAAACCATTCAGCTGAGGAGTTATAGGAGGAGTCTTTTAATGTGCTATACGTTGCTGTTTCCAATAGACATCAAAGGGTCGACAATACTCACCACCGTTGTCAGTACGAACACATTTTAGCTTCTTACTTGTCTGCCTCTCAACCAAAGCATGAAATTGTTTGAATTTCTCCAACACTTGGTCTTTTGTCTTTAGAAGATAAACCCATAGTTTCCTGGAACAATCATCAATAAAAGTAACAAAATAAAGTGCACCACTAAAAGATTTTACCTTTAAAGGGCCACAAACGTCAGAATGCACCAATTGAAGCAACTCTGACTTTCTAGAGGGAGGATGCCTTTTGAAGGATACTCTAGTCTGTTTACCAATCATGCAGTGATAACATTTCTCCAAATCAACATTCTTCAATCCTGGAAGCATATTCTTTCTAGCTAAACAATTTTGCCCATTTTCACTAATATGGCTAAGCCTTCAGTGCCACAAAGATGATTCCATATCCACGACATTCACAGTCTTTTGCAACCAAAGCTTTTGTCCAATACAGTTTACTAATTTTCTCCCCTCTAGCCACAACCAAGTTACCTTTACTGAGTTTCCATTTTCCAGAAGCAAAATGATTATCAAAACCACTTTCATCAAGCATATACACAGAGATCAAATTGAAGTGAACATCAGGAGCATGTTTGACTCCTTTAAGCAACAATTGCATTCTTGTGTTGGTTTGCAAGCATACATCACCAACACCAATTACCTTAGATACACCATCATTACCCATCTTCAAAACTCCAAAGTCACCTGAAGTATAAGATATAAAGAACTCCTTCCTCGGTGTAACATGTAGTGTAGCACCACTATCAATTATCCACATGTTCTCATCAGATACAAGATTAATTGAATCATAGTCACGGAGAATAAAAAGATCATCACTAGTAGCAGTAGTAACACGATCATCATCAATATCATCATCACAACCCCTTTGTTTCTGCTTACCTTTCTTGCTTTTGTTCTCCTTTTTCCACAGAAAACAAAACTTCTGTATGTGCCCTGTTCTATGACAATAATGACACTCTATATTTTTGTATTTAGACTTGGACTTGCTCTGCTATTTTCTCTACCACCATTCGGTTCTTTTTTCTGACTTCTCCCCTATTTTCAGTGAAAAGAACTTCAGATTGAGATGAAGAACCTTGTGCCTTCCTTCTCGTCTCCTCATTCAAAACACCACCCTTAGTCGTTTCCAAAGAAACAACACCATTAGGAGCTGAACTCATTATAGAAACCCGATAGTTCTAATAGTTCCATTAGTTCATCATCAAACTTGATACCCATTCCAGACATTTGATCAAGGAGCCCCTGAAATGCACTCAAGTTGTCTGAAATAGACGTTCCCTCCTTATACTTCAGACTTAGGAAGCTATTTAGTAAGAATAATTTATTATTCCTTGATTTAGAGGCAAACAAAGTCTATCTTATCCCACATAGTTTTTGCATCTGTCTCATTAGCAATATGATTGTAAACATTATCTTCTACATATTGCCTAACAAAACCACATACCTGTTGTTGATCAAAATTCTATTCTTCCGTAGATTTACCAACCGGCTTTTTAGAAAAAATAGGAAGATGCATTTTCTTCATAAATAACAAATCTTTCATCTTGCCCTTCCACAAATGGTAATTAGTACCATTCAAGCATACCATCTTTATATTCATGTTTGCCTCCATCCTTCAAGCAAGTCAAATAGCCCTTCAACCAAGAGCTCTGGAATAGGGTTACTCCTCTCTTTTCTCTTTTGGTGGTTATCTTTTCTATCACAATAGTCTCTCTTGTAACCCTAATTAGACCACTCTCTACTTAAATAAGTGAGACACATGGACTATAATATTTGAGTCTTTCTCCACATAGGAAGGGAGCCCAATACCCAACAAATCATTCAATCATTATATTAAAGCAGCACCAATCACTACAGTTTTGTCAACACTTCTAATGTTCACCTATAAATATAAATATGATCTAACTATACATTAGATTGAACCAAGAAGCCTATTTCAAGTTGCTCTCCAAAGCCTCTCTAGACAACCAAAATTTTCCAAAACCTCTCTAGATCATCAATGAATTATTGTGGGTCTTCAATTGCACTAGACCTGAAAAAAGTAGGGGGTTTAAGCTTCATGAAATCTGGTAAATTAACTTCAATCCCACTAGTTGTAGTAGTCATTTGTTGCTTAACTTGTCTAATCTCTTGTTGACCGTCGAGATTTTCATGTATTTCATCATCCTCATGTTGTTTTTTGATCCTTGTAGACTAGCAATATACTCTTCCTTAGTTGGATTTCCTTGCCTCCTCATAGGCACCTCAACATCAACATTTAAGCCAAGACCACCAAAATTATCTATGTAACACCCCGTTTTTCAAAGCGAGGGTGTATTTTTTTTTCTTCAAAAGAAATCAAAATAAAACAGAGAAATAAATAAGGTAACACCTTTGGATAAATAATTAAGTCATTATAATTTACAAGCAGCGGAAAAGTTCTCAAAATATGAATTCAAAATATTTACATAACAAAAGTGGTACAGTCTTCCAGTTTAAAAAAAAAGCAACCCAAAAGAAAGACATTTGTTCCCTCTGTGTCAACCTAGTCTGATCATTCTACAAAACAACTAAACACCCTGAGTGATCTCCACGCGCCCTGTGAGATCCTCCTAACGTAGCTCCAATCAAGCATTCCCATCTACATTCCCATCCGTAGGGTACGAACCGGTAGGATCATCCTAGCTCTCATCTGAGGGCAAAGCCCAGATTTCCACAATAGTTGTAAAGGGTCACCAACTGAAATTAACAGTTAACACATAACATTTAAGTTTTTAAATGCATAAAATATCCTCTCAACTAAGCATGCATCTTTAAAGGATTTTCCATATGCTAAAAGTTCATATAATGCTTGCCAAATGTAAATGAAATCAAATAAAGTTCTCAATCCATCAAGTAATATATAACTGACCAAAACATTGATAAATCAATTGAGCAATCAATTATCTAACTCAAAATAAGATTTTCCACTGAGCCAATCGATTTGGCCAATCGATTTCCTGAAAGTTTTTAGTGAAAAATGAACTCTGAACTTACATCAATCGATTGGGGAAATCGATTTACTGAATAACTGAGCCCCTGTGTTAAAGCCAATCGATTGAGCCAATCGATTTCCTGCGAGTTTTTAGTGAAAACTGAACTCTGAACTTACATCAATCGATTGGGCAAATCGATTTCGTGAAAGATTGAGCCCCTGTATTGAAGCCAATCGATTGGGCAAATCGATTTCGTGAAAAATGGATGAGTTCCTGGATGGCCAAATCGATTTAGCCAATCAATTTCTTCATTACATTTTCAAAGTTCAAGAAAACAGGAGACATATCAATCGATTTACCAAATCCATTTCTTAAAGGGTTTTGAAAGACAAGTTACAAAATCGATTGACAAATCGATTTGATCAATTTAGAGAAGTCCCTGTAACTCATCCAATCGATTGGGGAAATCGATTTCCCTGCTTATTCTTCCAAAAATACATAAACTAACTCAATCACATTCATACATAATACCAAATCTTAACACTTAGCAATTCCAACGCGATTACCACGACAAATTGGGTTTCGAAATAGTTTTACACTACATCCCATTCACACACAATACAAAGCATAACTCTTAGTAAAATCACACAATCACAATCACATCTCAAGTTCAAACACTCAAACATAAACTTGAATCAAACCCACTTATACATAATTTCAAAACATAACACTTAGCAAAATCAACACAATCATAAATTTGAATCAACCACGACTCGTGTGCCAAGCACCTTAATGTAATGCGTATATGCCAAAATGTATGGACTCGGAATTCCAAACCAAAACCCTCCTCGAAGGGTCGTAAATCATAATTGTACCGCCTATCGCAGGCCAAAGTACCAATTACCGAGGTGCCACCTATCACAGGTCTACACGATTTACTAAAAAGCGTAAACCATAAACGTACTGCCTATCACGGGCCCGTATCGTTTACCAAGGTGCCACCTATCACGGGTCTGCACGGTTTACTAAAAAGAACTTAAATTGTAAATGTACCGCCTATCACAGGCCAAAGTACTCTTTACCAAGGTGCCACCTATCACGGGTCTGCACAATCTACAAAAAACCGTAAATCGTAAATGTACCGCCTATCAAGGGCCAAAGTACTATTTACAAAGGTGCCACCTATCACGGGTCTGTACAATTTACAAAAAACGTAAACCATAAATGTACCGCCTATCACAGGCCAAAGTACTATTTATCAAGGTGCCACCTATCACGGGTCTGCACGATTTACAACAAGGCATGAAAATGCATGAGCATATACTGACTCCATCCACAACGATCGTTAAGTAAATGCAGATATTAAAAGATTTCCCATTTTTAATACTCATTTACTTAACCGATTCTCACATCAAACATTAAGCAAACAGATATATTAAGAGATTCCCCATCCTTAATATACTTTTGACTTAAATGATTCCCACAACAAAACATTCAGTAAACAAGACATTAAGAGATTCCCCATTCTTAATACTCATTTAACTGAAACGATTTTCAAAAACAAACATTAAGTAAACAAGACATTAAGAGATTCCCCATTCTTAATTCTCATTTAACTTAAACGATTTTCAAAACAACATTAAGTAACCAAGACATTAAGAGATTCCCCATTCTTATTGCCCAATTAACTTAAACGATTTTCAAAACAACATTAAGTAACCAAGACATTAAGAGATTCCCCATTCCTAATGCCCAGTTAACTTAAACGATTTTCACAAACACACATTAAGTAAACAAGACATTAAGAGATTCCCCATTCTTAATTCTCGTTTAACTTAATGGTTTTCAAATTCCACAAAAAACAAACTCAAACATACTTTCTCATTCAATCCATAATTCACACCAAAACACATCAAATCATTTTTCCACACAAACCACACAAAACACATCTCAAAATTCTATATTTTTCAATTATGAACACGTCGAATACGACGACACAAATCAACACAATAAATTTCATTTATTCAAAGTCATACAAACATGAGGTAAATTCATTTTCCATGAAACATTCATCAATAAAACGAAAACCTAACTCTAAGATTTTACCTATAAAACCTTAGTTTCATTTTCCCCCAAATCAACACTTTAACCCTAGCCAAATCCTTTTCCACACAACCACAGATAAGTCCCTAAATGCAAACTAAAAGTTTGGAAGGAGCCCTTACCTTCACGTTAGCTTTCCCGTGCGATTACAGTACCGTGAGTAAGTCCGGTAAAATCTCCGTTCGCAACGTTGCTTCCACAGTCCACTAGCACCGTAGCACGGAGGTGAGCAACCTTCCCTTCTATCACTTCTTGAAAGGAGGCTTAGATCTAGATGAAACGGAATGGTGTGTGTTTGACGGTTTCGGAATCCCTAACACCGTTTTTCTTCGTTTTCGAATCAAAGAGGAAGAGTGAAGTTGAGAAATCTTTGTCCTATCACCCACCCAACCTTGGGTTTCTATTCTTGAGCTTAAAGGAAGCAAAGAAAACGAAAATGGAGGGAGGGAGAATAAGGGTCACGCGAGGCAGAGGAAGAAGATGAAGCTGTTTTCTTTCCTTTGCTTTTCTTTTCTTCCTTTTTCTCTTTCCTTTTCTTCTCTTTCTCTTTCCTTTCTTTTTCCCTCCAAACAAATATATATATATATATATATATATATATATATATATATATATATATATATATATATATATATATTAATTATAACCTTAACAAATATCTCAAAATATCTAGATATTTATTAAATTACCATTTCACCCATAACCTCTCCAAACCACTTTTTGTTAAAAATATCTACTATCGTCGCAACTCAATTGACAGATACAATTTTTTGCAACTCGAGATATTTTTAACAAAGCTCCCCAGAATTAAATTCTTCGTAAACCTAAACAAAATATTCTTCGACAAATAATTTTAATCCAATTTCCAAAAATATATTTTCGGCATTTAACTCACTAAATACCGAAAACTGGGCTAAAAGCCTAAGCAATTTAACACCAAACACCCTAAAATTGCATAATTTAGGATTTAAAATTAAGGGTCTTACAATCTACGTCAATTTCGAACACAAACCGAAACAAGACCTCATCGACGAGTGCCTTGGGCTTGAGCAAATGACTCTTCAACAATTTCCCTTATAGTATGGTTCCTAGTCTTGAATGACATTCTCACCTAATGAAAGAACATTGTTAAAAAAAATGGACAAGAGGATAAGGAAATGTGGGAAGATATCGATGATGAATTGAAACACATATTTGGACAACCAATAAGACTATCATAGAGTGTTAATAACCCCTTACATGTAAATTGTGTTTGAGTACACAATTTAATGTTTGCAGCTATTATCACCATATTTTTGCAGCTATTAAGATCTACTCAACTACGTGTGAATCTAAAAAAATAAACAGTGATGCGCTTTGATATACGAGAGTAGAGGTTTAGCAGGGTTCAAAGGATTTCTTTGATTATGAAGAAGATGAAAGGAGAGGCAGAGGCAGGCAGTGATGTGCTTTGATATACGAGAGAGTAGAGGTTTTAGGTTGTAGGTTTCGTTTTGCATTTTTATATATACAACATTTTTAACAAAAAGCATTTTCCAAAAGGTGAACATATTAATCTATAAAATTGTTATACATATACTTTGTGTTTTTTTTTTTTTTTTTTTAATTTAATAG
>JBBPBR010000008.1:10296998-10355316 GCA_037974775.1 Cicer pinnatifidum
TTAAATGTTGCCTAAGCCTCCTTTAAAAAAATTTCTATTTTCATCAAACCTAAAAAAATTTGTGTCTATCCTATTTTCGATTTTGAACCTACTTTAATACCAAAAGTTTTTTATAATGAAAATTAATGATGAGGAGAGATAATTTAATTCAAAGTAGGAAATATTTTAGACTCGGTGAATATTTATAAAATTATTTATATATTTCTTTCTTCAATAAAATTATTGTAACTAGATTGATTCCTTAAAATAAAAGTTGATAAAGTGAGTAAATTAATGTTTGATCTTGTAATCATTTATAATTAATATTGTATGTGTGTAACACCCCGTTTTTCAAAGCGAGGGTGTATTTTTTTTTCAAAAGAAATTAAAATAAAACAAAGTATAATTAAGTAAAATGCCTTTGAATAATCATATAAGTCAAACATGCTATCATACAATTCCAAGGCATAACTCTTAGTAAAATCAACACAATCACAATTACATCTCAAGTTCAAACACTCAATCATAAACTTGAATCAAACACACTTACACACAATCTGTTCCAAAACATAGCACTTAGTGACATCGTCACAGTCATAAATTTGAATCAAACACACTTACACATAATTTCAAAACATAACACTTAGCAAAATCAACACAATCATAAATTTGAATCAACCACGACTCGTGTGCCAAGCACCCTAATGCAATGTGTATTTGCCAAAATGCACGGACTCGGAATTCCAAATCAAAATCCTCCTCGAAGGGCCGTAAATCATAATTGTACCGCCTATCGCAGGCCGAAGTACCAATTACCGAGGTGCCACCTATCACGGGTCTGCACGATTTACTAAAAAGCATAAACCATAAACGTACTGCCTATCACGGGCCCGTATCGTTTACCAAGGTGCCACCTATCACGGGTTTGCACGGTTTACTAAAAACAACGTAAATTGTAAATGTACCGCCTATCACAGGTCAAAGTACTATTTACCAAGGTGCCACCTATCACGGGTCTGCACAATTTACAAAAAACCGTAAATCGTAAATGTACCGCCTATCACAGGCCAAAGTACTATTTACCAAGGTGCCACCTATCACGGGTCTGCACAATTTACAAAAACATAAATCATAAATGTACCGCCTATCACAGGCCAAAGTACTATTTATCAAGGTGCCACCTATCACGGGTCTGCACGATTTACAAAAAGAATGAAAATGCATGAGCATATACTGACTCCATCCACAACAATCGTTAAGCAAATGCAGATATTAAAAGATTCCCCATTTTTAATACTCATTTAACTTAAACGATTTTCACAACAAACATTAAGCAAACATAAATATTAAGAGATTCCCCATTCTTAATACTCTTTCAACTTAAGCGATTTTCAAAACGAACATTAAGTAAACAAGACATTAAGAGATTCCCCATTCTTAATACTCATTTAACTTAAACGATTTTCAAAACAAACATTATGTAAACAAAACATTAAGAGATTCCCCATTCTTAATTCTCATTTAACTTCAACGATTTTCAAAACAAACATTAAGTAAACAAGACATTAAGAGATTCCCCATTCTTAATTCTCATTTAACTTAAACGATTTTTAAAACAAACATTAAGTAAACAAAACATTAAGAGATTCCCCATTCTTAATTCTCATTTAACTTAATGGTTTTCAAATTCCACACAAAACAAACTCAATCATATTATCAAATTAAATCCACGATTCACACCAAAACACATCAATTCATTTCTCCACAAAATCCAACATACACATATCAAATTTCATCAGTATTAATTAAGAACACGTCAAATACGACGAACACAACCCACTACTCAAACACAACAAGTTTCATTTACTCAAAATCTTACATAAATGAGTTTAAATTCATTTTCCACGAAACAGTACTTTAACCCTAACAAAATTATTTTCCACACAACCACAGATAAGTCCCTAAATGCAAACTAAAAGTTTGGAAGGAGCCCTTACCTTCACATTAGCTTTCACGTGCGATTACAGTACCGTGAGTAAGTCCGGTAAAATCTCCGTTCGCAACGTTGCTTCCAAAGTTGGTCCACTAGCACCGTAGCACGGAGATGAGCAACCTTCCCTTCTATCACTTCTTGAAAGGAGGCTTAGATCTAGATGAAACGGGGAGGTTTGTGTTTGACGGTTTTGGAATCCCTAATACCATTTTTCTTCGTTTTCTAATCAACGAGGAAGTATGGAGCTGAGAAAATCTTGCTCTCTTATCCACTAATCCTTGGGTTTCTATTTTTGAACAAAAGGAAGAAAAGAAAACGAAAAATGGAAGGAGGAGAATGGATGGTTTCTCGCGCGCAGAGGAAGAAGAAAGAAAATTTCGTTTTCTCTCCTTTGTCTTTCTTTCCCTTGTTTTTCTTTTCTTTCCTTTTCTTTCCTTTTTCTTTCTTTTCTTTCTAATTTTCTTCTTTTTTCCTCCACACAAACATATATACATATATATTAATATATATATTATTTACTTTTAACAAATATCTTCAAAACTAGATATTTATTAAAATTACTGTTTCACCCATAACGCATTAAATTCTTCGTAAAAGATTCACCGCAGTTAATTTAATTTATTTATCGACGAGTAATTCTAATCGGGCATCAAAAAATCTTTTTGGTCTTATAAACTCCAAAATATTAATAACTTTGGCTAAAAAGCCTCCGAGTTCAATACTAAAAATACACCAAAATACATAAAGTACACTTTAAAATTATGGGTCTTACATTACTACCCCTCTAAAATTAGTTTCGTCCTCGAAACTATGTGTCGATAAATAACTCTGGGTGTTGTTCTCTCATCTTGCTCTCCAATTCCCAAGTCGCATCTCCAGTAATTGGGTTCCAAATCACCTTGACCAACGATACATCTTCGGTCCTCAATCGCTTAACCTTCCTGTCATCAAATCTCACAAGTGGTACTTCGAATGACAGGTTATCCTTCAGTTGAATCGTGTCTGGTTCGATCACATGAGATGGATCTGCAAGATATTTCCTCAACTGTGACACATGAAACACGTCATGAATATTGGACAGTATCGGAGGCAATGCAATCCGATAAGCAACAGGCCCAATTCGTGCAGAAATTTTATATGGTCCAATGAATTTCGGAGTCAACTTCTTCGATTTCAATGCTCAACCAACTCCCGTAGTAGGTGTGACTCTTAGAAATACATGGTCACCCTGTTCGAATTCTAAAAGTCTGCGACGCTTGTCCGCATAACTCTTCTGACGATCTTGTGAAGTCTTCATTTTCTCCTTGATCTTCCTTACCTTAGTTGTAGTCTGTTGCACCATCTCTGGTCCGACAATCATATTTTCATCGTCCTTATACCAACACAAGGGCGTTTGACACTTGCGCCCATATAAAGCCTCATATGATGCCATTCCAATACTTGCGAGGAAACTATTGTTGTAGGTGAACTCAATCAACGGAAGTACATCATCCCAACTTCCTCTATCATCTAACACACATGCTCTCAACAGATCTTCAAGGGACTGATTCATCCTTTCAGTCTGTCCGTCCGTTTGTGGATGGTAAGCTGAACTCAATCGTAGTTTCGTTCCCAACGCTTCGTGCAATGCTCTCCAAAAATATGATGTAAACTTCGGATCACGGTCTGATACAATACTTGATGGTACTCCATGTAACCTCACAATTTCAGCAATGTAGATCTCTGTTAGTTGATCTACCTTATAGGTGGTCTTTACTGGCAAAAAGTGTGCGAATTTAGTCAATCGATCCACTATCACCCATATAAAATCATTCTTTCTCCTTGTTTTAGGCAATCCAGTTATAAAATCCATGGAAATGTTGTCCCACTTCCATTCAGGTATATCTAAAGATTGCAACATCCCAGCAGGTCGCTGATGTTCCACCTTCGCTTTCTGACAAGTTAGACAAGTTGATACATACTCCACTACATGTTTCTTCATTCCTGGCCACCAATAATTCTGCCTCAAATCCTGATACATCTTTGTTGCCCCAGGATGAATACTCAACTTACTCTTATGAGCCTCTTCTAAAATGGTTTTCCTCATATCTGTAATTTCTGATACACAAATCCTACCATTACATCGCAAAATATTATCTGATCCAACCTTGAAATCTGTTGTCTTCCCTTGCACTATTAGGTTCCTTTTCTCTTGAATCAAGACGTCATCTTGAGAATTTGCAATGTCTTCAAGTAGTCCACTCAAAATCTTAATCATTCCGAATCTCAAAATTCCCGGTGCAAACTCTACGTTCAAGTGTAGGTCTCTAAAAGCTTCCCATAATTCTTGTTGTCTAGCCATAATTGTTGAAGACACCGATACACTTCTTCTACTCAATGCATCAGCCACTACATTGGCCTTCCCAGGGTGGTACTGCAGTGTGAAATCAATATCCTTGAGAGTCTCCATCCATCGTCTCTGGCGCATGTTCAATTCCTTCTGATCAAACAAATATTTCAAACTTTTATGGTCAATAAACACGGTGAATGTGCACCCATATAAATAGTGCCTCCAGATCTTCAATGCAAAAACAACAGCAGCAAGCTCCAAATCATGAGTAGGATAGTTTCAATCATGAATCTTCAATTGCCTTGAGGCATAAGCTACAACTTCCTTGTGTTGCATCAGAACACATCCCAACCCTTGGTGAGACGCATCACAATAAACTTCATATGGTTCATCTGATTGCGGTAACACCAACACTGGTGAGGTCGTGAATTTTGTCTTCAGTAACTGAAAATTTTCCTCACACTTCTCCGTCCATGCGAACGGTTGATCTTTTCTGGTAAGTTGTGTCAATGGAGTCACAATCTTAGCAAAACCTTCAATAAACCTCCTGTAATACCCTGCCAGTCCTACGAAAATTCGTATGTCAGTGACAGTCTGAGGCTGTTTCCAAGCAAGAACCGCCTCAATCTTAGCCGGATCTACAACGATTCCTTCCTTGGTTATCACATGTCCTAAGAAATTAACTTTCTCTAGCCAAAATTCACACTTCGACAGATTGGCATACAATCGCTTCTCGCGTAAAATCTCAAGAACTTGACGTAAATGTTCTCCATGCTCTTCTTCAGTTCTCGAATAAATTAATATATCATCAATGAACACCACAACAAATTTATCAAGGAATGGATAGTCCATGAAAATTGATGGTGCATTGGTAACTCCAAACGGCATAACAAGATATTCATAATGTCCGTAACGGGTTCGGAAAGCAGTTTTCTGAATATCTCCTTCCCTTACTCGAATCTGATGGTAACCCGACTTCAAGTCAATCTTCGAGAATATCGCGGCCCCTCTCAATTGATCTATTAAATCATCAATGTGTGGCAAAGGATAACGATTCTTAATAGTTGCCTTATTAAGCTGTCTATAATCCACACATAACCGCGAGCTTCCGTCCTTCTTCTTAACTAGTAAAACTGGAGCTCCCCATGGCGATACACTTGGTCTAATAAATTTTCTCTTCAACAAATCTTCAATTTGGCCTTTGAGCTCATTTACTTCCAATGGTGACATACGGTACGGCGCAATCGAAATTGGTCCCGTTCCTGGGTGCAAATCAATGAAAAATTTCACTTCTCTTACCGGTGGCAATCCTGGAATTTCCGTTGGAAATACATCCCGGTAATCATTGACAAGCATCACATCTTCTATGTTCACATTTATCTTTGCCTCCACATTAGCTAGAGACAAAAACTCATGAGTCCCTTCACTTAGCGACACTCAGAGTTTGTTAGCGGCTAAATACTTAACAACTCCTGGTTCGGGGAAAAGAACCAATTTACGAGCACAATCCAAGATCACATAATGGTAAGACATCCAATCCATACCGAGAATGACCTCGAGTGGTTGTAGAGGTAAACATATCAAATTAACCAAGAAATCCCTATTCTGAATAGTTATTTGACAATGTAAACATGCAGAATTTACTGTCAAAGTCTTAGCAGGTGTGGAGACAACCAAATCAAAAGGTAAAGCAGACACAAATAACTTCAAACGATTCACACAATCCATAGCAATGCAGGAATGGGTTGCCCCCGAATCAAAAAGTGCAGTTAGAGTGTTACCTGCAATCTCACAGTCACGTTGAATCAGATTACCAGATGGATTCCCCTCTTCAGCACTCACACAATAAATGCGTCCTCTAGCAGTAGGACGAGTAGCCCTAGTTACATTCACAACTGGTTCTACCTTCGGAGTCGTGCAATCCTTTGCCATGTGTCCTGGCTTCTGACAATTGTAGCAGGTGAGAGTATTAGGGGTACAAGTGTTAGCATAATGTCCCTCTTCCCCACATCGGAAACATCGAACCACTCGTCCCAATTGTCTCCTGAAATTCTGGTTCCCTGGGCGATTCTGCCCACCGTTGTTAGTTCGTGGTCGATCATAAGGTTTAGCAACTTGTTTCCCCTTGTTGTTCTGATAATTCACCCGACTGGGCCCTCCTGCACTAAAATTTCCTCCTCGGCAAGCCCTCTTGTTCTTCATATCCTCAACTTCCCTACATTTTTCCACGAGAACTTGGAAACGTTGAATTCCCAAGGGCAAGACCGAGTCTTGAATCTCATACTTTAGTCTGTCTTGGAAACGATGACACATGAATGGTTCATCAATCTCTTCACGGAAAAACCTGAAATGCCTTGATAGTGATTCAAACTTAGCGGCATATTCGCCCACGGTCATGTTCCCTTGATGTAGTTTCAGGAAATCATCACCCAGCTTAGTCCTGGTACTCATCGGAAAGTATTTGTCTAAAAACTTCCTTTTGAATGATTCCCAGTTCACCTCCTCGTGAGCCGATCTCATCAACAATCTTGCACTCCTCCACCAGTACTCAGCATCCCCTAATAGCATATAAGTGGCATAGTTGACCTTCACTGCCGCCTGACAGTTAATCATTTCGAAGATCTTCTCCACTTCTTGGATCCACTGATCCGCTTTCTCTGAATTTTCATCCCCCTTAAACTTGGGAGGATTGTAACGACGGAAGTCTTGTAACCCTCTTGACTCCGCAGCACAGATCTCTCTTTCCCTCTTTTCGAGATCACGTTGAGTCTTGGCAGCAGTCTGTGCAGCAACAGAAGCAGCCATGTTATTCATAGCCTCCGCCATTCAATCATCCCTATTAGCATTAGCTCTCGGAACGTCATTTCTTCTTGGCGGCATGGTTTTCCTATAAAACCATCATCAAGTAGAGTCTTAACACTACTTCAAATAATTCCAAAAATAACCTCCGACCACGTCGGAACATAATAAATATTGAAGACCTGACAACTCAAACCACCTAACCCGACGCATGATCAAATAACAACTCCCAACCTACAGGTCGACCTACAATCTATAACCAAAGGTTCCACAGCCCCCAAGGAAATCTAGACCAATGCTCTGATACCACAATGTAACAGCCCGTTTTTCATTGTGAGGGTGTATTTTTTTTTCCAAAAGAAATTAAAATAAAACAAAGTATAATTAAGTAAAATGCCTTTGAATAATCATATAAGTCAATATAATTGAGACGCAGCGGAATAGTTTTTGAACTATGCATCCAAAGTATTTACACAACAACAAATGATACATGGAACCCATTCAAATAAGATGTCATGCTGACAATATTAGTAAACGTACAGTTTTCCAATTCAAAATAAACGTAATCCAAAAGAAAGACATTTGTTCCCTCTATGTCATCCTAATATGATCATTCTACAAAAAACTATAGTTATAAACCTTGAGTGATCTCCACGCGCCCCGTAAGATCCTCCTAGTAACATAGCTCCAGTCAAGCATTCCCATCTACATTCTCATCCGTAGGGTACGAACCGGTAGGATCGTCCTGGCTCTCATCTGAGGGCAAAACCCAGATTTCCACAATAGTTGTAAAGGGTCACCAACCGAAATTAACAATTAACACATAACATTTAAGTTTTTAAATGCACAAATAACCTTTCCACTTAGCATGCACCTTAAAAGGGTTTTTCCATATGCTAAAAGTTCATACAATGCTTACAAATGAAAATGAAATCAAACTAAAGTTCTCAATCCATCAAGTAATACATAGCTGACCAAAACATTGATAAATCAATTGAGCAATCAATTATCTAACTCAAAATAAGATTTTCTACTGAGCCAATCGATTGGGTAAATCGATTTCCTGAAAGTTTCTAGTGAAAACTGAACTATGGGCTTAAATCAATCGATTGGGCAAATCGATTTCCTGAAAGTTTTTAGTGAAAACTGAACTCTGGGCTTAAATCAATCGATTGGGCAAATCGATTTCCTGAAAGTTTTTAGTGAAAACTGAACTCTGGGCTTAAATCAATCGATTGGGGAAATCGATTGAATGAAAAACTGAGCCCCTATATTGAAGCCAATCGATTTACCAAATCGATTTCGTCAATTTTGTTGAGCTCCTGTAATGAATTCAATCGATTTGCTAAATCGATTTCTTAAATGGTTTTGAAAAACATATTACAAAATCGATTGGGTAAATCGATTTTGGCAAATTTGCGAAGTTCCTGTAACTCATCAAATCGATTGGGAAATCGATTTCCCTGCATGTTCTTCCAAAAATACCTAAACTAACTCAATCACATTCATACACAACTCTAACACATAACACTTAGAAATTTCAACACGATCCCCACGACATTATGAGCTTCGAAATAGTTTTGCAAATCAAACATGCTATCATACAATTCCAAGGCATAACTCTTAGTAAAATCAACACAATCACAATGACATCTCAAGTTCAAACACTCAATCATAAACTTGAATCAAACACACTTACACACAATCTGTTCCAAAACATAGCACTTAGTGACATCGTCACAGTCATAAATTTGAATCAAACACACTTACACATAATTTCAAAACATAACACTTAGCAAAATCAACACAATCATAAATTTGAATCAACCACGACTCATGTGCCAAGCACCCTAATGCAATGCGTATATGCCAAAATGCATGGACTCGGATTCCAAACCAAAACCCTCCTCGAAGGGCCGTAAATCATAATTGTACCGCCTATTGCAGGCCGAAGTACCAATTACCGAGGTGCCACCTATCACGAGTCTGCACGATTTAATAAAAAGCGTAAACCATAAATGTACTGCCTATCACGGGCCCGTACCGTTTACCAAGGTGCCACCTATCACGGGTCTGCACGGTTTACTAAAAACAACGTAAATTGTAAATGTACCGCCTATCACAGGCCAAAGTACTATTTACCAAGGTGCCACCTATCACGAGTCTGCACAATTTACAAAAAACCGTAAATCGTAAATGTACCTCCTATCACGGGCCAAAGTACTATTTACCAAGGGGCCACCTATCACGGGTATGCACAATTTACAAAAACATAAATCATAAATGTACCGCCTATCATAGGCCAAAGTACTATTTATCAAGGTGCCACCTATCACGGGTCTGCACGATTTACAAAAAGATTGAAAATGCATGAGCATATACTGACTCCATCGACAACAATCGTTAAACAAATGCAGATATTAAAAGATTCCCCATTTTTAATACTCATTTAACTTAAATGATTTTCACAACAAACATTAAGCAAACAGAAATATTAAGAGATTCCCCATTCTTAATACTCTTTCAACTTAAGCGATTTTCAAAACGAACATTAAGTAAACAAGACATTAAGAGATTCCCCATTCTTAATACTCATTTAACTTAAACAATTTTCAAAACAAACAATAAGTAAACAAGACATTAAGAGATTCCCCATTCTTAATTCTCATTTAACTTCAACGATTTTCAAAACAAACATTAAGTAAACAAGACATTAAGAGATTCCCCATTCTTAATTCTCATTTAACTTAATGGTTTTCAAATTCCACACAAAACAAACTCAATCATATTATCATATTCAATCCACGATTCACACCAAAATACATCAATTCATTTCTCCACAAAATCCAACATACACATATCAAATTTCATCAGTATTAATTAAGAACACGTCAAATACGACGAACACAAATCAACACAACCTACTACTCAAACACAACAAGTTTCATTTACTCAAAATCATACATAAATGAGTTTAAATTCATTTTCCACAAAACATTACTTTAACCCTAACAAAATTCTTTTCCACACAACCACAGATAAGTCCCCAAATGCAAACTAAAAGTTTGGAAGGAGCCCTTACCTTCACGTTAGCTTTCACGTGCGATTACAGTACCGTGAGTAAGTCCGGTAAAATCTTCGTTCGCAACGTTGCTTCCAAAGTTGGTCCACTAGCACCGTAGCGCGGAGGTGAGCAACCTTCCCTTCTATCACTTCTTGAAAGGAGGCTTAGATCTAGATGAAACGGGGGGGTTTGTTTTTGACGGTTTTGGAATCCCTAATACCATTTTTCTTCGTTTTCTAATCAACGAGGAAGTATGGAGCTGAGAAAACCTTGCTCTCTTATCCACTAATCCTTGGGTTTCTATTTTTGAACAAAAGGAAGAAAAGAAAACGAAAAATGGAAGGAGGAGAATGGATGGTTTCTCGCGCGCAGAGGAAGAAGAAAGAAAATTTCGTTTTCTCTCCTTTGTCTTTCTTTCCCTTGTTTTTCTTTTCTTTCCTTTTCTTTCCTTTTTCTTTCTTTTCTTTCTAATTTTCTTCTTTTTCCCTCCACACAAACATATATACATATATATTAATATATGTATTATTTACTTTTAACAAATATCTTCAAAACTAGATATTTATTAAAATTACCATTTCACCCATAACGCATTAAATTCTTCGTAAAAGATTCATCGCATTTAATTTAATTTATTTATTGACAAGTAATTCTAATCGAGCATCAAAATATCTTTTTGGTCTTATAAACTCCAAAATATTAATAACTTTGGCTAAAAAGCCTCCGAGTTCAATACCAAAAATACACCAAAATTCATAAAGTACACTTTAAAATTATGGGTCTTACAATGTGCACATAATATCAATTATTTATTTAATTATTAATGATTGATACTATTTATTTTATTTTTTAAAGTTGATTGTTCACTTTAGATGAGTCTAATCATACTCTATAAGCTAAACTATTGGTTGGAGTTATCCCTACGTAATTAACTTATGAGTTATATATATCACTGTTATTTCCATGATATAATGCAATTTATTAATTATATGATACAAATTTTGTCACAAGCTTCATATTATGGAGCAAGAAATTACGTGATGAATAAGTATATGTTAATCAAAGTAACTTTTGAAAATCGGCAATATATTTAGATAGTTCAACTTCATCCAAAACCTCAGGTGACTCGGCCAAATTTTCTTCTATAACTATTAGATAAGAACATAGTTCTGCAGTTGTAACTTCTTTACTTCTGAAAGGAAAAAAAACACTTAATTATTATTCAGTATGAACAAATTTTTTATTGTTAAAAAATAAAATATTGTCCAACATATGATAAAATTCTGCACTTGTTTTTTTGTTGCAAGAGCACCAAATATTAGATCCTGAAGTACGTATAGTTTTGTGAAATGAAGTTTTAAAAATTTAGAGTTCAACTGAGATACACTACTAGAAATTAGGATTTTTCCTGCGGCATTTCCTACGGATTTAATTCCGTAGGTAATACTCAAGAATTTTCCTACATCATAATTATATTAGGAATATCTCTGCGAGCTCCGAATCCGCAGCAAATTTGGCAGGTACGGTTTCGCTTTGTTGCGGATTTATATATGACTTTACATCCGCAACAAACTTCACAATTTTTCTAAAAATTTATGTGCGGAATGTACCGCATGAAACATCCGCAGCAAATTTCGCAGGTAGTACCTGCGGATTTTCTTGCGAATACTTAATCTTATTTATAAAAATAAAATAGTTTTTTTTAAGGTTATTAAACTTCTATGATATAAAGCTTTTACTTTTTGAAAAATGGTTGATACAACATTATATTTTTTTTGGAATAGTGAATTTTTTTTAAAATATTTTTTTTGAGTAAAAGTTATTTTAGGTGAGGTTATGTTATTGGAAAATTATGAATAAGTGAATAGATTAATTTAGAACATTTAAGTGATGTAAAATTTAAAATTCTAAACAAAAATTAATGAAATATACTTGTCTAATTCTATTTTTTTTAATTAATTTGATTAATTAAAGTTGATTATTAATAATCTATTACTATTGTTGTAAAACAACTTAGAATTTTTTCTTTTTAAAATTTAAACATATAATTTTAAATTAGCATAAAGCCTAATACGACATACATTTTAATACCAAATGTATATTTAAACGGAGTAGAATTAATAAAAGGGATAGAATTGTTGAATTTGATTGACCTAAACAATTCCGATTCGAATACAAAGAAGGTTAATTTTCATGTTGTGATGGGTTCAGTTATTGGAGGTTTAGTATTACTCTGGTCTTAAAAATATATAAAAAAATTAAAATTATTTATTTCAAATTTTAAATAAAATATATTTTAATTTTTATTTGTATTTGTAAAATCAGAAGAAGTAACTCTATTTTAATTTTCCAAATATTTCATTAACCATGCCCACTTGATATCAATTGCCCTCCAATAAAACTATTCTCTCTTGCAAACCCTCTTGTAAGCAAACTCTTTTCTTAGGGCAAAATCTCTTCTGAACAAATCCTTTCTTCTCTCTCACAAACTCTCTCATCAAATTCTCCTTTTTCCCTCGCGCAAAACAATCAATATGCGTAACCCTCTATTCTCTCTCGCAAGAACTCTCTCTTCTCTATTGCTCGACCTTCTTTCTGAAATGAAAAAGAGGAAAACACGAAGGAGGCTTCTGAATCGATTACGGTTTCTGCATGCTCAACATCTGCATCGATTAGGGTTTTTGAATCTTGCGAGACTTCTACCCCTTTGTGACTTGGTGATTTTGGTATGTATTTTCATATTTGCTCTGTTATCGCTCAACCTCTGCTTTTGCATTACTCTAAAAGTAACTCTATAATCATCTTGAAATGGTTATTTGCATTGATTGTTCATATAACTTGAGATGTTGATTGTTTATTTTAATCTCTCTGCACTATGTTAATTAGTGAGAAGAACTATCATAGTTAGAGCATTAGTATCCTTAATGTGCATATGAAGTGTTTGTAAAATGTCCTAAGTATTTTAATCTCTCTCCATTTGTTTCGCCGTTTCGTCATCGTGTGGTGTTGCGTCTCTCAGGTGGCGTTACTGAATTTTGGTCGTTTATTCGTGTGTCGTTGTGTGGTTACTGCTCTTTTTCACGTTACTGTGTTTCAGTGTTTGCTTTACTGATTGGTTGTTACTGTGTTCTGTTTATGTTTTGTGGTTTGTGTTTTCTAGGTTTTGGTTAAGAAGAAGAAGTAGATGATGAAGTTTTTTGTGTTTCCTTGGTTATGATATTTTGTGTTTTTTGAGTGTTTGTTAAGAACAAGAAGATGGAGGAGATATGATGATGAAATTGAAGTAGAGAATAATGGGATTAGGGAGATAAGTGTTTGTGTAGGATAGAATTACTGTACTGTTTTGTATGCATGATTTCTTGCTTCTGTTACATACAATTTTCATTTATGAAAGAATTGTTTGATTGTTATGGACTCATTTGTGCCGCCTTAAGAAAATTTGTCTGGGCTGCTAGGATACTCTACAATGTGATGTTATTATTTGATGAGTAATTAATTTTGTATTCTAGTATTGATACATTAGTTTCTGTGCAGTTTCGTGTTAATCTTAATGTGGCAAAGGAGAATAACATTTGTGCCATTGTATATTATTTTAGATTTTATATAACTTTTTCTCAATCCAGTCTCTTATCTAACCAACCTGTGATATCATTTATTTATTCCTTTTATAGATTTTGGAGTAAGGTGGGGAAGGAAAGAATCGTGCTACTATAAGATCAAAGCTTGAACCTCCCACATAGGTTGCTACAAAACTTTGAGAATTTTTATTGTCTTTTTTATTGTAAACCAAGGGCTAGGAATAGTTATAGACTTTGAGAAATTTTGATAGTAATTTACAAGCTTAGAGTTGATTAAATTGATATCCCTAAACTAGCATAAGATAAGTTAAATAGTGCATGATAATTCAGTATTAATTTATTCTTCTTTAAATTATGAAAATGGATAATAGAATATTATATATATAAGTATTTATCAGTTAAGAATTCGATATTAGTGGCAGCCTTTTATTTTCTAATAGAAAGGGATTAAGAGGATTTCAAATGATGAGGGAGTTCTATTTTCAGTGTTGTGTTATTGATGTTTGTTATCTTCCTATAAATTGCAGTTTGTCTAGAAGGATTTCTAATGGGGGACGAAGTAGCAGAAGAAATGTAAGTCATTAATTCATCAACAACAATGTAGAATAACTAATGATATGTATACTAATCAATTAAGAGTGTTGAAGTTTTAATTGAATAAATTTCAGAGCTTAGAATCATCAACTACCACTATTGGGGGAAGGAGACGGAGAAAGAAACAGCAAAAAGTCACCAGCCAAAAGCCATTCAAGCTAAGAACTGAGGTAATTCATTACAATTGATTGATTCATCATTTTAAAGTTCTATACGATCATCATCACTATTATTATTCGTTCTGTTAATGCTGTTTTCCGAAAGATATTTGGATTATAACATTTGTTATGGAATGTAAATGTAGCAAAGGGGTAAGGTAAAAGAGGAAGTATTTGTGAAAAAGGTACAAGAGATGATGACGGAAGAAGAGAAGCAAAGGATTCCTGTTGCACAGGGCCTTCCTTGGACAACAGATGCACCGGAGGTATGGCCGTTTATCTATATAATACAAAGTACTTTGTTTGAGTTCTGTATGATTATGTTATGGTCCAAAATTTAAATTTCACTATAATTAAGTGGCTTGTATATGGTCCTGTATTGCTATAATTAAGTGGCTTGTATATGGTCCTGTATTGCTATAATGATATGGGGTATTTGGCGTTCTTTGGTGCTATTATTGCAGTGTTTAGTAAAACCTCCTGTTAAAGACATTACTATACCTGTTGACCTAAAGCTTCACACTGATGTGCGGGCATTGGATCGCGCTGAGTTTGATCAACAGGTGCCTCTTTTTTCCTCATTGTACTTTTTCAAGACTTGAATTATTGTCTTTGCTTTTTATTGGTTTTGCGATACTATATGCCTTTTTAAGTTTTTAGAGATAAGTTTAGCTACTGAATTCTTAGACTTATGAATACTGGAGTTCCTTCATTTTTGGTAGCTCTTAATTGTAGGAAATAGAAACAAGATTTGATGGGTGTTGAATTATACAGGTGGCAGAAAAATTGAGCTTCATAGAGCAAAGTCCAGAAGGGTGGTGTAAAGCAGCAATGTTCGCTTTGTTTCTCAATGAGGAACTTGAGTTGTGGCCTGAGCAAAATACTAGAAATAGGAGTTGGCTGGCTGTATCTGAGGCACTCGAAAGCCTTCGGCATGCATGGATGAGGGACGCTCTGGAACGCTTCTGTAAATGGCATGAGGATAACTTCGTGGGTTGAACGAGAGGATTTTCCTGATATTAGACTGATTTTAGTGACAATTCTAAATTCATTTTTAGGGGGATTGGTATTTGATGAAATTGTAATAGTATTTCAATTAAAGACTAATATTAAATATTTAAAAAATATATTTATAATAATATTTTCATATATTTTTAGTTAAAATTTTTATATAAATAAAAAATCAGACAAATTTAATTAATGTGGAAATTTAAGCTGTTGAAAGAAATTACCTGCGGATTTTCATGTGAAACGCAGTGGTGGTGCAAGAAAAGTAATGCAGATATTTCTGCATGAAAAGTCGCAAGAAAATGTCTAAAGTTTTATTCAATTTTGCTGCGGATTTTATTTACATTTCATGCGGATTTTTCCGCAGGTAATTTACATGCGCTCAGGTAACAATTATCCAAGAAGGTTTTACATGGGGATATGGTTCTGTCAGAAAATCCACATATAACATGCTTTCCTGCAGAATTTTTTCTTAAATCCGCAGGAAAAACGCAGATTTCTAGTAGTGATATAAGTAAAGTCTAATTAAGAATTATTTAAGTCGTAATTGAAATTCACAACATTTAATCATTTGATTTGAAATGAATCGTTATCATAAAAAGATGTAATGCTATTTAATGAAAATGTATTTCTAAAAATAATAAAAATAATTTTTATTTATTTATTAGAAACATAAATCACTTAAAAAAAGTCTTTTACCATCTTTTAGCAAGTAAAATTAACACAAAATGTAAATAAAAAATAAAAATATTTTTAATAAATAGGTAGATAAATTTACTTGTTGTATAACAAATAAATAAAATCATACCTCATCCTTTTGTGGTGCGACCCTACATTTACATGAGTATTTGTTTCTTTTAAATTTTGAAGTTTAAGTTGAATAGATTCACTTAAAATAATTTTTTGTATATTTGAATTTGGAGGTTGATGATTATGTTTTCTATGGAAACTAATTTTATTTTCCACAACTGATTTCTTGACGGGACAATTAAGATAAATGCACTTAAAATAAGCTCTTGAAAATCCAATGCCATTAGGATTTAAATTGCTCAAATAACATGTCCACTTGTTTCCCTCGATGTCATTGGATATAACTTCTCCGGTCCTACAACAAACAACCAACACATATGCACAAAATAAATAGTTTGTCCCAAAAAACAAGTCATTTTTAGGCTTTATTTACCTAAAAATGTATTTTGTATTTTTATTTTTTAAAATTTGTGTTTATTTTATTTTAATAAGAGATTTTTTAAATGAACTATTATCTTAAAATAAAATGAAATGCTAATTAATAAAAATATGTTTACAAAAATAATTTTTTGATATTTTTATTATATTTAAAAGTATGGATAATTTGTTCACTTCAAAATTCTTTTGTCTTCTTTTTATAAAATTAGCATAAATTTTAGAACTAAAAAATATATATTTTCACAAAGTAATGAAACAGACCCTCAGTTTTCATTGCAATTTTAATTGTTATTTTTAAATATACAATATCATTAAAATTATGTGTATAACTACAAAATTATTATTCTCCACTTTATATTTATATTTCTGATATATAAAATACATCATAAAGAACATGCTATCAAAATTTCAAAATATTTATTCATGAAATTCTTTAGCCAGATCAAGATCAAGTAGCCTCAAAACTTAGAACTCTCCTCGGATTTTTTAAAGAAAATGTGCCATTTTTTTCATCAAGAAAATGACTAAAGTCACTAACTAATTAAACTAATAATTTAATATGATAAAATAAAAACATACCTTGTATCCAATAATTCAGTTATTGTTGGAGGAGTAGGATTAGGATTAGGAGGTTGGTGATTATGATTTTCTCCGTTGTTTTCGACATTAATATCTTCATGTGAATTCCTACATACCGTTTTCTTGACGGAACAATCAAAATTAATGCACTTATAATAAACT
Organism: Cicer pinnatifidum; assembly: GCA_037974775.1. Lineage (NCBI taxonomy): Eukaryota > Viridiplantae > Streptophyta > Magnoliopsida > Fabales > Fabaceae > Cicer > Cicer pinnatifidum. The sequence goes on from JBBPBR010000008.1 coordinate 10,314,430, forward strand.
TTTGGAATGTTGTAATCTTTAATCCATCTTCTCGTATATATTTTCCATTTGTATTCATCATTGTTAAGAGTATAATAAATATTCAATGAATTGGAGTCCTGATCACTTGAATTTGCCATTGTTCTATTATAGTAGTGAAATAAAATAAAATCAATAAACAATCCATACATCAAAATAAAAGTTGAACAAAGAAAGAAAGAAATAAAATCACTCACATTTGTGTTTTGAGAGAATATATTGAAATTTCAAATGTGAGTTATAGTGAAGCACTATGGCTTTAAAAAGAAAAAAAATTGACTTGATCAAAGCTTTAGAAAAGTTAGTTGCAGTTTTCTGTTATGGCAGTTTTTTCACTTGAGCATTTAATTAGTTAGTTACTTGGTATATATATATATATTTTTTTTTGAAGTTTAGTTAGTTTGTGTATCAATCTACTAGAATATAACTTTTAACCAAATAATACAAGTTGATCTCTAAATCAGTTGCAAATTTTTAATCAAATTAGCATGACATCCTTTTATATTTTGTTTTGCTTTAATAATTTTAAGTTTCTTGTGTATGTGTATAACTTGGCACACCACTAGCAATTTTGGAGCAGAAATTTAGTGTAGAAATGAAGCTTAGATGATATTGAAGCATAACTAAGCAGCAGAAATTTGTGTTTAATACGTAATCCAGATATATGAGCAGGTAATACATATAGATTAATGGATTACTATATCTGGATTACGTCCTCTGCAACGATGTAGTTTGCACATGATTGACGGTAATCTGATATATGTTTTTGTTGAGAGATGACACATAGAGACTAGCACATTTCACCTGTCATTTGGTGAAATGACTATTACTCTTGACGACATTAGGGGTCTTTTAAGCATCCCATGTTATGAAGAGTTTTTCACACCTCCTGCTAATGTCAATGAAGATTTGGCCATTGTTGATGTTGTTGATGAAGGTGCAAACACGAGAAGGGGGGTTGAATTGTATTTGCCAAAGTTGATAACTTTTTGATGATTTATAAATAATTAAAAAAATATATTTGGTTTTGGTCACTTAGTTAGAGTAGAAGTAATCGGATTCAGATGTTGCAACCAATGAAAGTATAAATAATTCGAAACGTAGATATATCTTTGTTCACCACTAACTTGAGTACATCCAATCCCCTCATTCAGAAGGTTTTAATATACTAATTCAAATGCCTTGAATTACAAAACATTTGACCCTCCAAACCAGTCTTCCTAAACAGCCTGACAACCCCAGACTTTTGAGGAACTAACCACTTTGACCCCATAAGTCAAGTTTTCTCCTAACAACTTGACAACCCTGGATTGAAGAAGGAACTAAACCACTATCAGGTTGAATAAAAAAGATTGAAACTTGAGTAGTTGCTTCTAAAATGCTGATGATAATAATAACTCTCACACTCTAAAAAAAGAACACATCAAAATATTTCTAACCTGAACAAGTGTTTTTGTCTTTGAACTCTAAGATGAATTGAGAAATTTTATCTAGAGTTCTTCTACTCTTTTATGCTTTTCGATGTTTTTCTCCTTCAGTCTTGAGTGTCTATTTATAGTGAAAATTTGGACTTCAATTTAGTCCTTGTTTAATTCTGAATTGTATCTTGTTTAGGTTGAGTTGTAAATTCTTCAAATTGATTATATTTGTATTTTGTTTAGATTGAGTTTGTAAATTATTCATATTGATTCTATTCATATTTTATTGTAGATAAATGTTGATCAAATCTTCTTCAAATCTTCATCAAATGTTAATCAAATCTTCTTCAAATCTTGACATATCTTCTTTTCAACTTGATCAAAGATTCTCTTCAATTATAAATATGAATCAAATCTTTATTTTAGATTTTCATCAATTATAAATTTGAATCAAATCTTATTTTAGATTTTTTTTTCACAAACATAACTATTCTTTCATACTCATTAAAGTCAAATATATTGTTTTCTGATAGCGTTTCAACAAGTGTACTGAATCGTTGCAAGTAATATTTAAAACGGTAATAACGAGTGTCGAACTCAAGGATTGCGTTTTACTATCGCATTATATTTAATTACTAAAATTGAACAAAGAGTTCCCAAATTAATTGAAATAATATTTAAAATTAACAACAATAATAAAATTGATCCTTTATAATAAGAAAATGTCAGGGATGCGTTTCACTTCGAATGCAACCTTGGTGTCTAATACGATCCTAGTTACTGAATTCCTTTATTGAATTATTACCGAATTCTCTTTATTATTCTTGCCCTAATGTCTTAGTGACAGAACCTTTAATTCCAAAGTAACCTCTAATTTCTTAGTGGATTTAAGATTAGAATTAAGCATTACCGTACAAGAATTCTCTTATTAAATTATTTCCTTTGCAACTAATTTAATTGGTTTCATGACCTGCATCTATCGCTAGACTACAAATTCATGAAGTTCTCATCTCAAGCATTCGTAAAGTCCACTTCCGTTTAAAAATACAAATCATAGAACATTTCCTCCGAGTGGGTTGAAGTTGAAGTACTTTGTTTGGCTATAGGTAGTTCTTGTTCACTTACCTTTCCACTCCTCGTTTTCACTGCATTGACATTATTTCGCGGATTCAAAAATGTGTCACTAGGCAGATTTCCAGGCACTCTTTGTGCCATTTGTTGAGAAAGTTGACCTAGTTGGGTCTCTAGATTCTTTATTGATGTAGAGTGATTTTTCTGGATGGCTTTTCATTCTTCAATGAAAGAACTTGTGTTTGTTACTAACTTCTCAATAGCACTCTTCCAAGCATCTTTTTAAGGTGGAGCTTGAGTTGCTTGAGCCTTTGTTGACCTTGAGATCCACCCTGTTGATCTCTCCAAGAAAAATTTGGATGATTTCTCCAACCAGGGTTGTACGTACTAGAGTAGGGATTGTTTTGCTTCTTGTTATTACCCACAAAATTCACCTCTTCAAGTTCTTTTGTATCATCTTCATTCGGTGCTTCACACGCTCCATTTTTATGTGCTCCCCCACAAAAGTCACAACCTGTATGTTTCAATAATTTGACAGGGGCCACTTGGGTTATATATTTAGAGATGTCATCCCCTTCCTTATCTTAACGGCAATAACATCTTCTATCTATCTTGAGAGTGACCTGCCTTGAGCCAACCCAACATCCATGACATTCATTTCCAGTAGAACATTTGTTGACCCACCACCTCTATCACACAACATCATTTGTTCATTTGATGCCATGATCTCAATTATTTTTCGTGCTTCTGATGTGGTTTTTTAATTCAAAGAACCACCTATTGTAGCATCCAATATAATTCAAATGCTAGGCCTCAAACCATTACATAATATTTGCATTTGGGCAGTGTCGTCATAAGCATTATTGGGACATCCAACTAGTAAACTCTTGAACCTCCTATAAGTATCACAAAGAGATTTTCCTTCTTTCTATTTGTAACTTGAAATCTCTTGCCTCTTCTAACGAACACAGCTGGGGGAAAGTATTGTTCCAAGAACTTATCTTCAAGGTCATCCCATGTGGTGATGCTACCGGTAAGAAAGGAATTAAGCCACTCCTTAGCATCATATTTCAATGAAAATAAAAATAGTCTCAACATCTTACCTTCTTCAGAACAACCACCCATTTTCATTATTTCACGTAATTCAAAGAAGTTTATGAGGTGTCTATTGGTGTCTTCGTTAAGTTTACCGGCAAAATGAATCTCCTTCAACTCTCGGTATAGAGCGGGGCTCACTTTAAATTTGTTTACTGTAATTGGTGTGTTATGGATAGCCAACCGAGAACAATTTCTATTTCAATTCCCATACTCACTGATAGTACGTTCAGGTGGTGGTGGATTAACCATTTTTGCAAATATGAAGAAATCCCCCAAATCCTATTTCAAAATAATTAAGTAAAAATAAAAAAGTCTTATGAACATAAATTTTTTTTTTCTTTTATTTTTTCAAAATGAAAAATAAAACATAAGAAATTTTTTTATTGCAGAGCAAAATAATTTCAATTAAGTAAATAAATTAAATTCAATAGACATATGGCAATCCTGGAAAACGGCGCCAAAAACTTGATAGTGTTTCAGCAAGTCTACTAAATTGTTGCAAGTAATAATTAAAACGGTAATATCGAGTGTCGAACTCAAGGATTGCGTTTTACTATCAAATTAAATTTAATTACTAAAATTGAACAAAAAGTTCTCAAATTGATTGAAATAATATTTAAAATTAACAACCATAATAATATTGATCCTTTATAATAAGAAAAATGTCAGGGATGAGTTTCACTTCGAATCCAACCTTGGTGTCTAATTTGATCCTAGTTACTGAATTCCTTTATTGAATTATTACCAAATTATCTTTATTATTCTCACCCTAATATTTTAGTGACAGAACCTTTAATTCCAAAGTAACCCCTAATTCCTTAGTGGATTTAAGGTTAGAATGAAGCCTTACCATACATGAATTCTCTTGTTAAACTATTGTCTTTGCAACTAATTTAATTGATTTCACGACCTGCATCTATCCTAAAAATTCATGAAGTTCTAAGCTCAAGCATTCGTAAAGTCCACTTCTATTTCAAAATACAAATCGTAGAACATTTTAATGTTAATCGAACAATAAAAAGCATTAAGTACATAGATGAGAAAAATAATTCAATAAACTCATTCATATAACTAGACATCAAATCAGAAAAATAAGGGTTTCATCTTGTTACACTCATCTCTAAAAAATAGGGTTTAGTTACTCAAGACATAGATAATAAAGATAGAGATTAGAGGAGAATTACAAGAAAGATTCATGAATGCCTTTTGATGAAACTGCTCCAATGGTGTTAGAAACGATCGTCTTTGAGTTTCTCTGCTAGGGCACAAGTCTCCCAACTTCCCAAATGTCAAAAAGTTCCCTAAAAAGTGAAGAAAAAAAGGCATTTTAATGAATCATGCGCCCCAAGCACAGCTTTTGTGCTTCAAGCGCGTCCAGACATATGCTTTAGCCTAAAAATGCGCCTCAGACGTACAACTTCTTCTGTTTGAAGTTTTCTGCATTTGTATCCTCTTTGGAGTCTGAATTGGGTTCTGGTGTCTTTATGCAAGTTGTAGCTATGGATCGTAGCTTTCATTGGCACTTGGTTTGACTCCAATTGGACGTTTACAACTCCAGATATGACTGAAATACTATACATAGGTCATATTGATTTCTCACAAAAATTCAGCACTGCATTAAAAACAAAGTAACAACGCAAAACTCCGAAAAATATATATTTAATCAAGGAAATAAGAACATAAACATTTCATTAAATCAAAGAAATACAATTAACAAAATATATCAAATAATTCCTTAAATTAACTAATGAATAAAAGATAAATAAGACTAAAAATAATGAAAAATATGCATATGATGAAGAGTCATCATTTTCATAAAATACTTTTCTTTACATCAAAACTCTAAATATAAAAGCAACTTGGTTCCAACAATCTCCCCCTTTTTGATGATGATAAAATTTGTATTTTTTTTTATCTTTTCTTTATATTTCTTTGACTTCCGCTAACTTAGATATCCCCCTAACTTTAAGTGTCATTTTCTCTCCACTTTATCAAATATATTTCTTCCCCTTTTATGATCAGACAAAAAGACTTGAAAGTGAAACTATGTCGCTATTTTTTTCTTCGTTTTTCTCTTCTCTTTTTTCTTTTGATTTTCTCCTTTTTTTCTCTTTTTTTTTTTAAAATAACATGAATATAATATAATAGAAGAAAATATATAAACTTGTGCAAAACTAAACTACTTTAAAGTTGTCACATCATCAGTTAGGTACGAAGGTAAGGTTTAGGATTTTCAGGTAAAGTCATGCCTATATTCAAGTAGTAGTTTGGTGGATATGTCAGTTCATTGGTATTTAATGTACACCAATTGAATGTTTAGTACCCTTTTTCGAACAAAGTCCCTAATGAAGTGGTGTTTAGCCTCTATGTGTTTAGCTCTAGAATGTAAGATAGGTTTTTTTGTTAGACAAGTGGCATAAGTATTATCGCAATAGATGGGAATGTTGGATTCTAGGATTTTGTAGTCCTCAAATTGATTTTTCATCCAAAGTAGTTTAGAACTGCAACCAACTGTTGAAAAATATACTCAACCTCTGTTGTTGACATTGCAATGGTGTTTTGTCTCTTACTTGACCAAGACATTAAGTTATCACCTAAAAATGTGCAGTTGCCACTATTGCTCTTTCTCTCAAGTTTATATCCAACATAATCAGAATCACAATATCACACTAAGTTTGTACTTAGGAGATTTCTTGTAGAACAAGGTAAGCTTGGTAGTGTCTTTAAGGTATCTAAGTATTCTCTTAACAATAGTTAAATGTGATTCCCTAGGATCAACTTGAATTCTGGAACATACACATACACTAGACATGATGTCAGGTCTGGATGCGGTAAGGTAAATTGGGTGGTATTGGTCTAGCCATTGATTTGCAATCACTCATCTTAAACTTCCTAAAAAGTTATTTTTTATATTTAGTTTGATGAATGTATATACCTTTTTGACTTTGTTGAATTTGTATCCCTAAAAAGAACTTAAGTAATAAGAATGTTATCTCCTATTGATTTTCTAAAAAGTGTATTATCTATTTGTCTTCTTTCAAAGTTATTTTTAAGAAATAAGTTACTATCATATCACGTCCTAGATTCTTGTTTTATACCATACAAAGATTTCATAAGTTTAAAAACATGATTTGGAAATTTAGAACTTTCAAAACCTGGGTGTTGTTTTACATAAACTTCTTCACGTATATAACCATTTAGATAAGCACTTTTAACATCAATTTGAAATACTATAATGTAATTATTTGCAACAAAATAAAGTAAGATAAAAATAGTTTTTAACCTAGCCACTACATCAAAAGTCTCACTGTAATCAATGCCCTCTTGTTGACTGTAGCCTTGTGCGACAAGTTTTGCCTTATTTCTAACCACTTCAGCTTTTTCATTTAGCTTGTTTCTGAAAACCCACTTGGTTTTAGTAATGTTCTTCTCTGAATTGGGAGATGTGCTTTATGTGTAGATTTTTGAAAAATGAAATTTAGGTGATTTAAGTGTGGTTGAGGAAATTGTTTTGATATGTTTGAGGGGTGGTTTGTGGAAATTAATTTGGTGTAAAATTATGTTTGAAATTGTGGAAATTAATTGGTGAATTATGGTTGAAATATGTGAAGTTGTAATATGAGTGATTTGTGGACTAAATTTGGTGGGATTTGAGAAAATTGAAAGTGATGGGTGAATTGTTGAATTAAATTTGAGGTGGTTAATGAGTGAATTTGTGGAGATTAATTTGGATGTGATTATGTGCTCATAATTGATATTATGAATGATTGTGGTGTGATTATATGTGATGTTGTGTTGATTAAGTTTTGATGTGATGATGTGTTCAGAACTACTATATGTATGTTTGAGGTGCATTGAAATGCGATTAAGTGGTGACCGCGATGGGCCACTATGTTTAAGTGGTGACTGCGATGGGCCACAATGTTTGAGTGGTGATCGTGATGGGACACGAGATTAAGTGGTGACTGCGATGGGCCATGGGATGGTTCCATGCGTGGAATGGTTCATCTTATCCTTAAGAGGAATTAACTATGGTGTTTGTCCGTGAGAGACTGCACCTTAGTAAATTGTGTTTGTCCGTGAGAGACTGCATGGTGTTTGTCTGTGATAGACTACACCCTAGTAAATTGTGTTTGCCCGTGAGAGATTGCATTGGTGTTTGTCCGTGAGAGACTACACCCTTGTAAATCGTGTTTGTCCGTGAGAGACTGCACTCGTGTTTGTCCGTGAGGAACTGTATGTTTAGGATTTACGCCTCTCGCAGAGGGTTTTGTTTGGAATTGAGGTGTAAGACCTGTGATAGGCTACACTTTAATAAATAATGCGGGCCTGTGATAGGTGGCATCCTGGTAATTAGTGCTGGTCTGTGAGAGACTGTACAATTACGATTTTCAACTCTCGGGGATAGTTTGATTTGAATTTGGAATTCCTGCATTTTGGCATATATGCATTGCATTAGGGTGCTTGGCACGCGAGTCATGTTTGACATACTATGATGATTGTATATGTATGTTCAGTTGTAGTTGTGATTGTGCCCTAATTGGTAAGTGAGATTATTTGGATTTGTGTGTAAGTGTTGATTGATTGCGAAACCTTTTTAAAAGCTGGTTTATGCTGTTTTTGCTGTTTTCTATTGTTTTCTGATGTGTATTCGAATACATATGTCCTAATTTGGCTACTGACTTCCGAAACAACACTACATTCGACTAAAAGAATGTTGTATTCGAATACAATTGTGTTGATTTTGCTACTGACTTCTGAAACAACATTGTATTCGACTACAAGGATGTTGTATTCGAATATGACAATACAATCTTGTTAAAAATTTCATTTTTCAACTTTGATTATGCATGTTTGGCATATGAAGACCCTTTCAAAGAGTATGTTAAGTTGAAAGGTTATTTTGTGCATTTATAATTTAAATGCTATGTGTTATTTGTTAATTTCGGTTGGTGACCTTTATAATTATTGTGGAAATTTGGGCGTTTTCCTCAGATGAGAATCAGGATCATCCGACCGGTTAGTACCCTGAAGAAGGGAAGGTAGTTAGGCATACCTGTTCGATGTTGTGTTAGAGGGAATTTTGCGGGGCGCGTGAAGATCACCTAGGTTGTATAGCTTTTTGTAGCATGGTCAAATTAGAGGGTTGTATAGGGTTTAGTTGTCTTTCTTTTGTGGATGTGTTTATTTCAATTTGGAAGACTGTACCTATACCTCATATTGTCAACTAGACTTTTATTTTGATGGATCCTCGTACCACTTTTTGAAGCGACGTGGGGAAGTTAAAATTCTTGGGACAATGCTTTTGTACAGTGTCTACCAAGAATACCCCAGGGGTATGAGCTATGTCTTATAGGTCTCATAGTCCCGGTGTATTTTGCTGTTTAAATACGTTGGATTTGTATTTCAAAAACTATTTTCGCGGCTTGTAAATATTTGATGACTTTTTTTGTTATGTTACAACTTAAATATTATATCCAAATGTATTTCTATCTTTCCTTCTTTACTTTCGATCTTCGATTTTAGTTTTTTTTTTTAAAAAAAATGGTTGTTACAATTGTGGGATCACAACTTTTGTTTGGATTTCTTTGGGGTTGTGGAGCTTTTGGTTATAGATTGTAGGCCAACCTGTAGATTGGGAGTTGTTATCTGATCATGTGTCAGGGTAATTGGTCTGAGTTGTCAGATCAGGGGTAGTTATTATGTGTTGATGTGGTCTGAAATTATTTTTGGAATTATTTTAAGGGGCGTTGAGATTTCTTCTTGATGTTGGATTTGAGGAAACAATGCATCCAAGAAGGGATGAAGCTGCAAGAGTCAACGTCAGTAGGGATGATCAAGTGGCCGAAGCTATGAATAACATGGTTGTTTCTGTTACTGCACAGACTGCTGCAAAGACTCTACGGGATCTAGAAAGGAGGAAAAGAGAGATTCGTGCTGTTGAGTCAAGAGGATTGGAAGATTTTCGTCGTTACAATCCTCCCAAGTTTAAGGGTGATGAGAATTCAGAGAAAGCTGATCAGTGGATTAAAGAAGTGGAAAAGATCTTCGAAATGTTTGATTGTCAGGAAGGGTTAAAGTGAATCATGACGACAAGGGATTTATGAAGTGGTTCCAAGGACATAGAGGTTATGCTGTTGGTGGTAACTCGAAAATGATGAGTATGGATGGATTAACGTTAGACGGATAGGCGATTCCATGTAAGTATCTAAGTGCAGAGCTTTTTAAGAAGAGTATTAGATGTTTACTTGGTAGATTTTAGGATGAGACTGGATGAAGTTTGATAACTGCCAAAGGGGTGTGAACCCCATGGAATTATTGAGAAGACAGGGATTTCGTTTGGAATAGCATTTGGTGCTTAGGTGTCAACGAAAGAGACTTGTATTGAAGTTAAGGATCGTTACACGTTAGGGGGTAAATACTACCTTGGTTAGATAAAGTACACTTTGAGGAATAGTCGATAACTTGAGGGGTAAAGTCAAGCATTCGAGTTAAACTAGATTCGCAACTCAGATTATTTAGTATGAATCTCATGACGAGTATAGGAGTGAGAATATATATTTTGTTGATAAGTGACAAATCTCTTTGTGGTTTAGGAGATAGTAAGTATGGATAGTGATTTTTTATGAAACTATATTAGCGTAAGTGTGAATTTTGAGTGATGTTCGAAAAAATATGAGGAGTTAAGCCTTGATGTATTGAACCCTATGTTACCATTAAGTGGAATATGAAGTATCGAGTACGAGAATACTTTGAGGTTGTAGTAATGTATGTTTTGAGAGTCTATTAAATGATGGAAATTACTAGGAAAATGTTAATATTTTGATAGGTCGGAGGGATTAATCGAGATTTGATTTGGTACGCTAAGATGGTTGATTTTTTTAGTTGATGATTTAATATTCGAATACAAAAAGGTTGTATTCGAATACAAATGTCCTGATTTGGCTACTGATTTCTGAAACAACACTATATTTGACTACAAGAAGGCTATATTCGAATACAGTTGTGCTGATTTTGCTACTGACTTCTGAAACAGCACTGTATTCGACTACAATGATGTTGTATTCGAATACGTCAGTGCAGTCTTGTTAAAAACTTCATTTTTCAACTTTGATTATGCATGTTTGGCATATGAAAACCCTTTCAAAGAGTTTGTTAAGTTGAAAGGTTATTTTGTGCATTTAAAATTTAAATGATATGTGTTATTTGTTAATTTTGGTTGATGACCTTTACAATTATTGTGGAAATATGGGTTTTTTCCTCAGATGAGAATCAGGATCATCCGATCGGTTAGTATGTTGGAGATGGAAAGGTAGTTAGGCATACCTGTTCGATGCTGTGTCAGAGGGAATTTTGCAGGGTGCGTGAAGATCACCCGGGTTGTATAGTTTTTTGTAGCATGATCAGATTAGAGGATTGTATAGGGTTTAGTTGTCTTTCTTTTGTGGATGTGTTTATTTCAATTTGGAAGAATGTACCTATACCTCATATTGTCAACTTGACTAATATTTTGATGGGTCCTCATACCACTTTTTGATGCCACGTGGGGAAGTTAAAATTCTTGGGGCAGTGCTTTTGTGTAGGTGTCTGTCGATAATACCCCATGGGTATGAGCTATATCTTATAGGTCTCATAGTCCTGGTGTATTTTGTTGTTTAAATACGTTGGATTAGTATTTCAAAAACTATTTCCAGTGCTTGTAAATATTTGATGACTTTTTTCGTTATGTTACAACTTAAATAATTTATCCCAAAATATTTCTTTCTTTCCTTCTTTATTTTCGATCTTCGATTTTAGTTTTAAACCAAAACGGATTGTTACAGTCTAGGTACTAGATCCCAAACACCATTTCTCTTAAATACATTTAACTCTGCTTGCATTGCAAGAATCCGTCCATCATTTGTCAATGTTTCATCAACAGTGGTACGCTCAATTGATGAGAGTGAGCAAAATAAAGTGGTATCTTTTAATGATGATTTGATCCTCAAAGGATCACTTGAACTTTCAATGAGATGAAATGTCTTGTACTTATATCCAAATCTTCCTTTTGACTTTTCTTGATTGATTCTAACTTGATCAAATTCATCCTCTGAAGATTTGTCATTTTCTAGTTTGTCTGCATCTGATTCCATTAATTCCAATAAAATTGTAGTATCCTTAACTTGCTTTGACTTTTTAAGGTCAAGTTGTTTGTCATATAAAATAGTATAAATCAGATAATTGAAGAATGAAATCAATATAGCCAAAACATTAGTTTTGTTTTCGGTGGTTTTCGCTTGTTTCAAAAAACCAAACATGTATGCTACTTATGCTAAATTGTTCAAATTTTGTGTATCTCCTTGTTCCTCTAAATTTTTTGTGAACCTGCAAAGTACTTATCTAGCTTTAACTTTTAAGATCAAGTTTCTTGTTATCAAGGTAAACATAATACTAAATAATAATCAAATTTAAAGAAATATACAACCTATATGTCAACAGTTTCAATTTTACTATGAAAACCCTTTTATTTTTTCTTTTTTGATTTTCAGATTCCGAATTTACATATTCTCTTAATACAGGGTATGGATGAAGGGATTTGAATTCCCATCCAAGTTTGTAGTCTTTATGATTTTGATTGGAGTGTTCAAAGAAGTCTCCTGATTCTGATTGTTAATTTGACATTTATGTTTCTGCTGATGTATCAGGTTAGTTTGGTAATTTTGAATCTGATGGTAATTCTGATTCTTCTGGTAGTTCTAGTTCTATTGATATGTGTGATTTCTCTTCCAGTTTTGATTTTGATGATATGTGTTATTCTTCTAGTAGTTCAGGTTCTGTTGATTCTGTTGATACTCCAAATTTTTCTGATGTTTTTGGTTCATCATATGGTTATGGTTATGGTTACGATAAGTATTGTGCCGACCAATCCTTCTTCCACCATAATCATTTGGGTTCTGTTTGTTAAGTCTTGGAACATAGACCTTTTTGCCTTCATATATTGCAAGTATCCATTGACCAGACACCATGACTAGTGTTTCAATTTGGTTGCTTAGAACATCTACAACATAAACAATTTTATCCTTCGATACCCAAATATGGTCGGGTCCTGGATTGTTAGATCTTAAAGATTTATTTTCTTTCCATGTGGTTAACATAGGACAATATATTTTTGTATGACTTTTCTTATAGCAAATAGTACATAAATCATTAGAGGGGAGAAACTTAGGTTCAATTACTTTTTCTTGAGACCTCTTTTCTTTTTTACCATTCCTACTAGCAGTATAAATCATAGATTCATATTTGCTTCTTTCAATACCATTATCAAGAAAATATTGAAATACTTCTTCATGCTTATCAGAGTTACATATGGTATTTTCAATTGATGTTGAACTATAATTATTTTTCAAAGTAAGATTTTCAGCCTTAAGTTCAGCAATATCAATTTTCAAATTTGCTTTCTCTATTTTAAGTTCAGTAATATCAATTTTCAAAGTTACATTCTTTGTCTTAAGTTCAGTAATATCAATTTGCAGAGTTGCATTTTCTATTTTAAGTTCAATAATATCATTTTTCAAAGTTGCATTTTCTGTTTTAAATTCAACACTTTGATTCTTTAAAGTATTAATTTTTTCAGTTAGATTTGTATTTTCTTTCCTAAGTGTTTTTAATTTTAAAGACAATTTGTGATTATTATTTAAAAAATCATTTATAGCAGTTATTAAAGCAGATCGAATAAATTCAAAAAATACCTCAATTTCTTCATCTGCTAATTCACTGAATCCATACATGTTGAACCCTTGGATCTTTCCTCAAACATTGTAAAGTGCTCAACCTTGAGACCAAACTCTAAATCCAATTGAAGATGAAAACACGGAAGCGGGGTTGAATTGTGTTGGCAAAAGTTGAAAACTTTTTAATAATTTATAAACAATTAAAAAGAACTAGTTTGGTTTTGGTGAGTTACTTGGAATAGAAGCAACCAGATTTAGAGGCAGCAAGCAATACGAAGAAAATTGAAGGATTTTTATCTCTATTTCATGTACTATTATATTATATTGTTAGTTGATAGCATTCTTATTTAATTATTTGTATTTTTTTATTATTTGTAAACATGGATTTATGAGCATTTTCCTGACATTTGTAAACGGGATCTGAATGAGCCTATATCTTCAATGCCACTAATGTTTCTATGGGCTGCAAAACAAACATACGAGAACTTTGCACACTACAGAGAAAAGTTGGATGTTTTGAGAGATACTAATATTATCTGGACACCAAATTACGATGAGAACTCTACGACACACTTTCAGTTTATTTCTTTGTTTATAGGGTACATTCATTGGTGTTTCACGATGGTATCGTATTTACCAGAGAGGTGCATACAACAGTTTGGGTATACTCAGCACACCCCTTCTACACCATCAATGCTTGTTGTATGTGATGTTGAATGGAGTATGTACAAGAACTATGTATCGATCTCTTTATACTAAATTGCATCCTGTTGCATATCCACAGGAACTCTGTACAACCTAAGTCAAAATTCTCATAGAATGGATTATTGTGTATATGCTCTTTGTTACCCTTACTTATCTTGAATGAACCTTTTATCTTGATAATTTGGAACTTCAACATGCCGTTCATACAATTCTATGTCTTATAGAAATCTCCTTTATTGTATTCCAAAAATTTCTTTAATGACAAATGAGCAGACTCTACCCTAATATTCGAACATAAAATATGTTTGATATTATTTCAATAAAAATTATATCATGCATATTTTATCTTATATAAGTATAAATATAAAACAAAATACAAAGTTTTAATGATGTACCTATTAGTTGTAGTATTTCCTAGATACAATAATCGATTGGTCCGTGCTTCAACAAATATTTCCTTGTGAGGACTCAACCATGTGTCTCTGACGTAGTATAATAAAATAATATTATCGACACATGTTTGCTCAAACATTTGCAAAAGTTCCTCATACTCCTTCTCTTCAGAACAATAAACAATTTTCATCCATGACTTAAGAATGGGATCTTGCATAACTTTCTTTAATATATATTGTTTACATTTGGCTCCAACATTTTTGTAATATGAAGTTAACAAAGTAAATTTGTTGAAGATGGAAATACAACTTCAATTGCATTCATTAAAGCAAGTTCTCTATCAGTCACGATCACCTAAGGAAATGAGGTGTTTGAAACAAACAACTCTTTTAACTTCTCCAATGCCCAACAAAAGTTTTCTTGACAATCATTATCCGTATAATCAAATGCATCTTTGAATGTCAACCCAGTTGAAGTTACACCAACAATTTCAAACAATGGTAACATATGCTTGTTGGTTGTGTAGGTGTTATCCATGATCAATACAAGAGGGAACATGTTCAACAAAGTTATGGAATCTAGGTGCGTCCAAAACATGTCTCCCAACGTTGGAGTCTCCATGAGTCCTACTCCACAAAGCATACTTCTAGCTTAAAGTAACTTCAACAAATATTGCATATAAGTTCTAGGTCCTTCAAAATTCTTCTTGTATGCACTTCGTCGCTTATAAATTTGAGAGATATTAGTCACATTCTCCTTATCTCAATCTCTCAAAGATGACAAGTTGTGTCTCGATGCAACGTGATACTTTGTCAGCTTGTCAACATATTTCTTATCTTCTTTTAAGCGTCACATAAATGCATTATTCTCAATAGTAGCCACTAACTCATGGTTGTGAAGCCCATACATTAAACTAATGAAACATCCCTCAGCATCTTTCAATGGTCTTCATCTAAGTTTAAATGAACAACCACGCATTTTAGTTGAAGTACATGAGTTACTTTTATTTGACTTATATTTTCCACCTCTATCACAACCAATAATTAATTTTGACTTCCTTCCTCTATTTCTTGTAACACCCTGATTTTCAAAGCGAGGGTGTTTTTTTTTTTCAAAACAAAATCATTTAACAAAGAAAATAAATAAGGAAATACCTTTGGATAAATATTTAAGTCATTATAATTAACAAGCAGCGGAATAGTTTTTCGAAATATGAATCCAAAGTATTTACACATAAAAAAGTGGTACATGGAATCCATAAAAAATAACATGTTATGCTGACAATATTAGTACAGGTACAGTCTTCCAATTTAAAATAAACGCAATCCAAAAGAAAGACATATGTTCCCTCCATGACAACCTAATCTGATCATTCTACTAACAAAAAAACTATACACCCTGAGTGATCTCGACGCGCCCCGTAAGATCCTCCTAAGATAGCTCCAGTCAAGCATTCCCATCTAAATCCCCATCCACAGGGTACGAACCGGTAGGATTTTCCAGGCTCTCATCTGAGGGCAAAGCCCAAATTTTCACAATAGTTGTAAAGGGTCACCAACCGAAATTAATAGTTAACACATAACATTTAAGTTTTAAATGCACAAATAACCTTTCAACTTAGCATGCACCTTAAAAGGGTTTTCCATATGCTAAAAGTTCATATAATACTTGCCAAGTAAAATGAAATCAAAATAAAGTTTTTAATCAATCAAGTAATAAATAACTGACCAATCCATTGATGAATCATTTGAGCAATCGATTATCTAACTTAGAGTTAGAGTTTCTACTAAGCAAATCGATTGGGAAATCGATTTGGATAAAGGTTTTTAGTGAAACCTGTACTCTGGGCTTAAATCAATCGATTGGGCAATCGATTGAATGAATAGCTGAGCCCCTGTAACAAATCCAATCGATTGGCAAATCGATTTTGACCAAATAGCTGAGCTACTGTAATGGCCAAATCGATTGGCAAATCGATTAGTTCAATATCTTTTCAAGATTCAAGAAAACAGGAGACACAACAATCGATTGGGAAATCGATTTCTTAAATGGTTTTATTAAACATATTTACAAAATCGATTGGGACATCAATTTTGTCAAAATAGCTGAGCTCCTGTAATCAATCAAATAGATTTGGATAAATGGCTTTTCACAGAATCGATTTCCCTGAATGTTTTTCTAAAACTACATAAACTAACTCAATCACATTCACACACAACTCCCAAACATAACACTTAGCAATTTCAACACAATCACCACGACAACTTGAGTTTCGAAATAGTTTTACAATCAATCACACTTACCCACAATATCAATACATAACACTTAGCAATTTCAACACAATTACCACGACAACTTGAGTTTCAAAATAGTTTTACAATCAATCGCACTTACACTCAATATCAATACATAACACTTAGCAATTTCAACACAATTACCACGACATCTCAAGTTCAAACACTCAATCATAAACTTGAATCAAACACGACTCGTGTGCCAAGCACCCTAATGCAATGCGTATATGCCAAAATGCATGGACTCAGAATTCCAAACCAAAACCCTCCTCGAAGGGCCGTAAATCATAATTGTACCGCCTATCGCGGGCCGAAATACCAATTACCGAGGTGCCATCTATCACGGGTCTGCACGGTTTACTAAAAAGAAACGTAAATGTACCGCCTATCACAGGCCATAGTACTATTTACCAAGGTGCCACCTATCACGGGTCTGCACAATTTACAAAAAACCGTAAATCGTAAATGTACCGCCTATCACAGACCAAAGTACTATTTACCAAGGTGCCACCTATCACGGGTCTGCACAATTTACAAAAACGTAAATCGTAAATGTACCGCCTATCACAGGCCAAAGTACTATTTACCAAGGTGCCACCTATCACGGGTCTGCACGATTTACAAAAACAAAATGAAATGCATGAGCATACTCTGACTCCATCCAAGACAATCGTTAAGCAAATGCAGATATTAAAAGATTCTCCATTTTTAATACTCATTTAACTCTAACAATTTTCACAACAATCGTTAAGTAAACATAGATATTAAAAGATTCCCCATTTCTAATACTCGTTTAACTCTAACGATTTTCACTGCAAACATTAGGTAAACAGAGATATTAAAAGATTCCCCATTTTTAATACTCGTTTAACTCTAATGATTTTCACGACAACATTAAGTAAACGTAGATATTAAGAGATTCCCCATTCTTAATACTCGTTTAACTCTAATGATTTTCACGACAACATTAAGTAAACGTAGATATTAAGAGATTCCCTATTCTTAATACTCGTTTAACTCTAATGGTTTTCAAATTCCACACAGAACATACTCAAACATATTCACAATTTCAATCCACAATTCACACCAAATCACATCAATTCATTTCTCCACAAAATCCAACCAACCACATCTCAAATTTCATTTCTTCAAAATCATACATAAATGAGTTAAATTCATTTTCCGCAAATCAATACTTTAACCCTAACAAAATTCTTTTCCACACGACCACAGGTAAGTCCCTAAATGCAAACTGTAACACCCTGATTTTCAAAGCGAGGGTGTATTTTTTTTTTCAAAACAAATTCATGAAACAAAGAATAATTAAGTAAAACACCTTTAGATAAATAATTAAGTCATTATAATTTACAAGCAGCGGAAAAGTTTCTCGAAATATGAATCCAAAATATTTACATATCAAAAAGTGGTATATGTAACCCATCGAAAATAACATGTCATGCTGACAATATTAGTATAGGTACAGTCTTCCAGTTTAAAAATAAACACAATTCAAAAGAAAAACATATGTTCCCTCTATGTCAACCTAATCTGATCATTCTACAAAACAAACTAAACACCCTGAGTGATCTCTACGCGCCCCGTAAGATCCTCCTAACGTAGCTCCAGTCAAGCATTCCCATCTACATTCCTATCCACAGGGTGTGAACCGGTAGGATAGTCTTGGCTCTCATCTGAGGGCAAAGCCCATATTTCCACAATAGTTGTAAAGGTCACCAACCGAAATTAACAGTTAACACATAACATTTAAGTTTTTAAATGCACAAAATAACCTTTCAACTTAGCATGCACCTTAAAAGGGTTTTCCATATGCTAAAAGTTCATATAATGCTTGCCAAATAAAAATGAAGTCTAAATAAGTCTTAAATCAATCAAGTAATAAACAACTGGCCAATCCATTGATGAACCAATTGAGCAATCAATCATCTAACTCAAAACAAGAATTTCCACTAAGCCAATCGATTGGGAAATCGATTTCCTGAAGGTTTTTAGTGAAAACTGAACTCTGGGCTTAATTCAATCGATTCGGCAATCGATTGAATGAATAACTGAGCCCCTGTATTAAAGCCAATCGATTTTGTCAGACTGGTTGAGTTCCTATAATGGCCAAATCGATTTCTAAATCGATTTTGTCAAAATGGTTGAGCTCCTGTGATAAATCCAATCGATTGCTAAATCGATTTCGAGGAATAGTTTTTAATAGAATCGATTTGGGAATCGATTTCCCTGCATGTTTTTTCTAAAACTACATAAACTAACTCAATCACATTCACACACAACTCCAAAACATAACACTTAGCAATTTCAACACAATCAATACAACATCATGAGCTTCGAAATAGTTTTGCAATCAAACATGCTATCACACAATTCCCAAAACATAACTCTTAGTAAAATCAACATAATCACAATGACATCTCAAGTTCAAACACTCAATCATAAACTTGAATCAAACACACTTACACACAATTTCAAAACATAACGCTTAACAGTTACAACGCAATACCCACACGGACAAGATGAACCAACAAATCACATGGAATCATCTCGACGCGACAATCCCTACACGGACAAGATGAACCAACAAATCACATGGAATCACCTTGACACGACAATCCCTACACGGACAAGATGAACCAACAAATCACATGGAATTATCTTGACGCAACAATCCCTAGACGGACAAGATGAACCAACAAATCACATGGAATCACCTTGACGCGACAATCCCCACACAGACAAGATGAACCAACAAATCACATGGAATCACCTTGACGCTACAATCCCCACACAGACAAGATGAACCAACAAATCACATGGAATCACCTTGACGCGACAATCCCCGCAAGGATAAGATGAACCAACAAATCACATGGAATCATCTCGTGGCCCATGGACAAGATGAACCAACAAATCACATGGCATCATCTCAGTTACCACTATCACTATGAAATGCCTGAGCATACCCTGACTCTATCCACGACAATCATTAAGTATATGCAGATATTAAAAGATTCCCCATTTTTAATACTCATTTAACTTAAACGACTTTCACAACAAACATTAAGTAAACAAGACATTAAGAGATTCCCCATTCTTAATACTCATTTAACTTAAACGATTTTGAAAACAAACATTAAGTAAACAGAAATATTAAGAGATTCCCCATTCTTAATACTCTTTTAACTCTAATGGTTTTCAATTTCCACACAAAACAAACTCAAACATTTTGTCAAATCCATTCCACAATTCACACCAAATCACATCAATTCTGTAACACCCCGTTTTTCAAAGCGAGGGTGTATTTTTTTTTTCAAAACAAATTAAATAAAACAGAGCAAATACATAAGGAAAAGCCTTTGGATAAATAATTAAGTCATTAAAATTTACAAGCAGCGGAAAAGTTTTTCAAAATATAAATCCAAAACATGTCCTGAGGTCAACAATAGTACAGGTACATCCTTTCAACTTAACATAAAGGTAGCCCAAAAGAAAGACATATGTGTCCTGAGTGACAACCTAGTCTGATCATTCTATACATAACTAAAAAAAACTATACGCCTTGAGTAATCTCCACGCGCCCCGTGAGATTCTCCTAACGTAGCTCCAATCAAGCACTCCCATCCACATTCCCGTCCGGAGGATACGAACCGGTGGGATCATCCTGACTCTCATCTGAGGGCAAAGCCCAGATTTCCACAATAGTTGTAAAGGGTCACCAACCGAAATTAACAGTTAACACATAACATTTAAGTTTTTAAATGCACAAAATACCTTTTCAACTTAGCATGCACCTTAAAAGTGTTTCCATATGCTAAAAATTCATAAACAAGGTTGAAAAATGAAGTTTTTAACAAAACAACACTGCTGTATTCGAATACAGCATCTTTGTATTTGAATACAAGGCTATTTCAGCATTCAGTAGCAAAACAACATGTCTGTATTCGACTACAACAGTCTGTATTCGACTACACAGCAAGTCAGTGGCAAAACAGCATGTCTGTATTCGACTACAACAGTCTGTATTCGACTACACAACAAGTCAGTGGCAAAACAGCATGTCTGTATTCGAATACAGCCTACTGTATTCGAATACACATCAGACAGCATCAGAAAAACAGCAAAATTCAGCATTTTTCAGGTTTTCAAAAGGTTTCGAAATCAATCAACACTTACCCACAAATCCAAACAATCAAACTTAGCAATTATAACGTAATCACCACGACATCTTGAGTTTCGAAACAGTTTTGCAATCAATCACACTTACACAAAACTCCAAAACAAATCACTTAGCGATTATAACACAATTACCATGACATCTTAAGTTTCGAAATGGTTTTGCAGTCAAACACGCTATCACACACTTCCCAAACATCCACACTTGGCAATTATAACACAATCACCACAACAACATTAGTTTCGAAATGGTTTTGCAATCTAACATACCATCACACAATTCCAAAACATAGTTCTTAGTACAATCAACACAATCACAATTTGAATCAAACACACTTAACATAGTTTCAAAACATAACACTTAGCAAAATCAACACAATCATAATTTGAATCAAACACACTTACACATAGTTTCAAAACATAACACTTAGCAAAATCAACACAATCATAATTTGAATCAACCACGACTCGTGTGCCAAGCACCCTAATGCAATGCGTATATGCCAAAATGCATGGACTCGGAATTCCAAACAAAAACCCTCCTCGAAGGGCCGTAAATCATAATTGTACCGCCTATTGCAGGCCAAAGTACCAATTATCGAGGTGCCACCTATCACGGGTCTGCACGATTTACTAAAAAGCGTAAACCATAAACGTACTGCCTATCACGGGCCCGTACCGTTTACCAAGGTGCCACCTATCACGGGTCTGCACGGTTTACTAAAAGAACGTAAATTGTAAATGTACCGCCTATCACAGGCCAGAGTACTCTTGACCAAGGTGCCACCTATCACGGGTCTGCACAATTTACAAAAAACCGTAAATCGTAAAAGTACCGCCTATCACGGGCCAAAGTACTATTTACCGAGGTGCCACCTATCACGGGTCTGCACAATTTACAAAAACGTAAATCATAAATGTACCGCCTATCACAGGCCAAAGTACTATTTATCAAGGTGCCACCTATCACGGGTCTGCACGATTTACAAAAAGCATGAAAATGCATGAGCGTATACTGACTCCATTCACAACGATCGTTAAGCAAATGCAGTTATTAAAAGATTCCCCATTTTTAACACTCATTTGACTTAAACGATTTCCACAACCAAACATTCAGTAAACAAGACATTAAGAGATTCCCCATTCTTAATACTCATTTAACTTAACGATTTTCCAAAACAAACATTAAGTGAACACACTTTACCAGGGTGTAGTCTCTCACGGACAAACACAATTTACCAAAAACGTAAGTCGTAAACGTACCACCTATCACGGGTCTGTACTGTTTACCGAGGTGCCACCTGTCACGGGTCTGCACAACTTACCAAAAACGTAAACCATAAACGTACTGCCTATCACGGGCCCGTACTGTTTACCGAGGTGCCACCTATCACGGGTCTGCACAGTTTACTAAAACAAAAGTTAAGTAAACAAGACATTAAGAGATTCCCCATTCTTAATTCTCATTTAACTTAAACGATTTTTCCCAAACACACATTAAGTAAACAAGACATTAAGAGATTCCCCATTCTTAATACTCGTTTAACTTAATGGTTTTTAAATTCCACACAAAACAAACTCAAACGTACTTTCACATTCAATCCATAACTCACACAAAATCATTTTTCCACACTAACCACACAGAACACATCTCAAACATGTTATCCAACTCAATCCAAATCCATCAACGATTCACACCAAATCACATCAATCAACAACCATCAAGTAAGAACACGCCAAGTACGACGACACAAATTAACACAATCCATCACTTACACACAACAAGTTTCATATACTCGAAATCATACGTAAATGAGTTTAAATTCATTCTCCACGAAACACTCATCAATATAACCAAAACCTAACTCTAAAGTTTTACCCATAAAGCCTTAGATTCCCTTTTTCCCAAATCAATACTCCAACCCTAACAAAATTCGTTTCCACACAACCACAGATAAGGCCCTAAATGCAAACTAAACGTTTGGAAGGAGCCCTTACCTTAACGTTAGCTTTAACGTCGATTTACGGTACCGCGAGTAAATCCGGTAAAATTTCCGCTCGCAACGTCGCTTCCAAAGTTGGTCCCCTAGCACCGTAGCATAGCGGTGAGCAACTTTCCCTTCTATCTCTTTGCGAAACGAAGCTTAGATCTAGATGAAACGGGGAGATTTGTGTTTGAATCCCTAATACCGTTTTTCTTCGTTTTCGGATCAAAGAGGAAGAGTGAAGTTGAGAAATCCTTGTCCTATCACCCACTACCAATTTCGAACTCAAAGGAAAGAAAAGGAAGCAAAAACGAGCAACAATGGAGGAAGGGAGAAATTTAGGATGCGTGAGGCAGAGAGGAGGAGACGGAAAATCTTTCAGTTTTCCTTTTGTTTTCCTTTCTTCCTTTTTCTTTCCTTTCTATTTCTTTTTCTCCCATTTCCTTCCTTTCCTTTTCTTTATATATAAACATAAATTAACTATTTTTAACAAATACCTCCAACTCTTTAGATATTTATTAAATTACTATTTTACCCATAACGCATTAAACTATTCGTAAAAGATTCACCGCAGTTAATTTAATTTATTTATCGACGAGTAATTCTAATCGGACATCAAAATATCTTATTGATTACATAAACTCCAAAATATTAATAACTTTGGCTAAAAAGTCTCCAAGTTCAACACCAAAATACACTAAAATACATAAAGTGTAATTTAAAATTACGGGTCTTACAAATTCATTCTTTTCACAAAATCCAAACAAACACATCTCAAATTTCATAAGTATTAATTAAGCACACGTCAAACACGACGACACAAATCAACACAACCCACCACTCAAACACAACAAATTTCATTTACTCAAAATCATACATAAATGAGTTAAATTCTTTTTCCACGAAACATTCATCAATAACACCAAAACCTAATTCTATGATTTTACCCATAAAGCCTTAGATTCATTTTCCCCAAATCAACACTTTAACCCTAACAAAATTCTTTTCCACACAACCACAAATAAGTCCCTAAATGCGAACTAAAAGTTTGGAAGGAGCCCTTACCTTAACGTTAGCTTTAACGTGTGATTACGGTACCGCGAGTAAATCCGATAAAATCTCCGCTCGCGACATCGCTTCCAAAGTTAGTTCACTAGCACCGTAGCATGGAGGTGAGGATCTTTGCCTTCTATCTCTTCGCGAAACGAAGTTTAGATCTAGAAGAAAAGTGGAGGTTTGTGATTGACGGTTTTGAAAACAATAACACCGTTTTCGAATCCGAGAAGTAGGAAGAAGCTGGGAATTTGATCTTTCTCACCCACTAAGCCTTGGGTTTCTTTTCTTGAACTAAAAGGACGAAAAGAAAACAAATGAGGAAGAAGAATGGAGGGAGGTTATCGCGCGTAGGGAGGGAGAGGAAGAATGTAACACCCCGATTTTCAAAAGCGAGGGTGTATTTTTTTCTTCAAAACAAATTCATAAAACAAAGAAATAAATAAGGAAATACCTTTGGATACATATTTAAGTCGTTCTAATTTACAAGCAGCGGAAAAGTTTTAGAAAAATGAATCCAAAGTATTTCAAAAAGTGGTACATAGAACCCATCAAAAATAAAATGTCATGCTGACAATATTAGTATAGGTACAATGTTCCAATTTAAAATAAACACAATCCATTAGAAAGACATCTAGTCCCTATACGTCAACCTAATCTGATCATTCCACAAAAACTATACATCCTGAGTGATCTTCACGCGCCCCGCAAGATCCTCCTAACATAGCTCCAGTCAGGTGTTCCCAACTACATTTCTATCCACAGGGTACGAACCGGTAGGATGGTCCTGGCTCTCATCTGAGGGCAAAGCCCAGATTTCCACAATAGTTGTAAAGGGTCACCAACCGAAATTAACAGTTAACACATAACATTTAAGTTTTTAAATGCACAAAATACCTTTTCATTAAAAGGGTTTCCATATGCTAAAAATTCATAAACAAGGTTGAAAAATGAAGTTTTTAACAAAACAACACTACTGTATTCGAATACAGCATCTCTGTATTCGAATACAAGGCTGTTTCAGCATTCAGCAGCAAAACAACATGTTTGTATTCGACTACACAATAAGTCAGTGGCAAACAGCATGTCTGTATTCGAATACAACAAGCTGTATTCGAATACACACCAGACAGCAGCAGAAAAACAGCAAAATTCAGCATTTTTCTGCTTTTGAAAGGGTTTCAAAACCAATCAGCACTTACACACAAATTCAAACAATCACACTTAACAATTATAGCGTAATCACAACGACATCTTGAGTTTCGAAATGGTTTTGCAGTCAAACACACTATCACATAATTTCAAAGCATAACACTTAACACTTATAACACACATCATGAGTTTCGAAATAGTTTTGCAATCAAACACGCTGACACAAAATTTCAAAACAAAACACTTAGTAATATCATCACAATCACAATGACATCTCAAATTCAAACATTCAATCATACACTTGAATCAAACACGACTCATGTGTCAAACACTCTAATGCAATGCGTATATGCCAAAATGCATGGACTCGGAATTCCAAACCAAAACCCTCCTCGAAGGGCCGTAAATCATAATTGTACCGCCTATCGCGGGCCGAAATACCAATTACCGAGGTGCCACCTATCACGGGTCAGCACGATTTACTAAAAAGCGTAAATCGTAAACGTACCACCTATCACGGGTCAGTACTGTTTACCGAGGTGCCACCTATCACAGGTTAGCATGATTTACTAAAAGAAAAAGCGTAAGTCATAAGTGTACCGCCTATCACAGGCCAAAGTACTACTTACCAAGGTGCCACCTATCACGGGTCAACACAACTTACCAAAAAGTAAATCGTAAACGTACCACCTATCACGGGTCAGTACAGTTTACCGAGGTGCCACCTATCACGGGTCAGCACAATTTACCAAATGAAATGCATGAGCATACACTAACTCCATTCACAACAATTGTTAAGTAAATGCAGATATTAAAAGATTCCCCATTTTTAATACTCATTCACTTAACCGATTTTCACACCAAAACATTAAGCAAACATACATATTAAGAGATTCCCCATTCTTAATATACTTTTGACTTAAAACGATTTCCACAACAAAACATTCAGTAAACAAGTCATTAAGAGATTCCCCATTCTTAATACTCATTTAACTGAAACGATTTTCAAAAACAAACATTAAGTAACCAAGACATTAAGAGATTCCCCATTCTTAACGCTCAGTTAACTTAAACGATTTTCAAGCAACATTAAGTAACCAAGACATTAAGAGATTCCCCATTCTTAACGCCTAGTTAACTTAAACGATTTTCAAAACAACATTAAGTAAACAAGACATTAAGAGATTCCCCATTCTTAATACTCGTTTAACTTAATGGTTTTCCAAATTCCACACAAAACAACCTCAAACATACATTCACATTCAATCCATAATTCACACCAAAACACATCAATCAACAAACGTCAAGTATGAACACGCCAAGTACGATGAACACAAATCAACACAATCCACCACTCAAACACACAAGTTTCATTTACTCAAAATCATATATAAATGAGTTTAAATTCATTCCCCACGAAACTTTCATCAATATAACCAAAACCTAACTCTAAGATTTTATCCATAAAGCCTTAGATTCATCTTCCCCAAATCAATACTCCAACCCTAACAAAATTCTTTTCCACACAACCACAGATAAGTCCCTA
Organism: Cicer pinnatifidum; assembly: GCA_037974775.1. NCBI lineage: Eukaryota > Viridiplantae > Streptophyta > Magnoliopsida > Fabales > Fabaceae > Cicer > Cicer pinnatifidum. The sequence continues at coordinate 10,341,067 of JBBPBR010000008.1, forward strand.
AATGCAAACTAAAAGTTTGGAAGGAGCCCTTACCTTCACGTTAGCTTTAGCGTTCGATTACGGTACCGCGAGTAAATCCGGTAAAATCTCCGCTCGCAACGTCACGTCCAAAGTTGGTCCACTAGCACCGTAGCACGGAGGTGAGCAACCTTCCCATCTATCACTTCTTGAAAGGAGGCTTAGATCTAGATGAAACGGGGAGGTTTGTGTTTGACGGTTTTTGAAATCTCTAACTCCGTTTTCGAATCCGAGAAGGAGGAAGGAGTTGGGAACTTGATCTTTCTCACCCACTAGCCTTGGGTTTCAATTTTCGAACTCAAAGGAAGCAAAGAGAACGAAAATGGAAGAGGGTGGGAAAATGTTTCACGCGAGCAGGGAGGGAGAGGGAGGAGATGGAAAATGTTTTCACTTTTCTCTCTCTTTTCCTTTCTTCCTTTCTCTTTCCTTTCTATTTCCTTCCTTTCCTTTTCTTATACTTATATACATATATATTACTAATAATAATAATATATAATATATATATATATATATATATATATATATATAATAATTAAACCTAAACAAATAAATATCTAACAACTCTCACATCCATCACTTCACTCACATCTCAAACTATTTTGATAAAAATATCTACTCTCGTCGCAACTCAATTGTCAAATACAATTTTCAGCAACATGAGATATTTTGAACAAAACCGCCCAAAATTAAATTCTTCAAAACCTAAATAAATTATTTTTCGACAAATAATTTTAATCCAATTTCCAAAAATATATTTTCGGCCTTTAACTCACTAAATACCGAAAACTGGGCTAACAGCCTAAGAAATTCCACACCAAATATCCTAAAATTGTATAATTTAGGATTTAAAAACTATGGGTCTTACAAAGAAGCTTTTCTGTTTTCCTTTTCCTTTCTCTTTCTTTCCTTTCCTTTTCTTCTCTTTCTAATTCCTCTTCTTTTCCCTCCAAACAATATATATATATATATATATATATATATATATATATATTACTATAATATTAATAATAATAATATATTATATATATATAATATATATATATAAATATATATATATATATACAATAATTAAACCTAAACAAATAAATATCTAAATATCTGGATATTTTAGATATTTATGAAAATCATCACTTCTTAAACCATTTTGATAAAAATATCTACTCTCGTCACAACTCATTTGGCAAATATAATTTTCAGCAACCCGAGATATTTTAACAAAATTGTCCGGTATTATATTCATCGTGACCTAAATGAATTATTCTTCGACAAATAATTTTAACCCAATTTTCAAAAATATATTTTTGGCATTTAACCCACTAAATACCAAAAACTGGGCTAAAAGTCTATGAAATTCTACACAAAATACCCTAAAATTGTATAATTTAGGATTTAAAATTAAGGGTCTTACATTACTACCCCCCTAAAATTAGTTTCGTCCTCGAAACTTAAGGTACGAGTAACAATCCACACTTGGTTCGTACCCGAATTCAACCTACCAGTCACAACTTGTTTCACCCGGCCTTCTCGAAGAAAGTGTTGCCTACCCCTTTTCATAGGGTGCTTAATAACTCCGCACCTTTTCATAGTCGGTAAGGCTCGTCCGTTCCATTCAACATGGTTTTGTCTACTATCCACAAGAGATTAAGGATGATCAGTCCCTCAATTTGTCAATAAATAACCAACAACCATGATAGTGGCTTAGACTATCTTAACCGAACTGTAATAGCGCTCCTTGCAACTTACAACTGAGGTTATTCTAATGTACGAGCAGTCAACAATCTTCTCAAAGTCCATTGAGTTTTCCTTATTTTCCTATAACTTTGATCCTGTCGACGAAATAAAATATCCCATACCTATGTCACGTAGTCTCATTTGCATCCACTTGGTACGAAACATCCATTTGGTACCAAACTAAAACACTTAGAATGATCCCAACACACTGAGCACAGAACAATCACTACATCCGAGAACTCCTAAATTTCTCCCTTGTCCACAAATCCTCGATTGTTCTTAATTCGTACAACTACGTCAACTGTAGTGTTCTTATCAGTATGTTATTCCAGTTATAAATTTAATAATTCCATCCCCACATATGCTTGGTGATCAAAGCTTCCTCAAATATTTTCGAAATCATGCCAAAGACTATACCACTTGGGACACACAAACTTCCTTTCAGTTTAGTACTTCATTTCAAGAGTCATGTTTTCCATTAAAATCCAACTTGAATTTAATTCACAGATCAAGGTCTACATTCGACTCATGCCTAACACCTCAAATTCATGCTTCACTAGAAAATCTCTTACATACTTCGCAATTATGCACAAACTCGAAAATAATTCTCCTACCTCTACTGCCAACATTTATTTTGATACTTCTTAATTTCGTTGTGTCCTTCATTTGCAACTTGATGATTATCCTTTGATTGACGAACACAATGACAATCCCCATGACATGCACTCAAGTAATGTCTTTATATCATTGGCATACCTTTATAATAATAATGTCTGAATTATAGGTGAAATAATTCCTTTCCTGAATCTTTAATTGTCATAAGCTACATCTCTATGTGCTGCTCCAACAAATTTCTTGGCACATTTTCCAATATTTGTTTCACTTGCTGGATTCTTATTCCTTCACAGCCCTTACTAAATACAAGCGCTGTTGTAAATATATTTTAAAAATAATAGAGCCTATCACAGCGCTTTTTTGACAAGCACTGTGAAAAAAGCGCTGTTGTAGGGTCATATGGCGTTTGTGCATAATGTTATAAGGCTTTTACAACACTTTTCTCACAAGCGCTGTAAAATGAAGCGCCTTCACGTATTAATTTACAGCGTTTTTTTCACAAGCGCTGTAAAAGACAAGCGCTTTCAAATAATTTAACTACCTATTACAGCGCTTTTTTCACAAGCGCTATAAAAGACATGCGCTTTCAATCAATTTAACTACCTATTACAACGCTTTTTTCACAAGCGCTGTAAAAGATATGCGCTTTCAAATAATTTAACTATCTATTACAACGCTTTTTTCACAAGCGCTGTAAAAGACATGCGCTTTCAAATTATTTAACTACCTATTATAGCGCTTTATTCACAAACACTGTAAAAGACATGCGCTTTCAAATAAATATCATTTACTTTTAATTAAATAAAAATAAACTTATGAACCCTCCTCACCTCTACTCTGGGAACCCTCATATCCTCTACGTACTGTGCGGCCATCTACGTTGTCTCAGGTATTTTTTAATTTGTTTTTGTCAAAAAATCTTTAGTTTTTTTATAATTGAAAACTAATAAATTGTTATGTATTAAATCTTTTTTTTTTTTTTTGAAATTTGTTGATCTATTCTGTTTTGAAATTGTTATTAGATATGTTGATATTGGTTTCTTTTTGAAACTTGTTGATATGTTTTGAAAGCTTATTATTTTTGTAACTTCATTTATATAGGTCGTATAATATGGATAGATAATGGATGTCTGCCAATCGATTGTCAAAAGAGTATGAAATTGGAGTGAAGGAGTTTGTTGAGTTTGCAGTGAAGAATGCAAAAGATCCAAATAGAGTCGTTTGTCCTTGTTTAAAATGTTGTTTTGGAAAACGCGTTAGAGAAGATGAATTAGAAGAACATTTAGTATGTAATGGAATTGATCAAAGCTACACATGTTGGATAAGACATGGTGAGAAAAAAAAAGGAAACATTAATTTTGAGAATGGTTCGATATATGCTTCAACTGACTTCGATACAGATACATATGAGCCGGACCGAGTTGATGAGATCGCAAAAGCAGTTGAAGAAGATCTTCGAGATTGTCCTAAAATGTTTGAAAGTTTGTTGAGTGATGCAGAGAAACCATTATATAATGGTTGTACTAAACTCACAAGACTGTCGGCGATATTAAAGTTGTACAACTTAAAAGCGAGTAATGGATGGTCTGATAAAAGCTTCACATAATTATTAACACTCATAAAAGATATGTTGCCAGATGATAATGAACTTCCCAGTCGAACCTACGAGGCTAAACGGATTTTGTGTTCTATTGGCATGAGTTATGAAAGGATTCATGCGTGTCCTAACGATTGCATTTTGTTTCGAAACGAATATGAATTACTTAAGGCGTGTCTGAAATGCAATGTCTCTCGATATAAGAAGAAATAATCTACTCCAGCAAAAGTCGTGTGGTATTTTCCTATAATACCAAGATTTAGGCGCATGTATCACAGTGAAGAAGATTCAAAACACTTGACATAGCATGCAAATGAAAGAATTAGAGATGGAATGTTTCGACACCCTGCAGATTCCCCATAATGGGCAAAAATTGATCACGAGTATCCTGATGGTTATGTATGAAGCGTAAGTTTATGATGTTGTCTCTATTTATTTATGGACCCAAACAACCGGGGAATGATATCGACGTATACTTGACTCCTTTAATTGAAGATTTAAAACTTATGTGGGAGACAGGTGTGGAAGTTTATGATGGGTATAAGAAAGAATGTTTCAATTTGAAGGCTATGTTGTTTAGCACAATTAATGATTTTCCAGCATATGGTAATTTATCAGGATATATCATTAAAGGTCAGTGTGCATGTCCTATATGTGAAGAGAGTACAAATTGGATGCGGTTGAAACATTGTAAGAAGAATGTGTTTCTTGGACATCGTAGATTTTTACCGTATAGTTATCAGTATCGTGGATGGAGAAATGCATTCAATGGAAAATCATAGGAAGGTAAAGCTCCTTTAGCACCGACTAGATATCAAATACTTGAAAAAGTACAAGGTTTGACCAATAAATTTGGCAAACCTTTTGCGGGAGAGCTGGTCAAAACTGGGTGGAAGAAAAAGTCATTTTTCTTTAAATTTCCATATTGGAAGTCATTGTATATAAGACATTTCCTCGATGTGATGCATATTGAAAAAAAATGTATTTGATAGTGTTATTGGTACGTTACTCAATGTTCTAGGAAAGTCTTAAGATGGCATCAACGCAAGATTGGACTTGGTCGATATGGGAATAAGAAATGAATTGGGTCCCGTAAAGAAAGGAAATCGCACATATCTACCTCCAGCCGCTCATACTCTATCTAGAAAGGAAAAAATTGTTTTATGTAAATTTCTACACGAAGTTAAAGTTCCAGAAGGATACTCTTCAAATATTAAAAATTTGGTTTGTATGAAAGACCTCAAGTTAAAAGGTTTGAAGACCCATGATTGTCATATTCTAATGGAGCATTTGCTACCAATAAGTATACGTTCCATTTTACCTGAAAAAGCTCGACTAGCCTTAACTAGATTATGTTTCTTCTTCAGGGAAATTTGTAGTAAAGTGATCGACCCTTAGAAATTACCGACATTGCAGAGGGAAATTGTTGTTACTTTGTGTGAGCTTGAAATGTATTTCCTACCCTCATTTTTTGATATAATGGTTCACCTTACTGTTCATCTAGTTAAGGAGACACAACTTTGTGGGCCAGCTTATATGAGATGGATGTATCCGATAAAACGATATATGAAAATATTAAAAGGGTACGTAAAAAGTAGAAGTCGACCAGAAGGTTGTATTGCTGAACGGTACATTGTTGAAGAGGCTGCTGAATTTTGTACTGAATATCTGTCCAATGTTGAAATGATGGTGAAGTTCAACTGTATGTTACAATACTCATGGGTCAGTTATCTCATTTGAACATGAATAGGAATTAAAATTGGATAACTCGAGAGCACAATCGAAGTTTTATAACATGGTTTAAAAATCACATAAAGTCAAAGTTTGATATAGATCCCAGATCAATTTCACAGAGATTGAGGTGGCTAGCAAATGGTCCGAGCTTACATGTCTTTTCTTACATTGGTTATGTTATTAACGACTACACATTTTATACCAAAGAACAAGATGATCAGACCACTATGCAAAATAGCGGAGTCACTCTCGTAGCTGAAGTGATGCATGTCTCAAGTGCAAAAGACAATAACCCAATATATGCAAATATATCATATTTTTGGGTTATCGAGCGCATATGGGAGTTAGACTACACAATGTTTCGTGTTCCCATATTTGGTTGAAAGTGGGTCGATAATAATAATGGCGTTCGGATTGATGAGTTAGGATTCTTGCTTGTCGATTTTAATAGGGTGGGATACAAAAAGACAAGCCTTTTATTTTAGCGTCGCAAGCTCAACAAGTGTTTTATGTCACTGGTCCTTCTGATGATAAATGGTTTGTTGTCCTATCGACCAATAAAATAAGTGATGATAACAATAATGATGAAGATGTTATTAATGATCTTTTATTTGCAACATCACAACAACCACATGAAACTGATACAACTGATGATGGTTTATATCTTAGAGATGATCATGATGAGGGAATTTGGATTAATCCATCGTTTCGTATTGTAAATGGACAAACAAATGTGAATCCCACCAGGAAAAGAAGAAGGGCATCTTAATGTACATGTTTAATTGTTTTATATAAGCCATGCATGTAATCTGAACTGTGTTAATGTAAATATGCATGTAATTTGAACTGTGTTAATGTAAATATGCATGTAATCTGAATTGTTTGAACGTTTTTATATAAGAAGCCATGTATTTGATTTTCTGATTAATTTATTTTCTGCTTATATTTAGCTTGATTTGAGTGTTTCATACTAAGTTCATGTAATTTAATATAAACTAGTAGTTTACATGAACTGAACTGAAAAAGCGCTGTAAAAGCAATGAACTTCTTCATATAACATAATAAAACAAGGAGGTTTTTTACAGCGCTTGTTCAAATAAGCGTTATAAAAGACCCTTTTAAAAATAAAATAAAGAGACATTTTAGAGCGCTTTGGTAAAAAAGCGCTGTAACAAAGCGCTGTAAAAATAACATTCATATAATAAAATAAAGAGACCTTTTACAACGCTTATTTGAAAAAGCGCTGTAAAAGACTTTAAAAATAACATTCAAATAACATAATAAAACAAGGAGGTCTTTTACAGCGCTTATTGGGAAAAGCGTTGTAAAAGAGCCTTTAAAAAAATTAAATAAAGACGCCTTTTAGAGTGCTTTTCAAACAAGCGATATAAAAGATTTAGGCCTTTTAGAGCGCTTTTCATACAAGCGTTGTAAAAGGCTTATAAAACAGCGCTGCAAAAGGGTTTTATATATAACAGTAACCGCTTTCGTTTCCTCTTCATTACGTAAACTTCACTATCATCTCAACTTTCATCGTTCTTCTCTTCTTTTGCAAACCCTATCATCCCATCCATTACAAACCATATCACTACAAGAATAGATGGATTTTGTGAGGGCCAAAAGCCCTCACAAAGGGAAAAAAAACAGCCACAAAGGTGGCTTTTGTGAGGGCTTTTGACAGCCACAAAGAAGCTGGTCACAAAATTTTGTGAGGGCTTTTGCAGCCACAAAGTGCCTGAAACAGGTTGCCATTTGTGAGGGCTTTGTGAGGGCTTTTGCAGCCACAAAAGTCTGCCTTTGTGAGGGCATAGGCCGCCACAGAGGACAGGCTGAATTTGCTGACTGGACCTTTGTGAGGGCTTTTGGCCGCCACAAACGCCAACGTAATTAAAAATTAATATATTTTGTGAGGGCTTAGGCCGCCACAAAATAATTCGTATTTAATAAATTAATTTTTAAATTCAAAATTAATAGTTTATTATAATATTATATATAATAAATTAATATAATTATAATATTAAAATTTAAATTATAATTAAATTAAAATTAAAATTAAATTTAAAATATAATGTAATTATAAATTAAATGTAATATATAATAAACTAATCTTAATATAATTAAAAATTTAAAATAAAATATTTAAATTAAAAATAAAGATTAATAATTACATTAAAGATTAATTTAAATAATTAAATATTAATAATAAAATATTTAAATTAATAAAAAAAATATTTAAATTATTAATAACAAAATATTTAAATATTTAAATTAATAATTATAATTATATTTAAATGAAGCTTAAAAGTAATTTTGTGTAGAGAGAAGGAGGAGAGAATAGTTAGAATGAGGTTTTAGAGAGAAGTTGGATGTGAAAAAATGAAGTAGGAGGGGGAGAAATATATATAGTGTTGCTTGAGCATTTGTGGCGGCCTTTGCAGCCACAAATTCCACGTGCTCATTCCTTTGTGGCGGCCTTTGCAGCCACAAATTCCACGTGGTCATTCCTTTATGGCGGCCTTTGCAGCCACAAATTCCACGTGGTCATTCCTTTGTGGCGGCCTTTGCAGCCACAAATGCCACTGGTCACGTCACTCCTTTGTGACGGATTTGGCCCTCACAAATGCATTTTTTGTGGCTGTAAAAGCCCTCGCAAAATCCAGAAATATTTAACTGGATTTTGTGGCTGCCTAAGCCCTCACAAAATCAAAATGTTGTGATTTTGTGAGGGCTTAGGCAGCCACAAAATCCAGTTAAATATTTAAAAATTTGTGAGGGTTTTTTCAGCCACAAAAAATGACCAATTTCAATTTTAGCCTTTGTGAGGGCTTTTTCGGTCACAAATTTGTGAGGGTTTTATTCGGCCACAAAATATTTATAAAGTTGGCCACAAATATGTGTTTTTCTTGTAGTGTATTTCCACGATCATCTCCTTCGTTTCGAACCTTATTTCCATCCAAGATCATCTCTCCCATTGCACACAACATATTTTCATTGAAATACGTAACCCTCATTACGTATTTCTTCAAACCATATTTCTGTGAACCATATTTCTGCGAACTTTCTGTGAACCCTTTTTTCTTTGCATTTCGTCTTTCTTCGAACCCTCATTATTCAGGTATTGATGTTACTCATTTTTTGTAATCATTAAACTGCATGTTGAGCTTGATTAAGATATACTGATACTGATATGTACTTAGAATAATGCATGTTGAGCTTGCTGATGTTATACTAAACTGCATGTTGAACTTTTTGTAGTTAAATGGATACAAACAAAGATTTAGAATGTCAAAATGAAGAAGTTGTCACCACTAAGACTTATGAAAATGAAGTCAAACGTGGTGCAACTATAATGCAAAAAGTATTAAAGCAAGGAGCAATGACATCAAATTTGAGGTTATACTATACTATACTCTGTTTGCTGTGTATTTTTTATCTTTTTTTAATAGCATGTACTTACTATATGAGTTTATTAGATTGGCTGGAATGAGAGTGGTCAGCCAATTGACCACAACAGCTCATTGTTTGTAAGTTACATTGGGGCTGTTGTTCGACAAAATATCCCAATTACGATTGATGATTGGAGAGATAAGGTATTGAAGGATGCCAAAGATATACTATGGAATGACATTCAAGTAACTTTTTTGATCCACTCTTTTGTCATTTATAATTTTTTTCATTGAAATACTTTACTTAGTCAAACTATATCTTTATTTCGATTGCAAACTACTTTTGTTCTTGATGAGGAGAGAAAGAGTTATGTATTGAGAGTTGCTGGGAAAATCTACCGGGGATTTAGATCTCACCTCTCTAATTTCTATCTAAAAGATAGAGAAGGAAATACAAATGCTGAAGCTCCAAAAATATATAAACATTATATATCAAATGATGAATGGAGTGCATTTGTATCCAAACGTTCGGACCCTGCATTTGTCGTAAGTGATTAATTTATTAGCATTTGTGTTTTATTATTCATATTCGTAGCGTATTTTAAATTTTTACACAATTGCTATTTTTTTTTTATATAGAATATTTGTAAGGCAAATCGCTAAAGGGCAAGAAATCCAACCCACCCACACAAAAAATCACGTATGAGATATGCACGTCTTGATAAAAAAACTTGTAAGTAATTAAACATCACTTTTATATAATGAAGTAATTTGTATTATAAACTATAGTGTCTAACTAATATTTTATTTATGATCTTAACAAATAGCGGCAAGACACCCAATCAGATCAACCGTTGGGTCGTCATATATTGTGGAAGGAAGCACGTGTAAATAAAGACGGAGTGGTTGACAATGAAAATGTCCAAAAAATAATAGAACTTTGTGTAAGTATATTATCACTTTAATATTTTTTAATATTGTATTTTATCACTTGAATACTTTTTAATATTGTATTTTAAAAATGCTATTGAACTTATCTTTTTAATCCTACATGTATTTTAGGAGACTATCGAAAAAAGTTCTGAAAATCAAGTGGGCAACAAGGATAGTTGCAGGGACATTCTGGATAAAGTGTTTAATGTCCCTGAGTATTCTGGTCGGGTTAGGGGGAAAGGATTTGGCGTAACTCCCAAAAGCTATTTTTCTCAAGAGAAGCGCTAAAAACCTTCCAATGAGGAAGTATTAGAGAAGCTCAAAATCCTTACAGAGCAAGTGGCACTTTTGGTGAAGAAGAACAAAGACAAGCAACTCCCGGATCAGCTCCAACATGAAATACAAATGGAGAGTGAAACCGCGAGTTGCAACATTAGTCTCAAAAGTATTCCCGAGGTAATTAATTACTTACTTATTTATGTAATTACTTATGTAATAAACAAACTTATATATTAATCGTACTTATGTTTTAACTATTGATTTATGGTGTCACTCCATGCGTGCTATACTTGTCCTCCCCTACTCATCGGAAGGTGGGAAAAGGAAAATTGTACAATACTCTGATCCCTGCGGGCCATGTCAAAGTATCACATGTTGTTGCTTTGGAACCAACTGCACCGTTGCCGATACCAGACAACGATGGAGATATGCAGTTATTGGGGGAAGCTATTGGTAGTTACGTGGCATGGCCCACACATCTTGTTGCCCTCGATAAGGTATATTTAATTAATTGAAATGTATGTTTAATTGATATGTATATTTAATTTCTGATTTTTTTCCCCTCCTAACTTTAATTTCACATTTATACTTAGATGCTGTAAAAGCCTAAAGGGAATGATAAAAAGATTCCCAGAAACGAATCAATTACATCTCCCGAAAAGGTTTGTCACATTTATTCCCTAAGGTTTGTCATTTTTTCAGATTCAATAAACTAATATTTAACATCATTTTTGTAGATCCAATTAAATAAACCACCGTACAGCCAAAAAAAGCCAGCAAACCTCAAAAATTGGAGGGTAATAGAGCTGGCAAACTACAAAGGCTGGAGGGTAATAAAGCTGGCAAAGTTACAGCAAGAAAACTGGATCGGGGAAAAGTCGCTGTTGCTGCTGCTCCTAAAATAAGTCAGCCATGCCTTGCTAAATACGGGGCATGTCTTGACATCCAAGTAAAAAGGAACATGGGCAGCAATGACGATTCACGCATCATACCCATGAATAAAGCTATATTCGGAGATGAGTATGATGAATTTCTCGAAAAGAAGCACATTTACGAACTTCTCAACTATAAGGAGCTTAGTGCTACTATCATGAGCTTGTACATAAGGTAAAAAATACTTTTAATTACATTTATTGGTAATTAATTAAATGTATTGGTAATTAATCTAGTTTAAAATTTTCATTGAAGGTTTTTTATGAGAAGGTTGTGTGCACACGCAAATTGTCAAATAAATACTCATTCTTGTCTCCGCATAAGTTGTCGATGTGCAAAAATGATCCAGTAAATGTAAAGAATTACATTGTAGATATGTTATTAGGAAATATAAAAAAGGATAAATTGTTCTTTGCACAATGTAATTCAAGGTACGTAATTATTTATTTATATCTTTTTTAATTGATAAGATTTTAATTTATTAGTTGTGTATAAACAAAATTGCTTAACCAAATTTTTGTTGTTGTTGGGCACATTGGGTGCTATTTGCAATCAATGCGGTCTCTGAAGTTATATACTATTTGAATCCCTTGCATGGCAATTACAACAATCACTCTGATATAAAGACTATGTTCGACATGTAAGTAATATTCATTTATTTCTTACATATATATAAAAATAATGTGTTTGTTAATGCTATAATAATCACATTTATACATTCGATAGTGTCTTACAAGTTTTTCGAGCTCAAATAGGTGCTACAGTGTCAAAGCAAAAGTCTAATAACATCACATGGATCCCAATAAAGGTTTGAAATATATGCCTTTAAATTTTCATTTACAAATATATGCCTTTACGATTAATGCACAAATATTTTATTGACTTATATGTTTTATTTTACAGTGCCCTCGTCAAACAAACAACATCGAATGTGGGTACTACGTATTGCGATTCATGAAGGAGATTGTTGACAAGAATAAAACTATTATCCTAGAAATGGTACAGTATTTTCATTATATGATTTTCATATATAAATTATCTATATATTTGATATTAACTTAATATGTTCAATTTTTATATTGCAATACTTTGACAATTCCAGTCCATCATACTCTGAGGAAGATCTAATGGAATTAAAGGAAGAGTGGTGTCAGTATGTGCTTGAAATGAAAATTATTTGATTTTCTGGGAAATAGCATGCTGTTGGGCAAGGGATCTTAATATTATATGGTAGCTAGTGCATATTATGTATATTCTATTAGTTATTATATGTATATGATCATAGGACACAATATATGAACATGTATATGAATATGTAGTTAATTAGGTTGTAAATTAGGTTATGTATATGTATCTGAATGTAGTTAATTAGGTTGTAAATTACAGAGTTACAAAGTTACATATATGTTAATTAAATTACAGAGTTATGTTTTTTTGTCTACTGATTGTGTGAACTGCTTATGGTATTTGAATATGTTTTGTTGTTGCGTGAACTGATTCTGGATCAAAATAATTTTGAATAAAAAGATAACAGACAGCGCTTTCTAAAAAAAATGCCATAAAAAGCTAAAAAGCGCTTTTCAAAAATTTAATTTACAACGTTTTAAATATATATATATATATATATATATATATATATATATATATATATATTGCTCATTTTACAACGCTTTTTTGAAAAAGCGTTGTAAAATATGCACCTATAATTCATATATTGGGTGTACATTTTACAGCGCTTTTTAAAAAAGCGTTGTAAAATGTACACCCAAAAGCACTGTAAAATGCACACCTATAATTCATATATTGGGTGTGCATTTTACAGCGCTTTTTCAAAAAAGCGCTGTAAAATGTGCACCTAGGCGCACCCAATATATGAATTATATGTGTACATTTTACAATGCTTTTTTAAATAAGCGCTGTAAAACATGCATAATAATGCATATTATGTGCGCGCATTTTACAGCGTTTTTTTGAAAAAGCGCTGTAAAATGTGCATAACAAGCGCGCATTATATCTACATGTTTTATAGAGCTTTTTGAAAGCGGTGTTGTATCTTTTACAGCGCTCGATTCCACAGCGTTTTTTTTTTATTTTAAAAAAGTGCTGTAAATATATTAAAAAAAGCGCTGTAAAATCCTATTTTTCACGTAGTGATATGTTATGACTTGTATTTTTTATCCAAATTTTGTCACATCCTTAGCAAAATATGTTATGGCAAGAAATTACATGATGAATAAGTATGTTAATCAAAAGTTTTGAATGTTCGCAAAAAGTACAGATGGTTTAACTTCATCCAAAACTCCAATCGATTCCACCAAATTTTCTTCTATAACTTTTGAACATTTTATTATGCATCTCCACACTTAAACCTGCCACTCCCCAATCAACGTAAAAGTATAATTTTACTCTTTTTTAATTTTTTACTTTTTTTTTTTATATTTTCGAAACTTTCAAAATAGGAAGATTTAGAAACTTTCCATATTTAGAAACTTTGGAAACTTTTCAGATTTATAAACTTTCAAAACTTTTCAGATTTGGAAATTTTCGTAACTTTCTAAATTTTTGAAATGAAATCTTTATTCCGAAAATTTGAAAAGTTTCAAAAGTTTCCAAATTTGGAAAGTTTTGAAATTTTCCTATTTTAAAAATTTTGGATTGTTAGAAAGTTTCAAACTGAGAAAATTAAAAGTTTAAAAAGTTAAAATGATATTCTCATGTTGATTGGAGGATAATAAATTTAGGTGTGGTGGTGCATGGTAGAATTATCTTTTTTCATGACATGATTGTTCTGAAGTTCTAACTTGTGTAATTTTGAAAGGATAAAAACAAACACTTAATTATTACTCAGCATGAACATGTTTATTTATTTTTTTAAAAAGTTTTATCCTGATGACAGGGAATAGAATTTCACACTTGTTTATTTAAATCGATAGGTGAGCACAAAAAATATTAGATCTTTTGAATTATGTTTACTTTATAAAAATACTTTGTTTTTATTTTTTTTTAAATATGTATTTTCTTTAT
>JBBPBR010000008.1:10371940-10388045 GCA_037974775.1 Cicer pinnatifidum
TTGTTATGATGGGATAATTCTATACATATTTAATTCAATAAGTAATATAAATCTAAAAGAAAATTTTACATGACTAATCAACAAAGACTCAACAAAAATGATATATTGATTGGTTTTCTTGAAGTATACTTGAGAATATCTAAGTAAAAAATTGTATCTTGATAGTAGATGTTTTAAGTATATGACAAGTGACTAATCTAATATAATTAAGATTTAAAGTTAGAGGTTTGATCACGAATATAAATGAAAATAATAATAAAGTTTAAGCATTAATTATGTTAACACTAACTCAAAAATCTTGTCTTAGCTTTTCTATTGTTGAAGTGATTTGTGTAAATATGTTAAATTTGTTCATATATATAATCTTGTTTAATTCTTATGGTAATAATATAGGATTTTTTATATTAATATCCAAGTTTTTTAAATTTTACAGTCGTACTTTAAAAGTAAAATATTAAATTGTCATAATTTTCAAAGTAAGACAATTTGATATAAAACTTAAAAAACTAGGATATTAATGTTAAAAATCTAATAATATATCCATATGTTGGAGTACTCGATGCTTGGCTTTTAGGTCAATTTGTTATCTTTTAAGTTGCCTTGGTTGAATATGCTTCATATATTCCTTTCTATTTCATAACCTGTGGGTATGTTTTTTATTGTTTAAGGTTCATAGTTTGCAATGCATGATTTGCCTTTGTTTGTGGCAATATTATGGCTTGCTAAAAAATTCGATGTTTTTATTTTTTATTTTTGTAATGGTTGTCTTCTTTAGATTATCAAAATTGCATTTTATATTTATACGAATTTACATATTTAGATGAAAAAATTGCAGTAATATAATGGTAGATTTGAAAATCATTGAATTCATTATAAAAACTGAATTAATACGGATAAATGTGACGTATACAACAACTTTACTTTAATTTAAAAAACGATTCAATTTTTTCAGTTTAATTCAAAAAACTCTTGTTTTACCATTTTCTCCAACACTTTTGAAGAATAACGTTAATTCCTCTAACATTGGTGGTTATGATGTTATTGAAAGATTGAACTTTTAAAGGAATTAACCCTTGTTATTTAGATAGTTTTAATTTTTAACAACTTTAAGAACTTGTCATTTTGATTTGGTAGAATAATCTTACTATGTTTGATTTGATACTAGTCTATGACTATGAAATTTTATGTTGATTTTCGTATACTTTTGCTTTATAAGTTGAAAGTTTGAATTATTGATGAATTTATAATATTATAAAAGTATATATGTCATTTATATATTAATTTTAATATTATTTTAATATATGGTGAATTTGACGAATTTACATATCGAGTTTAGGTATCAAATTCATCTAGACAAAATGAATTTACTTAAAAATTCAAAATTTACTACTTTAAAATCTTATTTTTTTTTTAATAACATCGTATAGGGAGAAGATAACGAAAAACTTAATGAAACTTTATGTATTGAATATGTTTTTGCAAGCACACACGAATGATATTCAGGGGAAATATCTCCTTCAAAGATATTGAGAAAGCTTATCAACCAAGTTTTCCATCATAAAAAATGGAGAATATACGAATGCATGTCTCCGTAGATTAATTTTGCTATATATAAAAAATAGGACTTAGCTTATGTGTAAGTGGCATTGTTGTTCTCAATATCCTTTAAACTTGTGAATAAAAACTGTTTAGACTATAAACTTGTGAATCTAAAAACTGTTTGACTATAAACTTGTGAATGGGAAAATTTGCTTGAGAAAACCTTTTTTAACTATACATAATAATATATAATAATATATGCTTGTTAATATTACATTTAGAATTGATAGAAAGGCTTTTGACACTACTAGAAAAACAGGATTTAGCATCGGTCCAAAGCCGACGCTAATGGTGATTTAGCGTCGGTGTCGGGTCTAGACTAAAACGATCGAAGCTAATGGCTAGCGTCGGCCAAATACAATCTGACACTATAGTAGCGGCGGCTTGACCTACGCTACATTGACACTATGAACTAAAGGGAAACATCCGACGCTAAATATGTCAGTTGACATGTCAGTTGGGGAAAATAGTTGTGTCGGATGGCCGACACTAAAGTCAACAAAATAGTTGCGTCGGACTGCCGACACTAATGTCCAAAATAATCAATTATATACAAGAAAAGGGTATAAGCATAAAATTAATAGAAAAATAGTTTATCCATAGTTTTCACAATAATGGTTATTACTATTCTCTCATTTCAATTAATTAACTCTTTAACAATGTGAAACTCTGAAGAAGAAAAAATAACAGTATTATTTCATGCGCATAATCTCTTATGAAATCTGTCATATAGAATTTGTTTTGAATGGGATCCGCTAAGCAACAAAGTTAAATACCTTAAATAGACTATTTCTTTGCATGTAAACAAACAATTCATCCAGTATAACCCCTCAATGTACTGTGATGACCATAAGGCTTAAACAATGTCCTCAAGTTGGGCTTTGCAAGGAGTATGACAGGAAGGAAAAAAACAAAGAAGTATAGAAAAAATAAGAGAGCAGAAAAAATAAAAACTTTAAACACAACATGTATTCTCATTCTCCTTTCATCCTTTACCAAATGATCAAATTGATTTTGAGGTGTAAAGGGGGAAAAGTTCATAAAATAAAAACGACTAAGGATTTCTGTCTAAAAGAACATATGAATAGAGATTATGAGAATATAAAGACAACAAAAGAACAAATGATTACCAATCTAACATAGAATCTAAACTAGACCACATCCATAATTATCATGAAAGAATGAGTAAACAAATGGACAGATACAAAAAAATCATAATGACCTCGGAATTTTTATCAGGGAGAAACAAAGCTTTGAATTTTTGTAGATATCATCTAGTCTAGCCACAAAATGCGAGTTCTTTTAAAGCTGCTAGAAAGGACCACCATCTTTTATTGGAGTATGCAATTCTTGAACTCTTCAAGAACAAAATTCATATTTGCATTAAGGTTGTTTTCTGCAAAAGAGCATATGATTAACATGTGTCTGCTGCCACTGAAATTCACAGTTTAAACCCTTTACTTTTCAACTTCTGCAAAATGAATATCCAAGATAATCCACTGCAAAACTGACACAAGCAAGTACTATTTATAGATAAAACTCTAGAACATTAACTATTATTCCTACTTGAAGAAAATATACATACAAACATACAATAATCAACACTTCCTTGGACAGTAGTTAAATTATGATATGAATGTGTATAAAAAATATTTAAAAAAAAATTAAAAGGATATTGATCTTGCTATTGACTTGCCATTGAAACAGATTTCTATACAAACACATTGAAAAGCATAAACCCAATTGTTTTGAGAAAGAAAAGGATTTGCTAAATGTCTTGAGTAATGGACACGAAGTGGCAAGTCCAAGAGTAGTGGAAGCAATTTATGTAGGGTGTGTCCCTATGATAATTTGTGACAATTACTCTTTGCCTTTCCTACAAAATCATAATTGTAAGCAAAAATGTTCTCTATATTATTCTCAAATAATTTAGAATGAATCAATAATCAACTACAAGAAACTTTATCATTTTGTTGACAAAAAAGAAAAGACCTAAAATTGAATGAACAAAGTGACCCATACAAATTAACTCATTATTTCTCTCTTATATTTAACAAGGCAAACAATTTTATTGATATAAAAGATGAATATAGCACAAAATCCAGCAATTTAAATAACTGAAATCAACAACTATATAATAAGAAAAACCCACTAATACTACCAAGAAGATCAATGAATTACCAAGAAATTAACTCCAATAATTTGGTTTATTTTTGAAAGTTGTGGGAAAGGAATTATTCTATTTTAGAAAACTTGCCTTAGGCTTACTGTAAGGAATCAACATTTTCAAAATTTTGCAAATAAACAACATGCTTGTTCGTAGATTTAATGTGCTACTGCTTTCCGATTTTAATCAATCAATCCAGCCAGATAAAATTCATAACCACCTCATATAATTAACTTAAATAAAACAAGCATTATCTAAACCATTATCACGTCTAAAATAGTCACAAGTTTCAACAACTGAACAAGTATAATTTATCCAGCTTCTATTATGTAAGGAAAATGTGGTGGAACAAAATGAAAAAAATATTAAACCATACCGGATCCATGTTCGTAGTGATATTTTATAGACAATAAAACACCATAGTGTAATAAAACGCATAAAAAAAAAAAAAAAGAGCGAATATACAAGATACAAATGGTAAAATTGTCGAATTATGATCTTTGATCAGATTTATCGAAGCGAAGCATTAATAGAGGTCTTACTAAATGAATGTAACATGATATGATAATTACCAAATCATATGCTTGGGCAGCCAAGGCAACTTTTTTATCAACGATCCTAAGAACAGAAAATCCAACATGAGTACTAGTATCTGAAGCAGTTAAGGCCTTCCAGAAGGAGTGAGTTTTTGGTCTTGGAGGTTCAGCAGGACAAGGATCAAGACTTGTAGGCTCAATTTGCTAAAGCACATTTGGTCAATTAGAAAAAACACCAAACCACTTTATATGGACAAAAAAACTCAAACAAAAATGCAACAAAACTCAAACACCTTATATGCAACAAAAAAACTCAAACACTTTATATGGACATAAAATCAAACACCTTATGTGCGACAAAAAAACTCAAACACTTTATATAGACATAAAATCAAACACCTTATGTGCAACACAAAAAATCTAAAGAAAAATTAGCACTAACGTCTAATTGAAATTCCAAATCAAAATTCCAAACTCCAAATCAAAAAGCTCCAAACTCAACACTAACAATATAAACTTTAAATGTCATGCTAACAAAAATCAAATTATATGGACATAAAATCAAACACCTTATGTGCGACAAAAAAACTCAAATATTTTATATTGACATAAAATCAAACACTTTATGTGCAACACAAAAACTCTAAAGAAAAATCAGCACTAACGTCTAATTGAAACTCCAAATCAAAATTCCAAACTCCAAATCAAAAAGCTTCAAACTCAACACTAACAATATAAACTTTAAATTTCATGCTAACAAAAATCAAACCTAACAAAAATCAACCCAACTAACAAAAATCAGCAATAACAAAATAGAAATTTGAACCTTTTGAACAAAGCAACAACACGATCTGGAGACAGGTGAGGTTGCGGCGAACAGAGAGGCGAGAGAGACGAACGGTCACAGAGGCAGTCAGTCAGAGGTGGCCGCAGGCCCACAGTGAGCAGAGGAGGGATTCATGATTTGGCAGAGGAGCAGAGGCGCAATCTAGCAGCGCGTTTGTCGTGATGGATTCGTGAATCTGATTATGGAAGAGGCAGAGAGGAAGGTTGTAACTTGTAAGCAAGAGCGAGAGAGGGAGAAAGGAAAGATGAATGAAAGAGAAAGGAAGAAAGAGAATTTAATTTTATAATCTGAGTGCTAATCTGATTTTATAAAAATATTTAATTTTAAAAAATAATAAACTTAGTGTCGGCTGTTCCGACGCTACATATTAATATAAAAAAATAAAAATTAAATAAATACGCCTTATTTTACGTAGCGTCGGTCCTCCGACGCTAATTGCTTATAAAATTGAAAAAATAAAATTTGTTACCTTAGCGTCGGCTAGACGGACGTTATGCCGACGCTAGTTAGCGTCGGAGACCGGCGCTAAATATGGCAGCTAAAATGCAATTTTCTAGTAGTGTGAGACCATTATTAAGTTATTTTTACGTCCATGAATCGATTATCCTTTTCCTTAAACATGTTTTTTGAAGTTCAAAGCACATGAGTAGATTCATTTATATATGAATCAGTTCATTTTAACAAGCAAAGAGGAAGCAGTGGATTCTATATAAATCAAAAGCAAAGACGGAATAGTGGATTCTATATAAATCACATTGTGTTTCTATCATCTCTTAATTACTCTATTCAACCTTCTCCTTTGTAGTCTTGGAGTCATAATTGTTTATTTATTTATTTATTTATTTTAATTTTAAAAAAGATGATAAATTCTGCCACAACTGTGAGGTCTTCGATTCGAACTGTAAATATGATGTCTAACTTAACAATTTCGACATTTGTTGATTGAACTATTAGTTTAGAAAGAAGTCATCATTGTTTAAAATATAAATACGAGACACATAATTGTATATTTTTTTATAAAAAATTATGTTGCACGCATGTTTAAAAATATACCAAAAAATATATTTTTTTTTATGTATTACATTTAATAAAAAAAATAGACTTAAATATATTTTTTTTTTATCATTTGTTTTGAACTAAATCTCAATTTTATTTCTCTTATTTTAAAATTTGAAAAATAATCTTTATTTTCACATAATTTTGTATTTTTCAACACCATCTTATTTTAGACATAATTTTACTGGTGTATTATAGTCATTAATGACATGATAATGTAATTAATGATATAACATTAATAATTAGGAATAAATCTTACAGCATTATTCACCATTTTGGTTCAAGAACTCGAACACAACAACAAAATCAACATTTCCACATCATCAATTGAGGGATAAGTTTTGACACTACAAAAACATTAAATCTGAGATGGACAACTTAAATAATGACATGGATAAGTTTTGATTCACTTATCTAAATCAACATTACCACATCATCAATTACACTATCATGTCATTAATCAATATGACATATCAAAATGACACACATCAAAATTATGCCTAAAATTGAGTGGTGGAAAAAAATCTTGAATCATGTAAAATTGAGGGACTGATTTTCTTTTCTGGATTTTAAAATGATGGATCTAAAATCAAGATTTAGTTTACATAGGGGATCAAATATACATTTATGTTTAAAAAATATCCAACTAACACGTTGTCCTAAAACCACATAAAAGTATTTGTCAAAGTGTGTCTCAAATCAGTAACAAACTTTGAGTTAGTTATTATTATAACTGAATAAGTTATGACAAAGGTTGTGATAGTTAATTAAACAATGTGTTTTTAAATACTATAGCTGAAAATGCATTATGTAATATCTTGTAATATGTTGAAGTCTGTTGATGTATGTCATAGCTGGAAAACTGAGAGTTAGGTAGAGAGGCATAAACAATTCGTGATTCATAGGAAATCAGAGAAGAAAGATTAAAGGAAGAAAAGAAAGATTGAGAGAAAGGTTAGTATTGTTGGTTCATAAATAGTGATAGATACTTGGAGATCAATCTTGAGAAGACTTTAATCTTGTAAAGTTCAATCATTAATAGTAGACTAATCTTGTTTGCTTGCCCGTGACGTAGGTCTCATCAATTGAGACCGAACACGTAAATTATTGGTGTTATTCTTCCCTTATCCTTCTTTATTTTCGTTTACAATTGATTGAGAAAACTCGTTCATAAAAACTGCATAAAGGATAACAAAAAACGTTTTGGTTTTCTAGTTTTTCTGGTTTTTTAATTCAATCCATAACGTTCTTCGTTTTCAGCAGAAAACGCATAACGTTCTCCATTTTTAGTAGAAAATGCAGAACGTTCTTCATTTTTGTTTTTTCTCTGCAATTGTTTGTTTTTCTGTTTTGTTGGTTAATCCTTGTTGCAGATCTCAATATTATTTTAACAATTGGTGTCGTATGTGGGAAAAGGAGCAACAATGGTTGGAACCATAAAATTCAAAACTGAAAAATTCAATAGATAAAATGATTTTGGTCTATGTAAGATAAAAATGCATGTTGTTCTGCTACAACAAGGCTTGGTGAATGCGTTGAAGAGTGAATTGGGTCTTCCTGCAACAATGACTACACGAGAAAAGGAAGAATTGATTGAAAAAGCAAAGAGCACAATCATCCTGTGTCTTTGAGACAAAGCTTTAAGGGTGGTTGCAAGGGAACCAACATCAGCAACCTTATAGCTTAAACTCGAGTCTCTCTACATGACTAAATCAATTTCAAATAGACTCTTCTTGAAACAACACTTGTTCTCTTTTAAATGGATGAAAAGAAACCTGTCACGATTCAACTTGTTGATTTGAACAAGATCCTTGATGATTTAGAGATTTAGAAATCAAGCTATGTGATGAAGAAAAAGCTTTGATCTTGCTTAAAGCCCTACCAAGTTGATATGAACATTTCAAGGATGCTATAATGTTTGGAAAAGAACAAACAATTACTCTTAAAGAAATGCATGCCTCCATCTGGACAAAGGAAGCTATAAAAGAATTGAGTTCACGAATGATAATCATGTTGAAAGTCTGAATGTAACTAGAGGAAGAACATACAAGAAAGGATCAAATGGAAATAAACAAAGGTCCAATTCAAAGTCGAAATCTGAAGGGAAATATAAATGTTTTCATTGTCACAAGAAGGGACATTTTAGGAAAAATTGTCTTGAAAGAAATGAATAAAAAAACTCTCAAGATTCAGGAAATGTTGCACTTGTTGATGCTGGTTATGAATCTACAGAGGCGTTGATAATTTCAAATTCTGAAGGTAAAATGAATTGGGTATTAGACTCATGTTGTACTTTCCATATGTGTCCAAGAAAGGATTATTTTGAGTCAATAGATCTTCATGATGGTGGAATTGTTCTACTTGGCAACAACAAAACATGTAAAGTCCAAGACAAAGAAACAATCAGATACAAAATGTTTAATGGCAAGGAGTTACTGCTCAATGATGTAAGGTACACACCTGAATTAAAAAGAAATTTAATTTCTTTTGGTATGTTTGACATTTTTGGATATTCCACAAACATAAAGAATGGTATCATGACTATTATTAATAAAGATGATATCATTGTTAAAGGCATTAAAAGAAATAAGTTGTATATCTTAGAAGGTCCTACTATAATTGCACAAGCTTCAATTGCTAGCTCTAATTTGCATTCATCATCTAGAATATGGCATATGAGATTAGGACATATAAGTGAAAAAGGCTTAATTGAGTTATCAAAACAGAATTTGTTGAATGGTGACAAAATTGAAAAATTAGAATTTTGTGATCATTGTACTCTAGGAAAGTCTAAGAGGGGCAACTTTGGTGCTGGCCAACACAACACCTCTAGACCTTTTGAATATGCTCATTCTGATTTATGGGGTCCTTCAAGGACAAAAACTCATGCTGGTTGTTCTTACTTTTTAACCATAATTGATGATTATTCTAGGAAAGTATGGATCTATATCATTAAAAATAAAAGTGACACATTTTTGAAATTTAAAGAATGGCATATGCAAATTGGAACTCAAAAGGAAACTAAGCTGAAATGTTTAAGAATTGAAAATGGCTTGGAGTATCTTTCAAAGCAGTTTAATAAGTATTGTAGGGACTTAGGTATTCAAAGACATAGAACTGTTGTAGGCACCCCTCAACAAAAGGCATTGTTGAAAGGATGAACATAACAATCTTGGAAATGGTCAGATGTATGACCTTGAGTGCAGGGCTGCCTAAAATATTATGAGGAAAAGCTGCAGTTACAATAGTGTATTTGATAAATAGATGTCATTCATCAGCTATTGGATTTAAGACACCAATTGAGATGTGGAATGGAAAACCAGCTGACTACTCAAATATGAAGGTATTTGGTTCTTTAGCATTTGCTCACACAAAGCAAGATAAGTTGGATCCTAGAGCAATCAAATGTGTTTTCATTGGATATCCTAAAGGAGTAAAAGGTTACAAGTTGTGGAGAATTGACCAAGGTGCGCCCAAGTGCATCATATCAAGAGATGTAGTGTTTGATGAAACAAGAACGCTCATGATTGACAAAGAACATTCTCCGTTTCAGTTCTTCATAAACGAGAACATTCTTCGTTTCAGAACTGCAAAAATGCAGAACGTTCTCCATTTAATAGTGCTTCAAACAACAATGATGAGAGTGCCTAGATTGAGGTGTAGCCAGTTGAAGATCAAGAGATTAATCATGAAGACATAATTGATACATCACTTGATGATAATGCTGCAAAAGAAACAGATTTGGCCAATTACAACTTGGTAAGTGATAGAGAAAGAAGGGTTATCAAGTCTCCAATCATATATGGTGAAGCAGATTTCATTTGTTATGCGTTAAGTGTTGCTAAAGATCTTCAAAGAAATGAACCAAAAAACTACAGGGAAGCCATTAATAGTGAAGACAAAGAAGCTTAGATGACAGCAATGAATGAAGAAATGCAATCATTAGAAAAGAATCAAATATGGATTTTGGTAGACATTCCTAAGAGTCAAAGGGTAATTGGATCAAAATGGGTGTTCAAGAGAAAGGAAGGCATTCAAGGTAAAGAGAAGATAAGGTTCAAAGCAAAATTAGTTGCAAAAGGATTTTCTTAACTTGAAGGAATTGATTTCAATGAAGTATTTGCACGTGTTGTAAAAGATTGTTCAATCAAAATTCTACTTTCAATTGTAACTCAACAAGACTTGGAATTATAGTAGTTGGATGTCAAAACAACATTTCTACATGGTGATCTAGAAGAAACCATTTATATGTAGCAACCTGAAGGATTTACTAAAGGCAAAAACAAGGTTTGTCTTCTTAAAAATCATTGTATGGCCTAAAGCAAAGTCCTAGACAATGGTATAGGAAGTTTGATGATTTCATGATAAGAACTAGTTTCCAAAGATGTAGTTTTGATAGCTGCATTTACATTCTGAAAGAGGAAATTCAAGAATGTTCTCTAACTCAAGAACATTCTCCAATTTTTCAAAAAAGTCAAGAATATTCTCCAACTTACTTATTACTCTATGTGGATGATATTCTTCTTGCAAGCTTAAGTAAAGATAAGATCAAAAAGGCCAAAGTTTTGAGATGGAAGAACTTAGAGAGGCCAAGAGGATCTTAGGAATGGATATAAAAAGAAACACAATGAAGGGGGAACTATTTCTTTCTCAAGTTGCCTACTTGAAGAAAGTTGTCACTAAATATAAAATGCATGAGACAATACAAGTTACTACTCCTCTGGGACATAATTACAAATTGTATGTGCAAGACTCGCCTAAGACTGATGAGGAAAGGCAAAGAATGAGTACCATTCCTTATGCTAGTGGGGTTGGCAGCATAATGTATGGAGCGATATGTAGCAGATCAGATTTGGCTTATGGTGTGAATGTTGTCAGCAGATCTATGACAAATCCAAGAGCACTACATTAGTCAACATTTAAGTGGATTATGAGGTACTTAAATGGCTCACTAACAACAGGTTTAAAATTCAAAAAGACTCATCATGACAAGGAACCAATTCAAGGATATGTGAGCTCGGATTATGCAGGAAACATGGACACTAGAAAATTAATTTTTGGTTATATTTTCACTATATATAGGACTGCTGTAAGTTGGAGAGCAATTATTTAGTCGGTGGTAGCACTTTCTACAACTCAAGCTGAATTTATTATACTTACTGAAAGTGTTAAATAAGCTTTATAAATGAAAGGACTTATTGGTGAACTAGGAATAAATCAGAATTGTGTTTCAATTTATTGTGAGAGTCAAAGTGCTATACACGTATCCAAGCATCAAGTGTATCATAATAAGTCTAAACATATTGATATTAAGTATCACTTCATAAGAGATGTGATTGATTCAAAGCAGGTTTCAGTTGAGAAGATAGCAACTGAGGACAACCCAACTGATGCATTCACCAAATCACTTTCACAAGTTAAGTTCAAGCATTGCTTGGACATAGTTGGCTTCGACAAAGAGTAAAGATGAAGCAATGACAGCAAGGACAATGATTGAATTATTCTGATATTGAGTCAATGTGGAGAATTGTGGAAGTGTGTCTCAAATCAATAACAAACTTTGGGTTGGTTATTATTATAACTAAATTAGTTATAACAAAGGTTGTGATAGTTAGTTAAGCAATGTGCCTTAAAATACTATAGCTGAAAATGCATTGTGTAATAGCTTGTAATATGTTGAAGTGTGTTGATGTATGTCATAGCTGGAAAACTGAGAATTAGTTAGAGAGGCATAGGCAATTCGTGATTCATAGGAAATCAGAGAAGAAAGATTAAAGGGAGAAAATAAAGATTGAGAGAAAGGCTAGTATTGCTAGTTCATAAACAATGATAGATACTAGGAGATCAATCTTGAGAAGGCTTTAATCTTGTAAATTTCAATCATTAATAGTGAATTAATCTTGTTTGTTTGCTCGTGATGTAGGTCTCATTAATTGAGACCGAACACGTAAATTCTTGGTGTTATTCATCTTTTATCCTTCTTTATTTTCGTTTACAATTGATTGAGAAAACTGATTCAGAAAAACTGCAGAAAGGAGAACAAAAAATGTTCTGGTTTTCTGATTTTTCAGTTCAGTCCAAAACGTTCTCCGTTTTCAGTAGAAAACGCATAACGTTCTCTGTTTTCGTTTTTACTTTACAATTGTTTGTTTTTCTGTTCTGTTGGTTAATCCTTGTTGTAAATCTCAATATTATTTTAACATTGTTAAAGTAAAATGAATAACAAAAAAAAAAACTAAAGATAGAAACTCAACTCTATGTAAAAAAATAAATATGAGAGACACAAAGTAACACTCTGATTTGTTAATCTTGAGGTTTCTCTGATTTGTTAATCTTGAGGTTTATGTTTTATGTGCTATATATTTTGATGATTCAATATTAATATAGAATAATGTAGAAGTTTCTAGGCTATTGTTTCAGAAAAACTTGTTGATTAAGAATTACGGTAATACACGTAATAATTTTAATAGAAGAAATACTGTTCGTGTTTATTTTTGTCCTTATGTTAATTGATTGTATAAAAGGGGTTAATAAATTGAGTATGCGTGTGATAGAAACATAATTTTAAGCCATGGACCCTCATTTAAACACCAAACCCTATTTGTTGAGCAGTAGGTATTTTCATGTGATTGATTGGTCGGTGTTTGTTGGAGGTTGTATAGTCTCTTCCTCTTCATTTTCATCCTTTTATAATGAATTTAAGAATCACTTTTTTTTAATACATCATTTTATTAGTAGGTGTTAGTATTATGTTTGTGATAGGAGAAACTTACTTAACAAAACAAAATAATCTTGTAAATAGTTTATTTTATAGTACGAGACAAATACATGATCATAGTAGAATACATAACTACATAAAAAGTAATTAACTACACAAAATACAAAATCTAAATTAAAACTAAGAAGCAACAACATATAAAGAGCTATATTCCCCACACTTCACACAACATACTAAAACAAAGGACATACTCGTATTTATGGACTATGCCTCTTAATTAATTTATAATTAACTATGTCTAATTTAGTGAGAATTAAAATAAGTGGGTTTCATCAAAACCCTTGAGCCATGTTCTTCATCTAGTTATCTCCATAGCCATATCCACCACTGGATCGATTATCACGACTATCCCTACCATACCCTCCACCACCAGAACGTTCTTCGCGTTCATTCCCATAACCACTTCTAGAATGTTCATCACCATACCCACCACCTGAACGTCCTCCGTCCCCATAACCACCCGAACGGTTTTCTTCTCCATATCCACCACCCGAACGTCCTCCATCACCATATCCACCACCGGAATGCCCATACCCACTCTCGGAACGATCATCAGCACCATAACCACCACTAGAACGTCCTCCATCACCATATCCACCACCAGAGTGCCCATACCCACTCTGAGGACGATCATCAGCACCATAACCACCACTAGAGTGTCCACCTCCATACCCACTCTCATTATGATTCCCATAACCACTCTCAGAATGGTTATTATCCTTATGACCATAACCACCACTTCCACCAAACCCACCACCAGAATGATCGGTTCTTCCTCCGGTGCCAGCACCAGAGGAAGAATGATGGTGGTTAAGATAATCAGTGGCTTTGTCAACATATTTGCCAAAGCCTTTACTCTCGTCAACACCAAGTGCACCTAGAAGATCAGAGGTGGCAGAAGCCACCTTTGCCCTATCCACCTTGCCAGGTTCATGGTTGAAAATCGATTGCGCCGCTTCCGATAACACCTTAGCCGAGGAGAAAAGCTCGCTGTTTGAATGACCTTGGTTCTGTCCATGTTGACGGTGTTCTTTCCCTTGACTACCATAAGAGCTGTTGTTATAGTCGTTGTCCATAATTAAAAGTTGTTGTTATTGATATAAAAAATTAAAAATTGTTGTTGTTGTAATGAAGATGGTGGATATATGATAGGTATTTGTAGGGAAGAGTTGGCCTTACAAAGATATGTGTGGTTGAAGTAATTAAGGTGGATAAGGTGGGTCTAGCCTTGTCTTTAGGAACTTTTTACGCTATGCTTTTCTTTTGGTGTGTGTGTTGGAAACGTGTTGCTCGCTTTGGCTAATTAATGCTATGAGTGACTACCACCACTTGCTTTCTCTTAGTATATTCACTCTTACGACAATTTTGATATTTTCTTTCTTGCTTTATTATGGGGAACTATATACTAGCTTTTTTTTATATAATTATTAGTATTTCATAAATAAAATTTCGTATGATTTAAAAATTTAAAGAAGTTATTCATTCTATTACCTTCCGATTAAAACATTATTTTTATATTGTGTCCTAGTTTCATAAGTAACCTATTTTGTTACGATGAAATAAGTTTATAAATTTTAAAAAAGTAATTATTATTTATTATGTAAATAATTAAATGAGATTAATTATTATTTTACATTGTAAGAGGTTATTGTATTAAGGAAATATATCTTATTATCGATACACAATTTTCATATTTGTTTGTCCTTAAATTTGCGGGACATGCATAATATTGGTAAAAAATAACTAGGGATAACATATAAGACTCATTTACAAATTACATATTGCACGAAATAATTAAACAAGTAGTTTTTAATTAAACATGTTAACAATATAAATTCTCCTTTTGAGTAAAAATTGACCATAAAATTGTACAAAAGAGTATTTTTGAAATTTTTTTAACTCTCTAATTCTCAAAGAGAAAAAATACCGTTAATTCAAAATTCAATAAAAAAAAATTGATTAATTGTTATTTTTATTAAAATTTGGATAATCTCCCTAACGATTTGTCTAAATGTCATTAATTAACTACGTATATGACCTAAGGAATGGGTTAACACATGTGAAACCATTTTTTATTTATAAATGGAGTTATAATTAATAATTTGATTTCTCTAAATTAAAAAAATTAATAAAGTGAATGAATTAATAATAATATTATAATTTTTATTATTGTTAATACATATATACAAAATAACAACTATTTATTTAATAATTAATATTATTCACTTTATTTTTTAACATGAATTATTCATTATATAAAATTTTAATCCGAGTAGAAAATATCGCAAGATTTATAGAGAGATTCGCACCTGCAATCTAACGTTGATTCTGACAC
Organism: Cicer pinnatifidum; assembly: GCA_037974775.1. NCBI lineage: Eukaryota > Viridiplantae > Streptophyta > Magnoliopsida > Fabales > Fabaceae > Cicer > Cicer pinnatifidum. The sequence goes on from JBBPBR010000008.1 coordinate 10,387,259, forward strand.
ATTATATTTGTGAATTTGAATAGACTTTAATGCTATTTCCCCCACTTTATTACACTAGATATTTAGCTCAATAACCGACAGGGAGATAAAGAAGTCTTCATCTACTTTGTTGCGAATATAGTTAGAGGGGAATAAATGAGCATTCGGTGGATTGATTTGTTTATCTTGTTTGATTCGGTGGAGAACCAAAATAATAGAGAATTTTGATTTATGTTGACCACAACTAGAGGTAGACAATAAGAATTAATTCAATAAAAATTAATTTAATAAATAAAAGTCCATATTATTAAATTGTATATTATATTTTATATTTAAAATAAAGATTTTACATTAGTTATTAAATTGGATATTAAATTTGAATATTGTTTATCGGCTGCAAGCAGTCACAACACAACCAAAAATAACAATGACACAAACTTATGATAATTCATAAATTACAGTCTTCGAAGATTAAACTTAATACTCAAATTGTTATATTCACTATTACAAATGAAAACCATATATAAGTTATGTAATTTTAATGGCAAATTTGAAAATAATGGTGAAAGTTGAGACAAATTCAAACGATTACAATGATATCACTATCAATAACAACAACAACAAAAATGAAGTTTTTTTATGCAAAGATTTCTATTTTAATAATTTTTTTTTTAAATGCCACCCATTGAAAAAAATTTCTCAAACTGTCATACTTTTTAAATTCAACAGAAAGTCTTTCCTTGAACTAAAAATTTTGTTTTTTTTATTTTTTTTTTGAAAAATTGTTTATTATTATTAATTTAATTAT
>JBBPBR010000008.1:10400189-10427260 GCA_037974775.1 Cicer pinnatifidum
TATATTCTTTTTTATATATAACATTGATATATAAAAATATTATTGACAACTATATGGTAATAATTTTATAATATTAAAAATGATAGTTGTTTTTTCTATTTAAATTTTGTATCAAATAGTGTTTGGACATTCGCCACAAATGTTTTCAACACTTAATTTGAAAAGACAAAAATATTTGTTAAATATTTTAAATTTTTATTAAAATAATTTTTCTTAAAATTTTTTGTACATAAATTAAGTATCTTTATGATTCATATTTTTATTTATTATACGCAAACAATTACACTCAAATAAATTAAGTATCTTTATGATTCATGTTTTTATTTATTACCAAGAAAATTGAAAGGAAGAATCATCACTATAACAAGTGATTTTCATCTCAAATAAATTGGTATCTTACACTCCTCTAATCATTTCGCCATATATCATTCATTGCAAAAATGTAAAATATAGTTGGAGTACAAAAGATATTGGGGATTAAAAAACCCCAAGGGAGTGAAGACATTAATCAAATTTAAAATTAGTGAGACTATTTATATTGAAATAATACTCTTCCAAAACAAATTATATGGTAATTAAACAAATTTATCTGGATATATTACCCTCTTGATAGATATGAGAGTTAATAAATTGCATTTGCTTGTTAAGGAGCATATAACAAATGTAAGAGATTTTGTAACATCTCTAATATCAAAACAGAAACGTTAGTCAATCAAATGTGGAATAGATTTAAGAAATGAAGAGCTTCAAGTTTCTATGGTATAGGTTCCTTCAAGCTTTCACTCTCCCACTCCGACCATTGTTGCAAGAAAGGAAGAACTTCAAGTTTCAATGTTATTGGTTCTTCTAAGCTTTCACTCTCCCGCTATAGTTGATGTATTTATAGGCATTGTACCATCTAGAATCCATTTAATATCCATTGCACTATCATAATTTACATGAAAGTTTTGACTTTTCATATGCATGACTAATGAACCACTATCATTAAACTATGATATTTCATATGCAGAACTCATTAACCACAACCATCAAAAGGGATATTCAATGATTTAGATCACTTAATATTTATGGTAAATTATTATGGTCTCCAATTTGATCCAAACAAATCAACTCATTAGAGTCAATTCTAAAATTCCCTTAAGAAATAAAGATGTGTAGCATAGTGATCGTTCCTCCTATATTGAGTATTATTATCTATGTATTACAACAAGTTCAGTTTCTTAAGTATTATACTTAATGTGACAATAAAACATAAAGAATAAATCCAATATCTAATCTGGGTCAAAAATGAAATATATTTTTTCAAACACTAAATAATTCATTAATATGAGAAAACATCACATTGTAAGACACTACTAGAAAAACAGGATTTAGTGTCGGCCAAAAGCCGACGCTAATAGACCAAAAGCCGACGCTAACAGTGATTTAGCGTCGGATTAGCGTCGGAGTCGGGCCCAGGCTAAAACGGTCGAAGCTAATTATTAGCGTCGGCCAAAGACCATCCGACGCTATCGTAGCGTCGGTCAGGCCGACGCTAAATCAACGCTACCATTTAAATTGAAACATCCGACGCTAACATGTAAATTGCCACGTCAGCTGGGGGAAAATGTTTGCGTCGGATGGCCGACGCTAATGTCATCCAACAAATAGTCAACAAAATATGTATCACCAGCCACTAATTTTTTGGGACTGACAAAGACACTCCACCCAGTGGTCAGTAAGTGGCGCCTGGGTTACCCTGTAAATTACCGACAGTCAGGAACCTACTGACAGTATGAACATCAAAATCTTGTATTAAACAAGTCAAAAACATAAAGACAGACAGCATGTGCGAACCTAGAAATTTATGAATCTATCAGAATTTACTTAACAGGACCTTTACTGAAGAAGTAACATAAAAGTAAAACTCACTGAACTAAAAAAAACCTGAACATGCCATGTACTGAAAAGATATGGCCAAGTAGACCACACCCAAAAATTAAAAACCGAGGTAGTCCTGTTCTGTTAGTAAGAAAGCTTTATGTTAAATAGCTATAGTTGACTCCTGGAATGGAAATGAGGTGCACATGTATATCATACCATGTGTTCCACAAGAAGTGTGAATAAAATTTTGCACTCTTTATTACTATGCATAACATGATAAAACAAAGTTGAATGGAATCCTTGAAACAATGGTTCGAGTTCTGCTTTGTGACTAGGTGGTCACAAGTTTAAGTCAATGAAACCTACCTCTTGCAAAATGGATCTGACTCTTATTTGGATCCCACCACAGTGAGGGTTTTATAATACCGGGTTGCCCTTTGCATTATAAAAGAAGGTTCAAAGATAAAGCAAAAAAAAATAGCCAAGCTACTTACCGCGAAAGATATGTCGAAAATGCCATTCATGCCCATGCAAATCAGTTGCAATCAATTCTTGCCATGGTGGCTGCTGAGTCATGTCCTGAATAAAAAAAGGGAATTAAGGACTTATAGTGTGCAAATAACAACTAAAGATGAGCATGATCAAGTGTCCTTGATGACTTTTGAGAAGATAAAGAAGTTGCTAACCAGTGGTGGCAGACAATCATCTGCATGTCTTCGGAGAACAGAGAAGCCTCCATGAGTGCTAGTGTCAGAAGCAGTAAGTGTCTTGCAAAATGAATGAACTGTACACCTTGGAGGTTCAGACAGAGGATCATCTGGGCTTGTAACCTCACTTTGCTAAACCAACAAGACACGGAAAATAAAACATACATAAGATGAGATAAATAGAGGCCAAATAGGCAAGAAACAAAATGACTAGAAAATGAGTTGCGACATAAATCAAAAGAACAGAACTGTTTTAAATATAACAAACATGTCAAACAAAGAATATCATACTCACGTCAGTTTAAGGAAGCAAAGTTATTTGTGCATATACTTCATCTGTTTCAGGTTCAGCCTACACAACCAAGATGAATTTAACAATATAATGATGATCGTAGTAAAGCAAAATAAATTTCCAAATAAGTGATTGACTGTGAAGAAAATATGTAATAAGATTGTGGAGAAGGATTATGTCTAACCTGAAGATGAATATTGACCACTTTACATAATATTTTAGAAGGCAGATTAAAGGAAGGCATTTGCTGCTCTAAAGTCTGATTCATAGATGCCTCAAGCTATAAAATAAATAAGCACAGGTAAGATGAAAAAAAAATTAAAAACTTCACAATACAATACAACAAAAACCATTTATGCTCAACATAAGATTTGTCAGGTACTATGAATCATAGTTGCATATAATTTAAAATGATATATGATAGAACTTGATACAAGTCATTACACCACAGTGTAATAATCAAAAGCACAAGCATAAACAGTTGATGAGAATACAAAGTTTGGATGCAAAGTGAATTCAAGCAGACACAGAATGAACAATTTCAAAAACAGCAACAATGAAGCTATAGAATCCAAAACATGGGATGAAGCAAGATTAAAAAATAGAAGGACGGGCTTCTCCCTGCAAACCATTAGGTTCAAACCATTTCTTCCACTCTCTCCTTTTCCAAAACAAACTAATTCCCCTCTAACATCATGCTTTTCCTGCAAACCTATTTCAGACCCTCGTGTTCTGTTTCATCACCGTCCAAATGTTTCTGTCTATGTTGCCTTTAACCCCCAAGGGAACTTCAATGTCTCTTTATTTGATGATGATGGTAATACTTGTACACTTCTATTATTACAGACACACAAATCAATTCTCACAGTTTCTACTATCAAATCAAACAAATACACAATTTATTGTGAATTGCTGAAATTTTTTATAGTGTATTCAATTAATACACTATACTTTTAGTATAATACACTATATTTTTAGTTTTATACTGATATTCAATTAATCTAGGTACTCTAATATTGACAAATTGGATATAGATTGAGGAATAAATCCAACAATATTATTATGACCAAGATCCAAATGTTGAAGTTTTGATAAATCTCATATCCTTCTATCAAAAACATACACAATTCATCCATGACTTATATTAGTAGTGTGTATGTATTTCGTTTGTAGATAGCATAATGCCTTATGATATATGTGGAAGGTTTAGACTTACCTAAAACTAACATACAGCTGCTAATATCCATATTTTTATTACTGACGAGTTTTAGACAAGTTTTATTTCTTTAGTAGCTCAGCTGGTTTGAATTATAACTTTTGGATTAGAAGTGTTTAAGAGTAAAAGAACTAGAGTTTAAACTCTGACAAAGGCGTAAACACCACCAATATAACAACTATAGTAACAACATTTTCCCTATCATTTAAAGAAGAAAAAACTTCATATCTAAATCACCACCAATATAACAACTATAGTAACAACATTTTCCCTATCATTTAAAGAAGAAAAAACTTCATATCTAAATCAGCCATGGTGGCAGTAAGAAAGTTGGTATAACTAAAAGGGATTGTATAAGAAATCAGCCATGGTATAACTTCGCAAATGAACACCAAGTGATAGTGGGTGTGAAAAAAGAAGAAATGAGAAGAATGTAATGGGGAAGTTATCCGAAGAGAGAGAAGTTGTTGAGTAAACTCATCTTTGTTCCATTACTAGACACTATTCTTCTTCCTCTTATTGTTGTTTCTGATAGATACCTATTATGTTAGGGTTCATTTTGCGACAACCGAAATAGAAAGATGAACATTGATAATATAAATACCATTGATAATAAGAACATACCATTAAAAATACTTCCAAAATAACAGCGAACTTACATTGAGAATCGAACAAACTTGAAAGCGCGACGACGACGGGTTCCAGAGGGGACGGTGACGGTCACAGGTTCGGCGGCAGTCACGGCGTTGAGAGGAATGAATCGGTGAAAAGGGTTCGAAAGTTAGGGTTCAACAATGAGAAATAGTGAGAGAAGGGTTCGAAATTTTTGGGAAGGCTAGGTTCAATCTGGATTTTCTAATTAAGGGCACAATCTGATTTTACAAATAATTTAAAAAAATTTAAAAATAACTTAGCGTCGGCCCTTCCGACGCTAAATATTAAAATAAAAATAAAAAATTAAATGAATAAATTAGCGTCAGATTTATTTTACTTAGCGTCGGCCTGACCGACGCAAATTGTCAACAAAATTAAAAGTCAACGTTTATCACCTTAGCGTCGGCCTGGCCGACGCTAAACCGACACTAAGTAGCGTCGGAGTCGGGGGCCGACGCTAAATTCGGCAGCTAAAATCCATTTTTCTAGTAGTGAGAGTTTTATTAATAAATTGTATGTATACAATTATATAGTTGAACCACAACCCATTTTCTCTACATGATCCTTGAATTAATTTTATTGGTGGCATGCTGTAAGACCCTTAATTTTAAATTCTAATTTTATGTATTTTAGGGAATTTGGTGTTGAATTTATGAGGCTTTTTAGCCAATTTTATGGCATTTTGTGAGTTAAATGCCAAAAATATCTTTTTGGAGACCCGATTAAAATTATTCGTCGATGAATAATTTTATTTAATTACAGTGAATCTTTTGTCGAAGAAAAAAATTTCTGAGATGCAGCATTTTTCAGAAAAATTTATCTGCCCCTTGAATTACGGCGAGAGTAGATATTTTTCTGAAAAAGTGGTGTGTGATGTGATGCGAGGTGACAAGCGTAATATTGATTTTTATAAAAATATCTAGATATTTATAAATATCTAGATATTTATTTAGATATTTATTTAGATATTTATTATTATTATTATTATTATTATTATTATTATTATTATTATTATATATATATATATATATATATATATATATATATATATATATATATATATATATATATATATATATATGTATATAAGGAAAAGAAAGAAAGCAAAACAGAACACATGATTCTCCCTCCACCTTTCTTCTTCTCTCTCTCTGTTTGAAGAAAACAAAAAAAAAATCAAAGTGTTGGTTTTGAAAAGAAAACAAAACATAAACCTCAATTTATATACTAGATCTAAACTTCCATTCGAGAAGTGACAGAAGGGAAAGTTGCTCATTGCCACGCTACGGTGCTAGTGAGCTAGTTTTCTGATAGCGTTTCAACAAGTGTACTGAATCGTTGCAAGTAATAATAAAACGGTAGTACCGAGTGTCGAACTCAAGGATTGCGTTTTACTATTGAATTATATTTAATTACTAAAATTGAACAAAAGGTTCCCAAGTGATTGAAATAATATTTGAAATTAACAACAGTAATAAAATTGATCTTTTATAATGAGAAAAATGTCAGGGATGAGTTTCACTTCAAATCCAACATTGGTGTCTAGTTTGATCCTAGTTACTGAATTCCTTTATTGAATCATTACCGAATTCTCTTTATTATTTTTGCCCTAATGTCTTAGTGACAGAACCTTTAATTCCAAAGTAACCCCTAATTCCTTAGTAGATTTAAGATTAGAATTAAGCATTACCGTATAGAAATTCTCTTGTAAACTATTGCTTTGCAACTAATTTAATTGGTTTCATGACCTGCATCTATCCCTAGACTACAAATTTATGAATTTCTCATCTCAAGCATTCGTAAAGTCCACTTCCGTTTCAAAATACAAATCGTAGAACATTTTAATGTTGATCAAGCAATAAAAAGCATTAAGCACAGAGATGAGAAAAATAATTCAGTAAACTCATTCATATAACTAGAAATCAAATCAGAAAACTAGGGGTTTCATCTGGTTACACTCATCCCTAACAAATAGGTTTTAGTTACTCATGACAGATATACAAAAGATAAGGATTAAAGAAGAATTACAAGAATGATTCATGGATGATTCTTGATAAAACTGCTTCAATGGCGTTAGAAACGGTCGTCTTTGAGTTCCTATGCTAGGGCACAAGTCTCCCAAGTTTCAAGAGTCAAAAAAATCCCTAAACAGTAAAAAATTGTGTTTTTATGAATGCTGATGCGCGTCACGCGCCCCAGGCGCGGTGTTTGCGCTCCGGGAGAGTATTGACAGTACTGAATGGCTGGAAATGCGCTCCAGGCGCGCAGGGCGCGCTCCAGGCGCACATCATCTGCTGTCTGACGTATTTTGCATTTTGCTCGTCTTTTGGGTCTGAATATGGTCCCGGTGTCTTCATTAAAGTTGTAGATATGGATCTTAGCTTTCATTAGCACTTGGATTGACTCCAATTGGACATCTAGAACTCCATATATGACTGAAATACTCCATATAGGTCATGTTGATTTCTCACCAAAATTCAGCACTGCACTAAAACAAAGTAACAACGCAAAACTACGAAAAATCTCTACTTAATTAAGCAAATAAGAACAAAAACATTTCATTAAATCAAATAACTAAAATCAACAAAATATATTAAATAACTCATTAAATTAACTAATGATTAAAGATAAATAAGACTAAAATCAATAAAAATTATGCATATGATGAAGAGTCATCATTTTCGACGCAACGTCACGAACTGAAATTTTACCGGAATTAATTACGGTACCGTAATCGCGCGTTAGAGCTATCGTTAAGGCAAGGGCTCCTTCCAAACTTTTAGTTTGCATTTAGGACATTATTTGTGATTTTGTGGAAAAGAAGTTTGATGTATTTGTTGTGTGATTTTGTGAAAAATTTATTTAATGTGATTATGTGTAATTTAGTGGAATTTAAATTTGAGGTGTGGTTTGTGGTGATTCAAGTTTGGTGTTATTTATATGTTCATAATTATTATTATGAATTTTTGAGATGTGATTTATTTGTGGATTTTGTAGAAAATGAATTGATGAAATTTGGTGGTTTATGTGTAAAAATGTGGAGTTTTGAAATTGGGTGAATTATGTTTGAATTGTGGAAATTTAATTGAGGTGTTATATGTGTATTGTGGAATTGAATTGATTGTTGTTGGTGTGAATTGGCGATAATTAAATTTGATGAGTTTAAGTTATGTGTTGAGTTATTTTCAAATAAATGAGTTTGAACTGAAATTAAAATTTTACAAAAAAATTAGCGTTGTTAAAGTCGTGAAAAAGTTCAAATTTTAACTAAGTTAAAGAGTTTGAGCAAAAAGATAGATTGAAATTAAAAATGGTTAGAGTTCAAAATGTTAGTCTTTTAATTACTATTTGATTGAGTTTAAAAAGAAAAAAAGTTTAGAATATTTTATTAACTCAAAAATTTCAGTGCTTTAATAGTCGAATGTGTGTATGGGAAATTTTGACGATATTTGTTTTATTTAGTTTTAAGTAAATAATATAGATTATTTGTTTTTAAAACTTTGGTGTGTGAGAAAGATTTAATTTTGGAAATTTTGTTGTGTTTGGATTAGTTTTATTGTGAACAAGTTGTTATAAATATTCATGTTTATGTAGTTAGCTCCTTGAGTCTCGAAAAGGAATCGAGACCGTTGGCATCAAGTTAGCGATGGGAAGAACTCTGATATATTAATGTTGTTGTGGTGATTTATGGTTGAAAATTTTAGAGATTGAATATGGTGATTAGTGTTTGGAAATTTTGGTGATTTATGTTATGTGAAATTGATGTGTTCATAATTAATATTATGAATTTTTTAGATGAAATTTATGTGTGACTTGGTGGAAAATGAATTTAATTCAATTTAGGTGTGAATGGAATTTAGAGATGTGATTTATGTGTGGTTGTAGAAATTTTAATTGGTGTGAATAAATATGTTTGAGTATGCTCTGTGTTGTGTCTAAAAAATCATTAGTGTTAAATGAGTATTAAAAATGGGTAATATTTTAATAGCTGCATTTACTTAATGATTGTGGTGAAAAGAGTCAGAGTATGCTCATGCATTTCATAGTACATGGTGACCACGATAGGGCCATGGTGATAGTGGTGACCATGATGGGCCACGAGATGATGCCATGTGATATGTTGGTTCATCTTATCCTTGCGGGGATTTTCGCGTCGTGTAGGTCTGTGATAGACTACACATTTTTAGTAAATCCTGCTGACCCATGATATGTGGCACCTCGGTAAACAGTACTGGTCTGTGATAGGCGGTACGTTTACGATTTACGCTTTTTAGTAAATCGTGCTGACCCGTGATAGGTGGCACCTCGGTAAACAGTATTGGTCTGTGATAGGCGGTACGTTTACAATTTACGCTTTTTAGTAAATTGTGTTGACCCGTGATAGGTGACACCTCGGTAAACAGTACTGATCTGTGATAGGCGATACGATTACGATTTACACTTTTTAGTAAATCGTGCTGACCCGTGATAGGTGGCACTTCGGTAATTAGTATTGGTCTGTGATAGGCGGTACAATTATAATTTATGCCCTTCGAGGAGGGTTTTGGTTTGGAATTTCGGAATCATGCATTTTGGTATATACGCATTGCATTAGGGTGTTTGACACGCGAGTCATGTTTGTTATACTATGATGATTTTATATACATATTCGGTTGTTGTTGTGATTTGTCGTAATTGCTTAGAGGTGTGAAGTTGGGTTGATTAAGTTTTGATGTACTTATGTGTTCATGATAGATGTTATGAATGTTCGATGTGTAATTGAGGTGTGAATTTGTAGAGATTAATTTGGTGTTAATTATGAGTTCATAATTGATAATATTAATGTTTAAAGCGTTGATTGATTCAGAGTCATTTTAGAACTGAAAACTTGCATTTTCTCAGTTGTATTCGGCTACGACAGTGCAGTTTGTTAAAACTTCATTTTTCAACATTGTTTATGCATTTTTTTTTTTGGATATATGAAAACCCTTTCGAGGTGTATGCTAAGACGAAAGGTTCTTTTGAGCATTTGAAAATATAAGAATTTTGTTATGTGATGTTTGTTAATTTCGGTTGGTGACCTTTACAATTATTGTGGAAATCTGGACTTTGCCCTCATATAAGAACCAGGATCATCCTACCGGTTAGTACCCTGGAGATGAAAAAGTAGTTAGTCATACCTGACCGAAGTTGTGTCAGGAGGATCTTGCAGGGAGCGTGGAGATCCCCCGGGTTGTGTAGTTTTTGTAGCTTGATCAGATTAGGTGGTTGTATAAGGACTAGATGACTTTCTTTTGTGATTGTATTTATTTCATTTTGGAAGATTGAATCTATGCTTAAACTAATTGATGACTTTTATTTTGATAGGTCCATGTACCACTTTTTGATGTGACGTGGGGGAGAGTTAAAATTTTTGGGGTAGTGCTTTTGTATAGGTCTGTCAAGAAAACCCCAGGGGTATGAGCTATGTCTGATAGGCCTCATAGCCCTGGTGTATTTTGATGTCTGAATACTTTGGATTTTTATTTCAAAAACTATTCCGCTACTTGTAAATATTTGTTGACTTTGTCGTTATGTTACGACTTAAATATTTATCCAAAAGTATTTCTTTGTTTGTTTCTTTGTTTTATTTCTTTGTTAAAAAAAAATACACTCGCGCTGTTAAAAATCGGGGTGTTACACATGCCCTTTACCAAATGATCAACGATCATCAAATCAGTGTTGATGTGTCGAATGACAACTTGATGTCACTATGTTTACTTCAACTTTCACTTTTGTTGTTCTTAACCATTAATGCAACAATTTAATTATCGCATAAAATTTTCAAAAATTTGGAAATAGAATCTACGATTCTAACCCCTAAAATAAAACTCTTAAGCCATACACCATGAAAGGTAGCCTCAAAACATGAGACAAACTCGACCTTCATAGTAGAAGTGACAACCATGGTTTGCTTAACACTTCTCCATGAAATAACTCCCCCGACCATCTTAAATGTATCCTAATTTTGATTTTCAAGAATCAACACAACAAGCATAGTCAGATTCTGAATAGGCAATCACATCTAGAGTGTCTGTCTGCCTATACATAAGCATATAATCTTCGATTCTTTGATAGTAACGTAGAACGAGAAACACAAGAAGTGGAGGACGAGAGTTGAATTACGTTTTATTTTAAAAGTTTTTTTAATAATATTAAAATAAAGTAGTAAAACAAAAAATATAACAATTAGCACAAATTAGTATTATTTAATTTAATTTCAATTTTCAATTTTAAATTATATAAATATTAATTTTTTATATATAATATTAATTTTGAATTTTATAAAAAAAAAAATTGATAAAGTTACCCATTTGTGAGGGCATAAGACTTAAGCCCTCACAATCTGTGTTTTAGATGTGTATAGAAAAACAGGGTTTTCTTGTAATGTATAGAAAAAAGTCGTTTTAGATGTGCAGAAAATGGAGAAGATTTGTGCTTGAATGGTGTAGCAGGGAACCAAGAGTGGCTCGTCGACAGATTGATTTCAACACACTACAAATTACGATTCATCCATTTTTCTCTTTTCATCTCTTTATCTCTACATTTTTGTCCTCCTTTTTCTCCATTAGAGTGTCGTTAATTCCTATTATTTATAGTTGAATATTAGGTTAAATTATTTTACAACGAAATAACTCATTTTAATTCTAATTAGTAAAAATCCTAACCTTCACATTTTCTTTTGAAAACCTATTTTAATTGATTAAAATCTGATTTTTTTTTCAATGGTAAATATAACCCAATCACAAATAATCAAATCAAAAGCATTTCTTTTTAATTTATTTTACTTTTAATTTTCTTTTCTTTTTTTAGATAAAAATTGAATTATTTTTTTTAAATGAGGGTAAAAAGTCTAAAATGTCCTTTGTTTTTATATTTTTGAATAATTAAAAAGGGCAATATATGATGTGGTTGGAATCCACGATGAAGAAGGTGTATGTTGGTATGGGTCTACTTAAAAACACTCCAACACTCAAGTCAATATATGATTTTGGCAAATGATAGGCACAAGAGATAGCATACCTTGTTAAATTATGATGCATGGCTTATATAGCATGAAATAAGGTGATATTGAATTTGGGTCAGTCAGAGGCCTAGTCCGAAAAAACTTCAAATTTTCTATAGGATCAAAGTAAAGGATATGTAAAAAAAACTGACGTTAATTTTGTCCGAAAACGATAGCTTTGATGGAAGCTAAAGGGTGCAAGTTGTTTTTTCAACTTAAAATATTGCAGGTTGTTTTCTCGACTTAGGGTGTGAATCATTTTCCCGACTTTAGTTGTGAGTCATTTTCTTAACTTTGGGTGTGAGTCGTTTTTCCGAGTTTAGTTGCAAGTTGTTTTTTCAATTTTGGGTGCAAGTAATTTTTCCAACTTTGGTTGCATGTCATTTTCTCAACTTGGGGTGCAAGTCATTTTTCATGACTTTAGTTGCAAGTCGCTTGTCAGCTTAGGGTGTGAGACATTTTCCTGGCTATAGTTATAGGTTATTTTTTCGACTTCGGGTGCAAGTTGTTTTCCCAATTTTCTCGAAATAAATCACATTTATATGTTGTTTTTGGCTTATGGTGCGAGTTATTTTCCCATTATTAGTTGTGGGTCGTTTTCTCAGCTCCAATGGGAAAATAAAGGGTGCAGGTCGGTCACCCATGCTCCAAAGGAAAAATAAAGAGCGTATGTCGGTCATCTTGACTCCAAAAGAAAAATAAAGGGTGTGAGTCGGCAATTCTAGCTTCAAAGGAAAATAAAAACATGCAGGAAAATTATAGGGTGCGGGTTGAAAATCCTAACTTCAATGGAAAAATAAAGGGTGCAAATTAATAACCCCAACTTTAAAGAAAAAATAAAAGATGCGAGATGGAAATCTCAGCTTAAAAGAAAAATAAGGATACAAGTAGGAAATCCTAGCTTCGAAGAAAAAATAAAGGAGATGTGAGTTAGTTTTTCGGACTTCAAAGAAAAAATAAAAAGCACAAGTTAAAAATTCTGAGTTCAAACGAAAAATAAAAGATAAGGGTCAATCATTCTAAATTCAAAGGGAATATAAAAGTTGCATGTCAAAAGTATCAATTTCAAAGAAAAAATAAAAATGTGTGTCAATCATCTCAATTTCAAAGAAAAATAATAGGTGTAAATGTAATCTCGGTCATAAAAAATAAATAAATAAAATGTGTGGATTAGTCCTCTAAACTTCCAAGAATAAAATAAATATAAGACGCATAGACTAGTATATTTTCTTAGTTGTGCGATAAAACGAAAAATAGTTCATATGGAGACGTATATATTTTATCACTATATTACTTGATGGATTTGATAGACAAAATTATTATTATTCTACCTCTTCTCCACCGAATTCAAATTGATTGTAGTTGGAAAAAGCACGCATTCACATTTTCATCACATATATTAGATCAAGATCAAATGACTATATTTTATCTATATTTTTATTTTTTTAAATAATTAAAATACAAATTCAAAATCTAAAATTGGCTGATCTTAATGTAACGGTTACAAATGTGCTAAAATGTGTGTCACCGTTACGCAATGAGAAGTGGAATAAGTCCAACAAAGACCTTCAATTAAGAAGATTACACATAAGAGTCACATGCATTATTGCCAACAATTTTGTAAGGAAATATGTAATATAATAATGTGTGTATGTAAGAAAGATGATAACATCTCAATCACGGTGTCGATAGAATGACAACATTGAGAAGTTATTGGATATTGCTCAAATACATTCTACAATAAAAATAATCATAATAATAATGATAATAAAACACTTTTTTTTCACCAAAAAACAAATATAATACTTCATTTATTTCTATTTATTGAATTAAATATATTAACTTTTATTTGTCTACTTTTATTTATAAATAGAAACAGAGTGAATATTGTTTTAGAAATGACAACATAGTTGAATAAAGACAAAGGAATGACAACATAGTGAAATCGGGACATGACATTACACCTTATGTCATCACCATATTTTCATATAAAATGAAATATCATAAACACAAAAAACAAATATGTTTTCTTTCTCACTAAAGTGCTTCATGAATTCTTATAACCCATATAGCATATGGTTCTACCTCAGAGGAGTGAATCTTAGAACACAAGATTGATTGGTTAGATAACAATATCATCTATTGTCATATGGACTATATTTGTTTCTTGCTAATTTATTTTGTGTTCTCAGGTCACCCCTTTGAGCAAACCTTGTTAATTAGCTATGATTTTAAATTATGATTAAATAATTGCAATTGCATTATTTTTTTAATTTTGTGTAAATACAACATTTCAAAGTCACAATTTTGTGATACAAATATGGCAATGTTGCTAATGAGCCCTTTTTCTTGTGCTAGAGTTAGTAATCATTTATATAAGTTTTCAAATTTAAGAAAATATTGCAGGTTGCTTTGGGGGTTCTTTGATGGCAAAAGTTTCCAACCAAACAATGCTTGCAAGCGTGTGAAGGGTATACAAATTAGCAATAATGTTACTCCTATACTTTATTTTCTACACTAAAATACTCTCTATCTCCCTTTAATTGAAAAAGAAATAAAGACAAATAAGTAGATTTATTTATTTTATTTTTTTTAAATCAAAGGGGGGTGAGGAGTAAAAGTGTAAAAAATTAAGTATAAGAATAATGTTATTGTAGATATTAATATATTAATACAAGTGGAAGCAGCTATGAGCACAATTTCAACAGCCCAATAGCACCAATGGTGTGAGCGTACATAGGTAATTTTTTTTTTTTTTTTTATGAATAAGAAATAGGAAGGATTGTACTATTGACACCCCCTTTTTCTTCTTTATTGCATCCCTTTTTTTTTCCAAAAAATAATGACAATGATAGCATTTTAAGTGTGGCATAAAGTTAAGGGTGTCCAAGAAGATACAATGCTGATTATAATGCAGCCATTCTAACTAGTCTCCAATGAAATACACAACATAGCTCCATGATTGAAGTTTTCATAAGCTATAGTAGTTCCAATTGTAAGTTCCAAATCAACAACTCCCCAAATTTGGGGTTCATTTGACAAGTGATTATTATTATTATTAGACAAGTACTTATTTTGACAATTAGTCAGCCATCATTATTAGTTGATTTATAATAAGTTAGTTTTATATTTATTAAGAGTTAATTGGGTTTGTTTAGGGATGGCAAGAGTCATGCACCCGATATATA
Source organism: Cicer pinnatifidum (assembly GCA_037974775.1). Taxonomy (NCBI): domain Eukaryota; kingdom Viridiplantae; phylum Streptophyta; class Magnoliopsida; order Fabales; family Fabaceae; genus Cicer; species Cicer pinnatifidum. The sequence goes on from JBBPBR010000008.1 coordinate 10,415,134, forward strand.
ATCATATTTGTAATTTTTGTTATCAATTAATGAATAAGATTATCACAAATCTTTCATTTTATTTATTTTGGAGCGATAATTATTCAACAACATTATTTCTTAATTTTTTTAAGAGAAAATATTTCAACACCCACTAAGTCAATGAAACATTCAAAATTAAAATATTTTCATTTCAGTCATAGGTTCAAATTCATTATTATAATCATTTTTGTTTATGTATTAGCAATATCCTCTAATTACAATTCAATTTCATATGCAATGATATTTTTTTGTTGTTATTTTTCTCAATTTGCCAACATGTCAAAGATTGAACAAAAATTATCGACACAAAAGAAGGATGAAATATGATCTACAAGGTCATTAAAAAGCTCAATAATATTTTACGAAGCTAGAATGTGTTTATTATATTTCTTTTGGTTAGGAGCACAAAATGTTATTGATGCAGAAGGCCATCAAAAAGTTCGTTTGGTATTTGTGGTAGAATTTGTTTTTCATAAATTTTGTTTCCCTAAAAAATTACAAACAAGGCGAAAATAATATCAAACTCTCTTGTATATGTTTATCGCTAACTTAAGTCAAATCCACATAATGCAAATTTTTATTTTATTTTGAAAGGCGAGGAGCGAAAAAGAGGGTTTTTTATTTAAGGTGTTATGTCACAAGTATGAGAGTGCCAATAGCAATGTATGTGGTGATTCTTATAAGGTTCAATTTGGTATAGAATTATTTTTTTCTGTATAAGGAGAATGACCCATACACCTAATGCCTTAAGGTTTTGGGTTGAGATGTGGTGTCTAAGTTATGAATCCTTGTTTAGCACATTCCGAATGTCAGGCTCCCCCGGACTCGCCAACATGTTTGTGGATATTAATATAGAAGTATTGGAGAAAGGAACATGGAGAAGATGAATATATATCACAATTGTTTATGTTTTTCCCGTTGTTTGGATCGGTTTGGTCAACTATTATGAAGTGGGTGAGATTGAGTTGTGCGTAATGTAAAGATGTGGAAGCACACACACTTCAATTTTCATGTTTTTGTGGTAGAGTCATCTAAATCTAAAATTAGAGCTATTTGGTTGGCTGGTGTGTAGTACATGTAAAAATTTTGTAATTCAATTTTCTTTAATCGTGATATGTGTAATGTTTCCTTAATTTTCTTAATTCTTATGAATGTACAATTGATTTGGTAGATATAGTTTAGAACTAATAATGCTAGTTTTATGTATGATTACTATTCTTAGTGCACTCACCCTTACACTTATGTGTGTTTGGAGTGTTATAATTTCTTTTATTTTAACAAGGCGACCTCTTTGATCTTGTAAAAATATTTTTCTAATATAGCAGTTTAAAAAACAAAACATGAAGAAAAAAAAATATCATTAATTCAAAAAACTTAAAACTTAAAGAAAAAAAAATATCATTAATTCAAAAAACTTAAAACTTAGACATCATATTGGTATACTAATTTATTACACAGATATATAACATTTTGATATAAAATGACAAGAAGATCAAGTTTAAAAAAGAAAAACAGTAAAAAACAAACTCAACAAAAACAATGTTTGGGAAGAGGACAACATACAATATGTAAAACATTCACTGTAAAAGTTATTTTAATCCAAACACAATTTTGGCATAGTCAAATCACTTTTAGCACAAGCATTGTCCAATGGATCTAAAGGTAGACTAAATCAGACAATGAATTTTTCAATTAATTAAAAGTGGAAGACTTGTGTTAACTAAGGCTATCTATGTATTTTACTCCCAACGTATTTTTAATTGTCATTTGATTTTTTACACATATAAATACTATCAAAAGAGGTTGTTATTTTTTTTTTCTTCTATAATTATTTACTCATTTATTTCTTATTCTTATATATTTTGTTTTTTTACAACATATAATTAAGGATAATATTAATAAATCAATAATGAATATTTCATTGAACTTTAAAAAAAAAATTAAATCAAAATCAAATTTTTTTATAATTGTGACACTTAAAAAGAATGTTAGCCTGTTAGGAGAAGTAAGTTAAAAAATATATATTTATTGACATTTCAATAATTTAAGCATGACCTATATCTATATGTAGGTTTAATTTAAGTATAACCTACATCTATACGTAGGTTTATTTAGTGTTGATTTATGACAATTTTAAAATCATTTTAGCCTTAAAATATATTTTTATCCATTATCATGTCATACTCCTATTTTATAAAAGACTATATTAAGAAAAATTTAAGGGAAAGTGTATCAGAAAAATTTAAGTCTGAAACAAGTTTATAAAGAAGTATATTTTTTTTTTGTTATCACACTATTTTCACAGAACAATTTTGATCTTTACTCAGTTTTTATCTTTCTACCTAGAAAGAATTTCCTTAGTTCTACCTTACTATTTCAGAAAGGATTTAGCAAGTTACCTTTCAAAACATGAAAAGGATTTTTACAAATCACTCAAGATTATGTTGACAAAATAACCTTGAGTTACAAAGTGGTGGATTTGAGACTATTTAGAATTTGGGTATTTACTCAAACTCTTGTTTCAAAAATAGATTCTGTAAATAGAACTCAGTTTTTACTGATTCTAACACAACACAAAGATTGAAAACAGCAAGCTTTAAGAACGATATTGAGATACTTGAGTATGATTGAAATGATTGATGCTTTTCTTTGCACTTTAAGTTGTGTATTGTTCTTCATCTTGAAGCTGCATTTATAGACTTCAAAAAGGCTTGGGACAGCTCATATGACCGTTGAAATAGGGCCAGCTGTCATGAAATAGTTGTTGGATAAAATCTGCCAAAAAGCAAGAGTGATCACAGCTACATCCAAGAACGTTCTTCAGATCCAAGTTTGTTCTTCGAATTTGTTTGTGATGAACTAACTTGTACTTTGTGATTGTGTCAGTTGTCTGAGTTGAGTGCATGCTTTTTAGTCATGTGTGCAGTTTTAGAAAAGTACAATCAGTGATGTACTTTACAGCTTGTAGCTTTGTACTTGCATTTGCCTCATTTGAAGAATGATCTTGTTTTATACTTTTAATGAAGCATGTCTTTGATTCTTCAAATTCTGGAACAAATATGACTTAGATTGATCCTTGCTTATTCTAGATGAAGATATGAGATGAATAATGTTTCCAGGATCCAATCTTTCACAAGGAAACTGCTTATTCTTGTTTCTACTATAAATGAATATCGTTATTGGTTTCTCAGCATTAAGTCAAGATCGATCTTCATTTTTCAGAACAACTTCAAGATCAATTTTCGTTTTCCAGAACTGCTTTCTTTGATTTTAATGAGATCTGATTTGTGATGTTTGATACCTATCTTGTTTTAACACACTCAAATGCACATGTTAAATACCAAAACATTTAGAATCATAATTAATAATCTTTAATTAATCTTTGTTTATTTATCATCAAAACAATTAAATTGAGATTTTGTAACACTTTTATCATACACATTATTTGTAACTCAAGTCTATCTTTTATGTTAGATTGAGTGTGCTTGTAAAAATCCTTTCAAGGCTGAAATGTGATTGTAAAAATTATTTCTAAGCTGAAAGGTAAAGATTGTAATTGATTCAGGTGTGATCAAGAGAAAAGGTGTGAAGGAGAACATTTTTGGTTCTAAAGCACATAGTTAAAATCTCACGGTTGTGAGGATTGGACTAGCCCGATTTAGATAAACCAAGATATATTATTGTGCGAATTACTTTTCCCTTATCTCCATTAATTTATCACGCACTTAGCATTGATCACATTGTGAAGTTTTATTGTTATTTTACTAACCAAAAACATTATTCGTTTTCTGTTTTGATAACCAATAACGTTCTTTTTTTTTGTTTTCATAACCAAGATTAATCATGAGTTAAATTCTTTAAGTTTTAACATGAAATTTTAAAAAGATTATAGTTCAAACCCTCATTTCTTGTAAATTGACATTGTACTTCAATTGTGTAAGTTCTCCCTCTTACTCTACAAATCCGGCATACATATGGTTATACTCATGTTGTACATCATCTTCTTCCTCCTATATAACCTCCTCTTATACATACATTTCATGTACAAACTCCTCCAGCACAAAAACATCAGCCTCTAGGATCATAGGTATATGGCCCTGCTCTCCCTCATTATTTTTTTCCACTATAAATTGTCTTCTCACTAAGCTAATCATAGCATTTTACAGTGCGTCTTTTACAACGTTTTTTTTTACTAAAAGCGATGTTGTATAATATTTTAAAATTAAAGGAGGATACAACAACGGTTTTTTTATAAGCACTTTTACAAAAACATTGGTGTAGGTCATATAGGATCATAATGTTTATAGTGTTTTTGCTTAAAGCGTTGTTGTAGGGTCACATAGTGCTTTCACATAATGTGTATAGCGTTTTGTATAAAAGCGCTATAAAATATAGCGCTCCCACATTATGTCTACAGCGCTTTTAGAATGTTTTGTATATAAGTGTTGTAAAATATAGCGCTTTCACACAATTATATGGTCTTTTAGATCATTTTGTATATAAGCGCTGTAAAATTGTGTGTATTTGATCAAAAATCGTTCTCTTTAAATAAATAAAACATATTTAATATATTCTCTCTCTAACCCTACGAACCCTTATCTCCTATATTGTGTGAATCCTCCTCTACTATACGTCGTCTTCTCGTTGAACCCTCATCTACTGCTCCTCTATTGTACGCCAATTTCTACTGAGTGATTGTTGTCTCAGGTACTATATTTATTAATTTGTTATTGTCGCTAAAATTGATAAATTATTATCTGATAAATTAAATAAAATGTTATCTGATAGTAAATGGCATAACCTTGATAAATCATATAAATTGTTACCTGATAAATCAAATAAATTGTTACTTGATAAATCATGTAAAATATGTTCTTTTTTTAAATTTGTTCGATATGTTCTGTTTTGAAATCAGACCTGTATGCATAACCTTGGACTTTGGTTTCCATTTTCCAATATTAGACTATATTTACTATAGATTGGTATAATGTTATCAGTAGTTTATCATTTGTGTAACACTGCATTTATATAGGTTATATAAAATGGACCGGAAGTAGATGTATGTCAATCGATTGTTAAAAGAGTATGAAAATGGAGTGAAGGAGTTTGTTGAGTTTTCAGTGAAGAATGCAAAAGACCCAAATCAAATCATTTGTCCTTGTTTAAAATGTTGTTTTGGAAAACGTTTAGAGCATATCAATTGGAAGGACATTTACTATGGTATGAAATTGATCAAAGCTATACATGTTGGATAAGAAACTATAAGAAAAAAAACACTAATTTTGAGAATGGTTCGACACATGCTCCAAATAATTTCAACATAAATACATATGAGTAGGACCGATTTGAGAAGATTACAAAAGCATTTGAAGAAAATCTTCGGGATTGTCCTAAAATGTTTGAGAGTTTGTTGAGTGATGCAGAAAACCATTATATAATGGTTGTACTAAATTCACAAGACTATCGGCGATATTAAAGTTGTACACCTTAAAAGTGATTAATGGATGGTCTGATAAAAGTTTCACATAATTATTAACACTCCTAAAAGATATGTTGCCATTAGATAATGAACTTCCCAATCAAACCTACGAGGCTAAACGAATTTTGTGCTCTATTGGCATGAGTTACGAAAGGATTCATTTGTGTCCTAACGATTGCATTTTAATTTGAAACGAATATGAATTACTAAAGGTGTGTCCGAAATGCAATATCTCTCGATATAAGAAGAAAGAATCTACTCCAGTAAAAGTTGTGTGGTATTTTCCTATAATACCAAGATTTAGGTGCATCTATCGTAATGAATAAGATTCAAAATACTTGACATGACATGCAGATGAAAGAATTAGATATGGAAAGTTTCGACAGCCTACAGATTCTCCACAATGGTCAAAAATTGATCACGGGTATCCTGATTTTGGGAGAGAGTCGAGAAATATATGACTTGTAATTTCTACTGATGGAATGAATTCACATGGCCTTTAAAGCATCTCACACAACATGTGGCCTGTGATTTTGTTGATTTATAACCTACCTCCATAGTTATGTATGAAGCGTAAGTTTATGATGTTGTCTCTGTTATTTTCGGAGCCCTAACAACTGGGGAATGATATCGACATATACTTGACTCCTTTAGTTGAAGATTTAAAAAATATGAGAGATAGGTATGGAAGTTTATGATGGGTATTATAAAGAATATTTCAATGGTAATTTATCAGGATATAAAATTAAAGGTCAATGTGCATGCCCTATATGTGAAGAGAGTACAAATTGGATACATTGAAATATTGTCAGAAGAACGTATTTCTTTGACATCGTAGATTTTTACCTTTTAGTCATCAATATCGTGGGAGGAGAAATACATTTAATGGAAAATCAGAGGAAGATATTGTTCCTTTAACACCGACTAGATATCAAATATCTGAAAAAGTACAAGGTTTGACCAATAAATTTGGCAAACCTTTTGCGGGAGAACTTGTCAAAACTAGGTGGAAGAAAAAGTTAATTTTCTTTGAATTGCCATATTGGAAGTCTATGTATATAAGACATTTTCTCGATGTGATGCATATTGAATTAAATGTATTTGATAGTGTTATTGGTACGTTACTCATTGTTCCAAGAAAATCTAAGGATGACATCAATGCAAGATTGAACTTGGTCCATATGGGAATAAGAAATGAATTGGGTCCCGTAATGAATTGGGAATAAGTTACATTGGTACAAGTAATTGTGTTACTCCACTTTTTTGTTACTTAGAATTTTTTCCATTGAAATGTTTTTACTCAAATTATATCTTTATTTGGTTCGCAATCGGCTTTTAACGTTGATGAGGTGCAAAAAAATAATGTGCTTAGAGTTGTCAGAAAAATACACAGGATTTAGATCTCATTTGTCAAATTGCTACTTAAGTGATTATGATAGAAATTTGAATGTTGAAGCTCCGAAAACATACAAACACTACATATCAAATGAAGAATATAGCGGTTTTGTAGCTAAACATGCAGACCCCACTTTTGTGGTAATATTAATTTATTAGCGTTTGTGTTTTATTCATATTCATAGAGTATTTTTTTACACGATCGTTATTTTTTTATACATATAGTATAAGTATGGCAAATCACGAGAATGAAAAAAATCCAACGCATCCATACAAAAAACCGCGTATAGAGTATGCACGTTTAGAACAAAAAATTGTAATTAAACATCACTCTTATATAATGTGGTAGATTATAAACTATAGTTTCTAACTAATATTTTGTTTATTTCTTAACGAATAGCTTCAAGAGACGAAATCTGATCAACCATTAGGTCGTCATATTTTATGGAAGGAGGCTCGTTTGAATAAAGATGGAATAGTTGATAATGAAAATGTTCAACAAGTGATAGAACAATGTGTAAGTATATTATCACTTTAATATTTTTTAATATTTTATTTTAAAAATGATATTGAACTTATCTTTTTAATCCTACATGTATTTTAAGAGAATCTAAAACAATGTTCTGAAAATTCAGAGGAGAATAAACAAGTTAGTTGTAGGGACATGATTGATAAGGTATTTAATGTTCCTAAATATTATGGTCGTGTGAGGGGCAAACGATTTGGCGTAACTCCAAAAAGATATTTTTCACATGAGAAGCGCACAAATCCATCTAATGAGGAAATACTAGATAAGCTGAAATCCTAACATAGCAACTCGCATTTTTGGTGAAAACAAATAAGGAAAGGCATTTTTGGAAATGAATAAACTAAGAAAATTCATTTTTGTTTAATCACCACAACAACATCAATATATCAGAGTTTTCTCGACCGCTAACTCGGTGCCAACGGTCTCGATTCATTTTCAAGACTCACTGAGCTAACTACATAAACATAAATATTTATAACAATTGGCTCACAATTAAAATTTATCCAACCACAACAAAATTCCCAAAATTATATCTTTTTCACACACCAAACTTTTAAAACCAAATAATCTATATTATTTAGTTAAAACTAAATAAAAACGAATATTTTCCAAATCAAACATACACTCGATTATTAAAGCATAAAAAATTTGAGTCAATAAAGTACTCTAAACTTTTTCTTTTTAAATTCAGTCTAAGAGTAATTAAAAGAGTAACATTTTTTACTCTAAACATTTCAATTTCAATCTAACATTTTTTGCTCGAACTTTTTAACTTAGTTAAAATTTGAAATTTTTCACAACTTTAACAACTCTATTTTATTTTTTATTTTTTTGTATAAATTCAACTTAACTTCAAACTCATTTATTTGAAAATAACTCATTACGTAACTCAAACACATCAAAAATCAATTTCTTTTTTTTTTTAACCATTTACTAACAAAATCAACAACAACAACCACAACAACAATAATTTGTTAAGAACTAAAAAATTTCACTCATACCCCCCACCGTATAAAATTTACGATTTTAGAAAAAATGAGGACGAAGTAAGTGTCTTACCTTAAAAAAAAAAAAAATTAACTGACAAGCACCGTACTGTAGAGAGGAGCAATTTTCCCTCTTGACACTTCTTGAATTGAAGCTTAGATCTAGAAGAAAAATCGAAGTTTGTGTTTTGTGTTTTAGTTTTTTTGTTCACCAACACTTTGTTTTTGTTTTTCTTGAAACAGAAGAAAGAAGAAGAAAGGAAAAAGGCGAGGCTGCCAGGGAAAAATGTTATCTTCTTTCTGTTGGTTTCACACACACACACACACATCTAATCACGCTTACACTCATCACATCTCAATCTAATTTAATAAAAATATCTACTCTCGTTGCAACTCAATTGACAAATGAATTTTTTAGCAACGAGTGATATTTTTTAAAAAAAAATTCTGGTATTAAATTGTCGGGTCTCAATAAATATATATATTAAACACATTACAAACTCTAACAAAATTTATATTTGGTACTTAAATCACAAAATAAAATAAAATTGGGGTAAATGCCTAAGCAATTTAACACAAAATACCCTAAAATTGCATAAATTAGAATTTAAAAATTAAGGGTCTTACATATTACATCATACTCCATCCCTATCGGCTATATTAAAGTTTCACATATAATTGCTTTTGAACCACTTGCACCATTGCCTATACCTTACAACGATTGAGATATGATGTTTTTGGGAAACAATATGTAGTTACGTGGCATGATCCAAAAATCTTTTTGGCATAGATACGGTATGTTTAATTGCTATGTATGTTTAATTGTATGACTATGATTGATTATATTTAATTACTATGTATGTTTAATTGTATGACTATGATTGATTATATTTAATTCCTATGTATGTTTAATTGTATCACATCTATTTAGATTCTTACAAAGTTTAAAGGGAATGATAAGAAGATTTCTCACAAGGATTAAGTCACTTCACCATAAAAAGTTTGACATAAATATCAATTATATACATAATGATTAGCTTACTATAATAACTAACAAACTGATCAACCTCATTCTTTCAGATTCAAGCAAAACCCGTTGCACCGCAAATCTGCCATAAATAAGCCGCACTGCAAATGTAGTTTCGTGGTAAACTAAAATTTGGCAAAATGCTAAAACTAGATCATGGAAAATCAGTTGTTGGTCCTAAAATAAGTCATCCACGCCTTTCTCGATTTGGGTCGTGTCTTGACATGCAAGCAAAAATGAATATGGACAACAATGATTCACGTATCATACACATAAGGAGTTGAGTGCTATTGTCGTCAACATATACGTTAGGTAATGTAAAATACTTTATTTAAGATAAAAATTACTTTTAATTGCACCACTGCTACATTTATTGATAATTAATCGAATTTAATATTTTTATTGAAGGTATTTGTATAAAAAGTTGGTGTGTATGCACAAATTGTCTGATAGATTTTTATTCTTATCTTCCCATAAGCTATCCATGTTTAAATTTGATGCAGTTAACGTAAAAAAAATATGTTGTTCATATACTTTTGGAAAATAAAGAGAATGATAAATTGTTTCTTCTGCCATATAATTCAGGATAATCAGATATTCTTTATCTATATATTTTTTTAATTTATGATACTTTATCAATTGTTTAAACAAAGTTGTCAACCAAATTTTTGTTGTTGTAGACAACATTGAGTTTTGTTTGTTATCAATGTCACCTATGAAATTATATACTATTTAGATTCACTGTACGGTCATTATAACAATCACTCGTATATAAAGAATATCTTCGATACGTAAGTAATATTCATTTATTTCTTACATATATAAATAATATGTTTGTTAATTGAATAATAATCACATTTATTTGATAGTGTTTTACAAGTTTTTCGCGCTCAAAGTGGTGCTACAATGTCGAAGCATAAGTCAAACAACATCACATGGATTCCAATAAAGGTTTGAAATTTTTGTTATAGAACTTAATTATATGTCTTTAAAATTTCATTTACAATCAATGCATAAATATTTATTGGCGTACATGTTTTATTTTATAGTGTCATCGTCAAACTAATAACATAGACTGCGAATATTATATATTACGTTTCATGAAGCAGATTGTTGATATGAATCAAAATATAATTTCAGAAATGGTACCTTATTTTCATTATATTTTGACGTTCATATATAAACTATATACATATTTTATTCTAACTTATTTATATTCAAATATTATATCACATAGTACTTTGACATCTTCAATTCAACACACTCTATAAGTGATCTAACTGAAATAAAGGAAGACTGATATTAGTACGTGATCGAAGTGAAAGTTATATAATTTGTTAATAGGTGAGTTTCACATTGTGAACTATTGTATATTTTTGTGTGAACTAATAATTATTTTAATTAGTTTATTTTATTTTTTGATAAAGTAGGGTAAAATAAGAAATTGTTGGGAAATTAGCGTGCTGAAAATTGTTGGGAAATTGGCATGCTGAAAATTGTTGAAATTGTGGGATCATTATTTTAATTATTGACTTGTTGTTGTGCATATGTAATTAATATTGTGAATATGTAATTATTGTGAATATGATATTGATGCTCTAAATATGTACTGAATATAATATTGATGTAATTGAACTTGTTGATGTAATTGAACTTGTTGTTGTGAATATCTTTGAATTAAAAAATTGCAATTGTGCGTATGTGTGCTTGATGAATATGATTTTGAAAAAAAATTGAAATCTCATTTAAAGACTAACGCTCTTTTAAAAAAATGTCATTAAAGATATGTTTATACAAATCAATATAAGAATGTACATATTATAGCGTTTTTTTGAAAAACAAAAATGCTATAAAACTAGTTTAATAGAAGCATTTTACATTATTTTTTATAATAGATTTACAATATTTTTTAAAGTGTACCTATTACAACGTTTTTTTGAAAAAAACGGTGTAAAACTAGTATAACAAGTGCACTATATATACATCTATTACAGCGTTTTTTTTTATAAAAAAAAGTATAACAAGCACACTATATATGCACCATTTACTTTATCAAAAGGCGTCAAAAAAAATTTACTTAATAGAAAGACCTCAAATTTTAATATTTTTAAAATTAAAATATATAAATCTTTTCTAAAAGTAATAGTGTCAACAATATTAAATCAATTGAAAAAGAAATATTATATGACATCAATTATATTAATTTAGTGATGTCGTGTTAAATTTTTGAAAATCCGTTTTAGACCTCATTAAAATTCACTTTTGTCTCCAAATATATTAGGCTAGCCCTGCCGATAACTCAGAATTGTGTTCCAAAAAACTTAAAAAAAGTTTTCCGACATATAATTTTTGTACTGTTTTCCAATAAATAATAAAAAATTTATCAAAAAATTGAAATGGTAATGTGAGTGAAAACGATTTATTTTTTAATATTTATACGAAATAAATATATCACTTCATTACCTTTGTGAGAGTCGAAGTATAATATAAAAATAAATGTAAAAAATGCAACGTGTAGTTAAGTGGATTTAACAATTGAAATAAAAAAAATAACTTTTATATTTACATAAGAAAATAATATATCATAATAAATAACAAATAATCTAAAAGAAATATTATTGTAAAATTCTTAAAATAAAACTTTACAAATAAAAATTTTAACATATTAAATATTTAATATTTTATTTGAA
>JBBPBR010000008.1:10431906-10461742 GCA_037974775.1 Cicer pinnatifidum
AAATTGTCAAATTTGTAGTGTTTTCTACTGAAAAAGATTATGACGTGACTAAATTAAAATGAAAATAAGGAAATAATAGAAATCGATTTTAAGTGAAATCAATTGGACTTGAAAGATTATTCCAATTAATTTGTTACTGTAAATTTTTATAGTTTATATTAACTTAACAAATTGTCATGATCTTATGGAGTGAATTGTTCTATTTTATAAGTTGGTATGCATTAGTGATATTAAAATATCTATATTTTGAATTAGAAATTTCATTTTTGAACTAAACCAATTGAATTTGAAAGAAGACATATAATAGATTTATCATATTAAAATTTATAATTTTACTAAATATAAAAATTACTCAATAATATTGTAAACAAAACCGTTCTATCATAAGATTATTATGTAAATATATTTATATATATATATATATATATATATATATATATATATATATATATATATATATATATATATATATATATAAAAGACATTTTGGTATTACCGAATTAATAAATATATAGTTTAATAATGTATATTTGAGGTACTTAGTCATACAAAACAGAGCCGTCGTGTATATGGACTAACTGGACTACAAATTTGACTAAAAAAAAAAAGGTAGTTGCACTGAAGGAGCCACCCCACACCCACCAAACTTTTTCTTTCTTATATATATATAAAGCCACGCTTGCTTCAAAATCATATATCCACAACACCTAATAACTAAGCAAAAATGGCCTTAAGCATCAAATATCTCATATTTTCTCTACTTTCTTCATTCATCATTAATACTTTCACACTAGGAGAAGTAATTAATGCTACTCCTCAATTAGTTTCTTTGAATAGAAATGATTTCCCTTCAGGTTTCATCTTTGGTACCGCATCTTCCGCATACCAAAATGAAGGTGCAGCAAACGAAGGTGGCAGAGGACCAAGTATTTGGGATACTTTCACTCATAGATATCCAGGTATATATGTTACTAATATAAATGAAAATGTATTTGAAAAATCTAAATTTAATATCAGATACAACAACAAATTTTTTAATATACTTTTGCTTATATTTTATTTCGGAGGAAATATTAAATTCTTTCATAACTAATTTGTTTATTTATTCTTTGTAAATATTGCAATACAGATAAAATAGATGATGGAAATAGTGGAGACGTAGCAGTAGACTCATATCATCGCTATAAGGTATATATATATACTTATATATTCAAACTAATCATTATGTAGTAGAATATGTCATTCTACCAAAAAAATATTGAAAACTAAAAGACTTTTTTGCGACAATTTGTTTCAAATGTAACTGTTATAAATATTATTTGTTTATTTTGTAAGATATTACTATATATAGCTTAAATTTCATATATTTTATAAGATTAATATTAATTGTTTATTTCTTATGTTATAGGAAGATGTTGGGATCATGAAGGATATGAATTTGGACGCATACAGATTTTCCATATCTTGGTCTAGAATTCTCCCCAGTAAGTCAAATAAACTTATATAGAGCAATGATATCTATTTTGAATTAAATTAAAGTTCTCTCCTTAACCATTCAATTTATTTTATTACTGTAGAGGGAAAACTAAGTGGAGGAATAAATCAAGAAGGAATCGATTATTACAACAATCTCATCGATGAATTGTTGGCAAATGGTTAGAATACAAATCAATTTTCATTTATTAGATTTTTTGTTGTTTATGATATAATAAATAATATAGTTATCTCATATCAAAACAATTGCAGGTCTACAACCTTTTGTAACTATTTTTCATTGGGATCTTCCTCAAGCTCTAGAAGATGAATATGGTGGTTTCTTAAGCCCTCTCATCATGTGAGTAATAAAACCTTGAAAATTTCACTTGAAAATTTAGTTATAACAGTTTTGAAAAATGTTCCTAATTGATCTTTATACATCTTGAATTACAGTAAGGACTTTCAAGATTATGCAGAACTTTGCTTTAAAACATTTGGAGATAGAGTGAAAAATTGGATAACTTTGAATGAGCCATGGACTTATAGTCGAGACGGATATACAAATGGTGATATGGCACCAGGTCGATGCTCTTCTTGGTTGAATCCAAAATGTGTTGGTGGAGATTCTGGAACAGAACCTTATATAGTTTCACACCACCAACTTCTAGCTCATGCAGCAGCCGTTAATGTGTACAAGACTAAGTATCAGGTTTGTTATTAGTTGACAAACTTAGAATAGAGAATCTAAGAAAATTATTGATAAATTTGTACTTTTATTTATTTTCTTACTTTTACTTTAGAATAGTAAGTAATAACCAATAAATTGTGGATGCAGGTCTCTCAAAAAGGTTTGATAGGTATAACATTGGTCATTAACTGGTTTGTGCCACTCACTGATAACAAGCTTAATCAAAAAGCTACTGAACGAGCTATAGAGTTTATGTTTGGATGGTAAGTACTTCATCATTTTTTAAGGAAAAAAATGGTTGACAACCATAATTACACTTCAAATTAATATTTAATAACTTATTTTATTTTTTTTGACTATAGGTTTATGGATCCCTTAACAAATGGAGATTATCCAAGAAGCATGAGAGCCTTGGTGGGGTCACGGTTACCAAAGTTTACTAAAGAGCAATCTAGACTAGTTAGTGGTTCCTTTGACTTTATTGGAATCAACTACTACTCTTCTTGCTATGCCTCTGATGCACCACAATTAAGCAATGCTAAAGCCAACTATTTAACAGATTCTCTTTCTAGTTTCACATGTAAGCATATATTCTCATGATCTGTTTTTAGATTATACAAGTAATTTTAGCAATGTAATGTAAATAATGGCATCCTTTTGTTATTGTGATTGCAGTTGATCGTGATGGAAAATCTATTGGCCTAAATGTAAGTTTCTTGCCAACAAAAAATTGCAAGTGTTTTTACAAGTTTTGTATGATTTTGTTGATAGCTAATTAACAAACTCGTTTTTGTATAATTATTTTCAGGTTGCTTCTGATTGGTTGTATGTTTATCCAAAAGGATTTCGAGACTTTCTAGTATATGCTAAAGAAAAATACAACAACCCTTTAATCTATATCACTGAAAATGGTACGTAGATCGTAGATTGCCTCTATATCATATTTTACTTCTTTAGCTATTTGAAAAAATGAATGATAATTCACAATTTTTTTAATGTGTAGGTATAAATGAGTATGATGATCCGTCGTTATCGCTTCAAGAATCTCTTATGGATACCTATCGAATTGATTATCATTACCGTCATCTTGTTTATCTTCAAAAAGCAATTGAGTAAGTAATTTATTGAAGTGTCTTTTAGTATCAATATCTATCATTTTGTTTCATGGAATTTAACATATATTATGTGTTCTAATGTAATTACAGGGCTGGTGTGAATGTAAAGGGTTATTTTGTATGGTCTTTGTTGGATAATTTTGAATGGCACCACGGATATACCGTAAGATTTGGAATGACCTATGTAGATTACAAAAATGGTTTGACAAGATATCAAAAGCAATCCGGGTTATGGTTCAAGAATTTTCTCAAACCTGATATAAGAGCTTACAGAGATTCTATTTAATTCAATGTTACAGAGATTCTCAAACCAAATTCTTTATGATGGCTATAGCAGTAAACACAAAATATTCATTTAATTCAATGTTAGAATAGAAAGGATATAATTTCTAAGGGTATGTAAATTTACTATTTATGATTGATTTTATTTGTTGATTTTGTGTGTCAAGTAATGTAATTTTGCATCTCCCTATATCAATGTAAGAAATACTTTTTACACACTATTTACAAAAGACCATTTTACTATTGTTTATAAAATCATTAAGACCTTTTACACTTATTATGTTGGCAGCATTTTACATCTGTTAAGATCCTAATCAATTTGATATCAGGGGCAAATTTAAAGTGATAAGTGATGCAACATAGAAAAACACTTGTCAATATTAATGGTTAAAGAAGTTATCTTCATAGAAGAAAAAAAGAAACAAAATTTATGATGAATAGAAAACAAAAAGTCATGTCATGTGAAAATTGACATGCAAGCAACAGTAAGTAATGGAGAAGGGTAAATTGTTTTTTGGAAAATTCACTATAAATATTTGTGTTGCAACCTGTAGAACTGAGAAAACAGCCAAGAATCCAGCTTTGTTATCTCTTCTTAGCAGTGTGTGACACCTATAGACATTTCTTCTTACAGTGATAAGTTTTAAAAAGTTATGTTTTAATGATGACATGTTAGGCTTATTAAAGAGTCTTTAATATGGATTTCAAATTTGAGAAGGATGGTATCTAAAGAATACAATTTATTCCACATGCAAATAAAACAATATACAAAATTATGAATCATGGTCTATGGGCTGTGATTAAAAATTTATGACCTCAAAAGTAAAACAAAATAACATCTATCAGTTTAGGAAAAATAAGAAAAAATTTACATGTTACAAATTTTGGAAAATCTCTTTGAACACAACATTAGTAGTTGTAGACTCCTCATCCCTTCTTTGGATCAATATTTTTAACTCATTTTTACTTTTGATTTTAGATGTTGCAACATATAATTGTCTATGAGAAAATACTGAGTTGGTAAATATAATCCAACATAATCAAATAATTGGACTTGAGACATTCAAAACAATTTTAAGTTGACTACGTTTGGCACTTGCTAATATTTTCCACACTAATGTTTTTTCAGTTCTACCATAACCATAAAAGAAACACACACCTCCTTTTTTATTATTCAAGGATTGCATAATATTTTCATGTATTATGCACTACTCATCTATAAAAAACAATTACTTGATAACCAATAATTATATATAGTTTGTTATTTGATAAATGTAAATCGACATAGAACCTGTAAGTGAGTCAAACATTTGCTGAAATTGTGTTGAGTTCATATTAGATAAGTCTATTTCGAAACTCAACTAGTGCAAAATCTTTGGGATATGGCATTCCCATAAATTCTTTTAAACTCCTCTGATTAGCTTGTAGAAGTTTCTCAATTTCAATCAATGTTAAGTTTTGAATCTCTTTATCAGATAATTGCAAATCTATTAGGACAACTTCATATGTTAGAAATAATAAACATAGATAAATGAATATAAAAATAATTATATGTGAATTTAATATACCTTGTTTATTTACAACTTGTCTTTGATGATGTAGGATGTCATTTGGAAATCAATGTCATGTTTGTTTTCACACTACATATGGCCTATTAATTATATTTGATTGAAGCATGGTGTCGAATAATTTCCTTAAAAAATGTCATGAACCCCAATTGTTTGCTTCAATATATTCATTGTCATCATCAAGGAATCTTATTACAAAACATGCATCTCTAAAACTATAATGCAGAAAACTATTGACAGTTTTAATATCATTATAGCAACTTGGTCATTTAACAACTGTTAACATAATTCACATCCAATTTCGCTTACTTTTAACATAAACTTGAAAACAAATTGATTATATGACAAATATTTTGCAAATCTATTAGGACAACTTCTACCATGGATTAGAAATAAAAATATTCTCCAGCAAGCCTCATTCGATAACACATAGCTACAATCAAGGAACTGTTTAATTTCATCCAATTTTTCATGTTCAAATTGTGTTGGAACAATGGAATATATAGTTCTATCATATCCTATGTTGATGTATTGGAACAAATACTTAACTGAAGTACATTGCTTACACTATTTCATGTTAATGTGTGCATGATATTTGATCAGTAGCAACTTTGGATTATAAGGCACATCAAAACGATAGTCAAGTTCAATTTGATTCTTGATGACAGTGTTGTCATGTTTCCCTCTCTTATATAGGGGATATCTAACAATACTACAAATAATCGTGCCATCAAAAATGGAGTTGATCCTGTAATTATGACTGTCGACATAATTTGATGGTAAGACCACTCTTTTCCCACAAGTTGAACCTTCTGTTTGGGAAGTCTGATCCGCATCATTTAGTCGTCTATATTTATCAACACTCAACTTTATTTAGTTATTTCTAATGAAGGATAGCCTTTGTGACTCAATAATTGTAAACCCATCCATCAAAAATTGTTGGAACAATCTTCTGGCACACAATTGTTTATGCCTCATTGACTCTAGTCTACAATCTAAATGCAAGTCATTCACGGATTGTAAGATGGTTTCGTTTAGAATTTCATTTTGTCTTCCTTTCTCGATGGAGTACTCCAAGTCTATAACCATTTTCACCGCATGGAAAGAGTAATGGATATTAGTAAGCCAAAAATAACTTGGATGCTATTCATCAATTCAATTTAGTTGTCCACTCTGTTTTTCAATGATAATATCCCTCGTTTCCAGTATCAACATCACCTACAATTGGATATATTTGCATATGTAATTGGTTACCTTAATCCATTGATTTTGTTTTGGACTTCAATGTAAGTATCATAAATGTAAAGCTGTGCAAATTTTAGTGACTGACCAGGCAATGGCAGGCATGTTTTTAATCCTATGGCAATTTTGTCCTTGAATCTTTATGTTTGGAGGTCCTATTCCTCTTTAAAAAGCATTCTCAATTTTCATTCCTGGAGATGTGAATGCAAAAATTGTTTCTTGCTTCCGGACATTGTTTGTGCGTAGCCAATCTGGTCAACCCCACATTTGACATCTAAGATCATTTATAAACAATGAGTCATAATTTCAGCAGACATAGATTTGGAAGTTTGTTTTCTAGGAAACTTTGGAAATAAAAGATTTACCAACTAAAAGATCAGAACAAAGTTTCCCATCATGAACGTATGAGAATTTGATAGAGTTGTACTTGTTTAGAGGTATGTTTATTGGCAGGTCACATTGTTCAACAGTTGTAGAATCACATAAAAGCAACTTGAACTTATCAGTCATTACTCATTACTAGTATCTTCAATTATTGGAAATCTGTTCCTCCTCCTATCTCTAGTTGTCATCTTCTGTCCATATCTCTCAAGTATATCAGCCAAATCAACCAACCCTACTTCCCTCAGCTTCTTTCCTACCTCCTCAAACATTACCACACCTTCTTCATTTGAAAAATAATGCAAAAATTTGTTATAATCAAACCTTGGCACTTCCATCCCTCTATCCATCACCCTCTCCACGTACTTAATACCTTCCCTTGACTGCCCAACTTTCACCAAACCACCAACAAAAATAGTATCAAAATTCACAAGAGGGTCATTCCCTTTCCTTCCTCTCCTCCCCAAATGACCCTGCAACAGCATTATATAGGTATGCATATTCGGTTCACAACCTTTCTTTATCATCTCCCTAAACACTTGTGTCGCTTCGCTCGCCCTTCTCAACTTCAAAAGCCCTTTTATCAATCCATGATAAACACTTATATCCACCACATCAATCCTTTCCACAATTTGATAAGCCTCTCTAACCCTATGCTTTGCTAAAAGCCCATAAACAACATATCCCAATGTCAAGTTATCAACCCTAACACCTCTCTCGCGCATTTCGTCGAACAATTCCAGTGCCTGAGAAACCATCCCCTTTTTACATAACCACTTAATCACAACCCCATAAGTCGAAACACCAAGTTCATCAATTCTCTTCAATCTCATAGTTTGAAAAAGCTTCAAACCCTCACCAAATTGATTAACCTTAAAAAACGTCTCCATAAACTTCTCAACAGCATCAACATCAGGTTCAAAACCTTCATCCACCATCAAATTCCAAATCTTGGAAGCTTCAATTAAATCACCCTTATCACAAAACCCACTAATCAAATGCTTATAAACAACCCCATCAACCTTAACAAAATCTTTCAACTTGAAAACAACAAACTTTGCTTCTTCAACAAGCTTAACCCTACACATTTCCACAACAACTTTACTCAATCTCTCAACACTATAACCATACCCATTTGAATTCATCAAATGAAAAACCTCAACACACTTTTTAAGCTCTCTAGCACCACCAAGAGTCTTCAAAGCAATAACAAACGTCCTATCATTAACGAAATGACGACGCGCCGTTTCGCAAAGAATGTTCCAGAACAGATCAATGTTACGAGACTTTGAAACGACGTCGAGGAGTTTGTTGAAGGAAACAGGGGAGTGAATGAACTTAGGGTTTTGTTGTGTGAAGAGGAAGAAGCGATAAACAGGACGCCATGAATAAGGGAAGTTGTTGCAAACTTGGAGGAAGAATTCGTGGGTGAGATTGAAGTTGGAAGAGGTGAGTTTTGAGTGGAGACGTGAATCGGGTGAGTTTTGTTGTTGGTAGAGAATGGTGCAGACGCGGAGGAGTTCATCTTGGTTTACTGGTGAAATTGGGTTGATGAAGTGGCGGCGGAGAGGTTGAAGGTTGTTCGAGAATAGAAGTGCGGTTGTTCGCCGGAGAAGCATCTTCTGTAAGAATATGAAGAACGAGTTTTAAGTTTTAAAACATCCTATGAGTAGGGACCACAATGGGGTGCGGCGCGTGCAGTACTTTACCGCTCAGAATCCCCACCGTTCACATGTGAGTTTTCATCTCCGTTTCATCACACTCCTCTGTATATTCAAACAATTCTTTATAAACTCCATTTTACTCATTTAATTTTTTTTTTTTTTTTTAGAGTTAGATAGTTTATTTTAATTTTAATTTTTTTTTTAGAGTTAGATAATTTATTTTAATTTTAAGAGACAATTTGATATTTTATTTTTAAAATTTTAATAATGTTATCTTTTTATACAAAATTTCAAAAAAATTATCAAAATTTTCAACTAAAATTCATAAAATTAATAATCATTTTTACTATAATACAAATTTTATCAAATTCATAACTCAAATATTCAAATACACTCATATTTTCATCTCCAACAACATCAAATAAAGAATAAAAATCTGAGTTTATTTCAAGATTTAAGTTATGAATTTGATTAAATTTGTATTTTATTGAAGATGATAATGAATTTTATGGGTTTTGTTTGAAAAACTTGATGATTTTTTTGAATTTTTGTAAAAAAAATGACAACATTGTTGACATTTTAAAACATAAAATATCAAATTGTCACTTAAAACTAAAATAAAGGACCGACTCGAAATAAAAAAAATATAAAAGACTAAAATGTTATATTAAAAAAATAGATGAATAAATTAAATAAAATATTTTTTTATTAAATTATTTTTATTAAATATTAATGTATTATAAAGATATAAGGGAAGATATTATGTTGAAAATGTTTCAAGTAATATTATATAAAATGTATAATTGTAAAAATATATTAGAATTTAGTACGGTCCTTTTTTTTAGACATATTATTTTTACAAATGAGTAATTTATTGTAAGAAAGAGCAAATATATTTTCGTAAGAGTAATGCTAACATGTGCGTAGGACATTTGTTGGATTCTCAAATTTGAATAATTTTTTTTTTGGATAAAATCATTTTTTAAAAAGTTTTTTCGAAACTCACATAATGCCATGTCTGTCGACGAAATTATTGGGACAGGTTCTTCTGATTCTTACTACAACAAACCATTTCGATTTGAGGAATATCACTTCAAAAGATGGCAACAAAATATGTTATTTTTTCTAACCACGAAAAAGATTGTCAACTTTCTGAAGGATGACACTCATGTTGTTCTAGAAACAGGTGAACAAACAGAAAATGATAACAAAGCTATTGAATTAACCTAATGGGAACATAACGATTACTTATCTAAGAATCATATTATGAATGGACTTGCTGATGATTTGTATGACTACTACAATTTTGACAACAATAAGGCTAAACAGGTTTGGGATGCTCTAAATAGAAATATGATATTGACGAAGCTGGAGCCAAAAAATATGTTGTTAGCCGCTACCTCAAATACCAGATGACAAATGACACATAAGTGGAAGCTCAATCTCATGAAATCCACAAAATTGCTCACGAGATCATCTCTGAAGGTATATCCCTCGATGAACAGTTTCAAACTGCTGTTATAATTGACAAATTGCCCCCTACTTGGAAAGATTTTATAAATTCTCTCAGGCATAAAACAAGAGAATTTTCTCTTGAAAGTCTGATAACCCGCCTCATAATTGAGGAAGAATCTTGTAAGCAAAACCAAAAAGATGAAAGAGCAATTCATTGATATGATAAATGAAATCAACCTTGTTGGTGGATTAGATGGATGGTGGATAAATATTGGTGCCTCACGCCATGTCTGTTGTGATTATGCTATGTTTAAAACATACATTGTTGTTGAAGATAAGAAAGTGTTGTTGGGAGATTCCCATCCTATTAATGTTGTTGGTATTGGAGATGTGGAACTAATATTCACCTTTAGAAAGACCTTAATTCTGAAGGATGTCATGCATACTCTAGAAAGAAGAAAGAATCTGATTTTTGGGTTCTTCTCAATGAGGCAGGATTTACTCAGTCTATGGGGGCATATTTGTACACCATTTCTACAAATGGTATTTTTGTTGGGAAATGGTACGCTTCTGATGGCATTTTTAAATTGAATGTTGAAAACAATAAAATGTTTCCCTCTGCTTACATGTTGTTTGATTTTAATATTTCGCATGCTAGACTCTGTCATATGAACAAACGTGTGATTTCAAATTTAAGTAACTTAGGCTTAGTTCCAAAGTGATTCTTAAAGGACTTTGAAAAATGTGATTTTTATAGTCAATCTAAAATAACTAAGAGTTCATATAAATCATTAGTTAGAGAATCTGAGCCTTTAGATTTAATACACTTTGATATATGTGAACTTGATGAAACGTTAACCATAAATGGAAAACATTATTTTATTCATTTTATTGACGATTTCTCTGACTATACTTTTGTATATCTTATGAAAAATAAAAATGAAACGCTCGACATGTTTAAGATCTTTGCAATTGAAAATCAATTCAGTAAAAATATTAAGAGGTTTCGTAGTGATAAAGGAACATAATATGATTCTAGTTTATTTAATGTGTTTTATAAACCACGAGGATTATATATGAAACTATTGCACCATATTCACCTGAAATGAATGGAAAAGCTGGGGAAAAAATAGAACTCTCATTGAACTGGTTATTTCTATTATGATAAACTCTGGTGTTGCATCTCATTGGTGGGAGAAATCATTTTGAATGTTTTCTATATTTTGAATAAAGTTCATAAATCTAAAAACAAAACATCTCCTTATGAGATAATGTAGAAAAGACAACTAAATATGTCTTATGTTCAAACATGAGGTTGTCTAGCTTATGTTAGAATCCCTGATCCCAAACGAATTAAACTCGCTACTAGAGTCTATGAATGTGTATTCATTGGGTATGCAGTAAACAGTAAAAGAGTATAGGTTTAATGACCTAAACACGAAAGTAATAATATAATCCAATGATGTTGACCTCTATAAAAATAAATTCTCTTTCAAATCGAGAAATAGTGGGGGCAACAAACCAAGTCACGTTCTTGTGACAAGAAACACTGAAAGCAAAAAACAAGGCTAAATAGAAACTCAAAGAAGTAATAGAATAAAAGTTGCTAAAGATTATGGACCTGAATATACGACCTATAATTTAGAAGAGGATCCTGTAAATCTTAAAGAAGCCTTGTCATTATTGGATGAAAATTTATGGCAAGAAGCTATAAACGATGAAATGGATTCTCTAGAGTCTTACAAGATCTGACATTTAGTATTTTTCAAGAACACTGGTGAAGGTGTTAGACAAAATGAATATGCGAGCATCATTAGCAGCCTTAAGTATGTCGCTGATTGTACTAGACCCGACATTGCCTACGTCGTGGGAATGTTGTGTAGGTTGACTAAAAAGGAACATGAGTTTCGGATTACATTATCAAATATTTTTTGCCGTCCTTAAAGAATAAAGTGATGCTGATTGGAATACCTTATCAGATGACTCCAAAGCAACCAATGTTTATATTTTCAATATAGTCGGTGGTGTTGTATCTTGGAAATCGAAGAAATTGACGATATTGGCTCAATCCACTATGGAGTATGAAATGATAACACTAGTTATTGCTAGTGAAGAAGCAAGTTGATTGAGATGCTTGCTAGCTGAGATCCCTTTATGGGGAAAACCTTTGCCATTTGTGTTGATCCACTGCGATAGTACCGCAGCTATTGCAAAGATTGAGAATCATTATTACAACGGTAAGAGACGAAAAATACGTCGTAAGCATAACACAATTAGAGAATTACTTTCTAATTGAACTGTTATAGTGGATCATTTACACACTGATGAGAATTTAACATATCCTTTGGTGAAAGGATTAACTAGAGAGAAAGTCTTAAATACATCCAAAAGGATGAGAATATTTCCTATAGATCAATGAGTCACTTATGATGCTAACTTATGATTGGAGATTCCAAGAATTGGATTCAATGGGTAATAACAAATCATAGTGATATGAGATGAACATGATGTATTATATATGAGAGAAGCATGATTTCTAAAGCGATAAAAAGATGAGATAATATAAACTCTTAATGAAAACTATATTCTATGTGGAGGGGAGTACCTAGCTACCAAAGTACTCTTAATAGACTCAACTATGTGAATCTGGAAGTGGGGTCGTTACTATAGAATTTCGAGGCAGAATTCCTAGAGCGTTCACTATACTGGGATACACATGCAGGACCATACATGCACGAGTTTTTGATAATACATCCTATGAAAAGGTTGTGTGTGGGTTTGATGTCATAGATAGAGTTCAAGACTGCGAGTCACTCTTATTGAATTTGAATCTTACTTGTTATGCAAAGGTTCAAGTTAGGAGACATATCTGTTTATGCATAATCTTATAGAAGCGTTTGACGCTATTTCAGAAACTTTCTTTTTTAATTCAAGTGGGGAATTGTCATAAATGATGATGATATTAATAGAAAATTGTTGAAAATAATGATGACATTAATGAGAGTAAGTGTTTGTGTGAATTGAAAAATAAGGAAGTCTCACATATGAGGGATAACACAGACTAATAGTGTTTATAAGGTAGAAGTATGGAACTTGGGGTATGCTCCAAGAGGTACCTAATTTTGTGAAGGAGAAAAACACATGCAAAATGAACCACCACACACGCGCGTGTTGCCGCTGGGCAGCCGACCGACTCGGGTAGACCTAGGCTAAGTGGTGTATTATTTTTTAGTATATAAAAAATTAATAAATTAATTATTTATTTAATATTAAATGAATACTTGTGTTTTTATCTCTCATTAGAAAAACACACCAAAAGTTATCTGTATTTGAGACTTTTCTCTGCTTCTTCCCCTTTCTTTCTCACTTCTTCTCCTTTCTTTTGAGTGGTCTTAGTATTGTATTGTAAGTGGCAGTCATTCAACTGCCATATTGAGGGTGTAATTCTAGAACATTTTTCTACGGTGTAGTAGAACTCTAATACAATGTAACTAAGTTATTTTATCCTAGGGATTTCGTGGTTGATAGTCTGTCTTGTATAATTTAAGTAGTGTTGGTAGACGTCTTAAAGAGATCGACCTAGTCCGTGACTCAACCCAATAATATTTTCGGCGGCATATATTAATTTTTAAAAGTTTTTCGAAACTAAAAAATAACAGCTTATGTCATATAAATGAGGTGGTTGGTGATAACCACAATTCGTTACACATTAGTAGGACCATTTGTGGTCGCATAAAGATTCATATCGTGTTGTTGTTGTGTTTGAAATTTGGACACCTTCATTATAGTTTTGTATGAACAGATCTTCATAGAAGTTAAGACATGTTCCATGTTGAGACTTCTACCATAGTACAAGTGCATACCTTGAAAATATAGTAATGATAGGGAAAATATAATTAAACTAAAAATCATTAAACGAAATGAACAAAACTAATTAAACTAAGAAAAACATTATAAAATAATACAGACATATTACAAATGAAACATAGAGTTGTATTAGTAGATGTGTGTGTAATAATTTTGCCCAACTAGTATTGATACA
Source organism: Cicer pinnatifidum (assembly GCA_037974775.1). Taxonomy (NCBI): domain Eukaryota; kingdom Viridiplantae; phylum Streptophyta; class Magnoliopsida; order Fabales; family Fabaceae; genus Cicer; species Cicer pinnatifidum. Next base: position 10,445,820 of record JBBPBR010000008.1, read on the forward strand.
TAACCCAACTATAACCTTTATCCACCACCATTGCTATCCGCTAATATAATATAGATTTACCAACACTTAATTGTCTAACGTTTATTCAATTATCAAAAATATTTACCTTAGTCACGATGTTATCTCTTATGAAAAGCCTCACTACTTCTTTCTTAAGTAAATCACTAAATTGCCTCTTGAAATTGTAAGGGTCAAATATGTACTCTCTTGAATTTTGGAAATAGGCATATAACACTGCGAAATTAAAAGATACCGAACAACATAGTCCTTCTATTAGTTTGTTCAGTTAATGAGGTTGACGTGAATGTTAGCTGCTTGTGTGACCTGACCCAACTATTATCCAACTTATTGCCACGTAAGAGAATGAATAATTTGTTCGCTTTTGTAATTATGTAAGAGATGGACTAATTTTCCCAATTTTGAAAATGAATTTGAAACTCAAATTTTTTTTTAAATTGAAATTTTGTCATCATCGCAACAGTAACATCTTGATTTTTAAAATCAATTCTTGTTAATCTTCTATGATTTCATATCATATTCTTCTTCTTCTAAGAACCTTCATTTATATAATTCATTGTTCTTCTTATTTCAATCTACTTCTCCTTTCATTGATTGAAATATGTAACATATCAAAGTTACTTTATCAATCTGAACCAAAATGAACACCGCATCAAAACGGAAAAAATATTAGCCAAAGACGGAAAAATCCAAAAGCGTCATACTCAAACGATAAAATCACAACAAAAATACGAAAAAAAAACTAAATTTGTATAAAAGTCACTTATATAGATAAAATGAAGGAAACAAATGATTTAATGGGTAATTATAAACCAAAAAATGGTGTTTAGTCTCCCCCTCTCTAATGAAGAAAGAAAAAGGGAACCTAAAGTTAAAGTTTGGGAGAGACAACTATCATTACCTTCGTACTTTTTGTTTGAAATTACCAATGTTAATAGTCAATTGTTAGTGTTAATAGTTAATTGTTAGTTTTTGTTAGAGATATATTTAAACTCATGACATCTTATTACTTGAACCCATTCATCTCCCAAACCATCAAACTACCTTATCTCCATAGAATCAGTATTAATTCATTACTACCTTTCTCCTTAATTATAAATATCATGTGAGATAATGATTTGTTCCTAAATACAAGTACCCTTTCAAGTTACTATATGCTTTTATTATTATTTTCAAACACATATCTTACTAATAGGACTAATTTATCTTACAAAAATAAAAAGTAAAATTGAATACATTTATATATAAGACATATTTTAATATCATTCATGCATAGAAGTGACACATTAAATTTACAACCTACTCTCTTCATCTCTAATTATAATTATAAGACTCTTTTTACTTTTTATTTATCGTTTAATATAAGACCATTTGCAAAATTCGACAAATATTAATGATTTCTTTATAAATACTCCATCTAGTCATTATTATAAACAAAAAATATATCTTAAATTTTGGTCATTATTATAATAAAAAACTAATTATTTTTTAATCATCTAATGATATTATTCCTAATATCCTATATATTTAATTTAAAATATTTAATATTAATAGTTAATTGTTTGATATTTAAAAAAGACAATTTAGTACATTTAACTTGTATTTTATATAAAATTTAAAAAATTAATTACACTTAACTATTTTTTATTATCATAAAGTTGTTTCTTTTTATATTTATAATAGTGATTGAATGAAGTATGTTCATATTAAATTAATCATTAAATAACATAAATAATTTTTCTCTATTGTGATAGCAATAACTATAAAATTAAATATGTAAAAATAACGCTTATTTTTGACAAATTTATTACTCTAACCAACTTTTTAAATAGCCGTGATTTTTGTCGTAGTTTATGTAATAAGAGACATAAGGAGTATTTTTCTCAATATAAATATATATATATATATATATATATGAAAAAGGCGATGTGAATTTATAATTACGGGAAGAAATAGTATTTTGTTTGTTGGAGCTGCTAAACAAAACCCATATATTATTAATTAGCCGGTTCATAAAAATAAATGAACTCGTGCTCGAACGGATAAACATAAAAAAAAAAAAAAAAACAGACCCTCGTATTGCAGAGTTACAGATAAGCAATGTTGTCTCTCCCACTCGCTGTTGCTACCCATCACGATTTGCGCGCTCCCTCTTTCAAACAATCAGATCCAACGGTTCAGATTTCAGTCTTCCTTTGACCCCTGCAACAAGCTCGATATTCAACCACTATATAACCATTTCACCCTTCTCTTCCTTCTCTCTCGCATCATCACATTTCTTCTTCTTCGCCCCCTTTTGAGTTTTTCTCTTACTTTTGTGATCTCTCTCTGAAACACAACAATGTCCGCTGAGAAAGAGAGAGAGACCCAGGTTTACTTGGCCAAGCTTTCTGAACAAGCTGAAAGATATGAAGGTTCTTCTTTTACCTGACTCGTTAGTTTTTGTCTTTTTTAATTAGGTTTCTGTTTTTATGCTGACATTGTTCTGGATCTGTTTGTTCTTCTGTTGGATTGTTACTTTTTTGGATTAGTTGGAAATGTGTATTGAGATGTCAAAGGTTTGATTTTTAGATTTGAGTATTTACTATTGGTTTTATGGATCGGTCAGTTTGTAGATTGGATACTTTTTTTCTGTAATTACCATTTTTCTGAATTTGGGTGAGTGTTTTTTGCTGATGATTGATGAAACTTGTAATGGTTTATTTCTGTGTCATTGCGCTGGATTTTTTTGTTACTAGTTAGATTTGATACTTAGATAGGAAACAAAAATGGCTCTTCTTAATTGAGAAGTTATTTAAAATGAGTAATCTCAACTGTTGGTAAGAAAATCATTGTTTTACGTGCACATGCATAACAAATTATGGATGTGTAGGAACATTTACTTTTGATTTTTTCTTTGACATTGAGATTACTTACTTTACTTTTTAAAGTGAATTGCTCTATTTGAAGAAGCTTAATTCAACAAAAACTATGATCGGAATTATGAAAGAAAACAGAAATGACTTACCAAAGTGCTTTCACAGACACAAATTGTTCAGTCTACCTCAAATTAATAAACTCATAATTTTATTTCTTTCATTTACCTTTTGAGTCTCAAATTTTTGCTTGATCAGGGGGAGATTAATTTGTTAAATGTTTTATTTTATTTGGCGCCTGCCAGTGATTCCATGTTGGAAACTATTTATAATTTTCAAACAATATTGTCGGCCCTTCTGAAAATTTGTATTCATTGTGCAGAAATGGTGGAATGTATGAAGAAAGTGGCAAAACTTGATGTTGAACTAACTGTGGAAGAGAGGAACCTCCTCTCAGTTGGATATAAAAACGTCATTGGTGCACGAAGAGCCTCATGGCGTATTATGTCATCAATTGAGCAGAAGGAAGAGTCTAAGGGTAATGAACACAATGTTAAACTGATCAAGAGTTACTGCCAAAAGGTTGAGGAGGAACTCTCCAAAATCTGCAGTGATATTCTGACTATTATAGACCAGCACCTGGTTCCTTCTTCCACATCGGCAGAAGCTAATGTTTTCTATCATAAGATGTGAGTCATGTTGCTACACTGCTTCTCTGCTCTACTTAATTGAATGATTGAAATTTCAATCTCTTTTGTGGAATACTTTCTTCCTTTAAGTAGATATATTAGTCTTTTTTTGGATAAAAAGATATCATCAGAGATCTGACAGCATAGAATTTGTATGACTGCTATAAATATGATATTTTACTGTTTTTTGTTTGTTTTGTGATTTGCATATTTTTCATCCACATGATGGATGAGTACCATTTTCCTGATTTATCAAGATAGTAAAAACTATTCTCATAGTCTTTGATATATTCTGCACATCCTTATGTCATATGATATCTCTTACTGGCTCACACATGATTTGGTTCTCTATCCCTGATTTCCTTATGCTTCTTTTGATGCAGGAAAGGTGATTATTTCCGGTATCTTGCTGAGTTCAAGACTGACCAAGATAGGAAAGAGGCTGCTGAGCAGTCACTGAAAGGATATGAGGTGTGTTCGATCTCTTGTATTTCGGCACTGAACTGCTTTATTAATAAATTATTTCTGATGTTTATCTGTATACTGTGCAGTTACTTATTTTTTGCAATTATTTTGATTATTATTAGGCTGCTTCAGCCACTGCAAACACTGATCTTCCATCAACACATCCAATTCGTCTTGGACTCGCACTCAACTTCTCTGTCTTTTATTATGAGATTATGAACTCTCCTGAAAGGTAAGTAATCGGCTCGATCATACTCTGCTTGGTTCTGTAGCTTTTGTTTCTAGCTCTTGTCTAAATGTCATTAATAAAATTTACAGGGCATGTCATTTGGCCAAACAAGCTTTTGATGAGGCGATCGCTGAGTTGGATACCTTGAGCGAAGAGTCGTACAAGGACAGTACTTTGATCATGCAGTTGTTGAGAGACAACCTGACTCTCTGGACCTCTGATTTGCCGGAGGATGGAGGTAGGGGATAATGACTTATACTTGATTTAACATGCATGAGTTTTGCCGGAGTTAATCAGTGAATATCAAACCATATGGTGTACAATTTGTATAATATCACCTGGTCTGGTGACATAACCAGAAATTAAGTTGTGGAGACAACACTCATTTATTATTCAAAATTATAGGTAGAAATTGTTGCATCGGTTGGCATTCCAAATCCTAGTGGGGACAAATGCTCCCCATTGTCCACAAGTTGATCCATCCTAATCACTGCAATTGTTACCATCCACTCAATTTGTCTCCCTTGCCCCCAACCTTATCAGAAATTTAAATTAGGACGATTAGAAAGTAAGAAACTGCCCTTGGATAAATTATCCTAAAGACCAAAGTCATATTGCTTCTAGAGTGGGTGTCTTCAAGTGAATTACTCCTAGTTAACTGCATAATTAAGCTCTTTTTCCACCGTTAGATTAACTAGACCCACTAAGTCTGATGTTGGACCATCCACACCAAATCTTTCCCTCTCCACCTAAATCCCCACAGAAACCACCATTACCTCGCTGTATACCCCCCATGACCTAACCTCATATGTCAACATCCATGGCAACGATCCCCCACTCGTGTTTTTCCGCCGTGCAAATACTTGCTAAAACAAGATCGCGATGCAGAAAGCAAAGAAACATATTTAGTTAGTGTTTGTGTTTGAAGAATCTGAGTGTGTAGTGAAACAAGATGAAGAATGAAGCTTTAGGCGTGTTGAGTAGTGTGAAGATGGTTCATGATAAATAATAAAGTCAAATTCTCCTTTATTTTGAACGAACTTAACTCACATCATCAAAAACACCCCTTTTGTTACTGTTACTGGGTTGGATAGGGTGAGAAAGAAGAAGAAACATAAAAAAATAAAGGAAAGAGGAACTCAAACACCATCACCGATGTGTGTGGCCTCTCCATCCATGCTGGTGCGTTGGTGAGTGTCTAGGTGGCATTAGGTTTGCTTTCTTGGGGTTGAATGAGGACACAATCTTAGGTAGTAGATCTATGGTAGATCTAGTGAGCTTTTATCATCCAAAGGTGAAAAAGTTGTTGTGTAGTGTGCACAATTTAATCGGTTTGTGCATGGTAGAAATAGCCTTTTAATACTCCTAATAAAGAGGCTCTAAAAGTTAATGCTCTCTCATCTCATGCAGGTGAGGACAACATAAAAGCTGAAGAAGCCAAGCCTACTGAGCCTGAGGTATGAGTAAAGATAAGTTTTGGCTATATTTACAATGTTTGTTTTGTTTTGAGGAAGTATGTGTGCAAAGTAATTAGTTATAGACCTATAGTAGTAAATTCTTAACGACATAGAACAATGAATTAAGAGTATATACAGTTTTTCTGAAGTAACTGTTTCAAAACATCAATTAATTTCTACCCCAAGAATTTGATATTATTATATTTTTGCAGCATTGATAATATTTCTATGGATCTCTGGCCCTTATTTCGGTAGTGAGATATCTAAGGTACTCAGCAAAGAGGGCATTTTTAAGCTTTTCTTGCGATGGATTTGGACCGGACAATGTGTACTTTGGCCGCTTTGTAACTCTTGTGCCCTCTTAATTATCCAACCGAAGCCAGAAGATCTGTGCCTGTCTTTGTTTTTGTTTTCTTTTTTCCTTCAAACTTTTTTCTTTCTAATGCCTTATCTATTTTTAAGTAATGTGGTAAGTTGAAGTAATGAACAATTCACATTTACCTTATAATCACATATTTTCCGTTCATTATTAAGTCTGAATTGGTTCTACTAATTAATATGTTTTTGTTTTTATGGTATAATTTGAACTCGAAATATCTCAATCGGTTAAGCCAATAACAAATATTTATCAATATACTACTAGAAATTATGTATAAGAAATACAACTCTCTTTTTTTGATTGGAAAATTTTAGTGTCTTTTTTTTTATAGGAAAATGTTAGTGGTTAATTTGTTGGGGTAAGAGAGATTTTGATAGCTGCATGGATTAAACTTTGGATCTCTTCTTAATACTCCTTTGGCGTCGCAGCTAATATTAGTGTGCTGCATCTTTACGGATATACAACTTCTATCTAATAGTAAAAAAAATTGTGCAAGTTGTATGAAGGAAGTGAAACTCAAATGTTGAGGGAAAAGTCTATTAAGTAGTCAGTTATGTATAAAATGGACCTACAAAAAGATTGGTCCAACATAGACCACTTTTGTTTCAACCATTAGATTAAATTATTCATCTAACTTATCATAGGTTAGTTCACGCCAAATATAACCCCTTGAACTTTAAAAAAAATAAAAATCAACTTAATCTCTCTCATTGTACTCAATCACTTTCTATCTCTCTCTTAGTTATGGAATCTTCAATCTGCAACATTATCAAGACATTCTTCAAATCTTTTATTGTTTGTATATATTTTGTTTTTGTTCCTAGATCAATAGAGATAAAAACTCATGTCTATAGCATTGATAACAAAGAAGGAACAAAATGTCATTTTTTATCAAAGAAACTGAATAGACCTGATCTTTAATTTAGGACAAAAGAAGGGTTACTGAAATTGCAAATCTTAATATATGATGTTATTAGATTTTATATTTTTGTGATAATTTGAATCTGATGTTATTGAAATCGTTTATGAAAGGTCATCTAGAGTTTAATAAAAAAGATTGGTGGAGATTTCAGTTTTATTGATTATTCTTTTTAAGAAATTAATTTTTTTTGGATATAGTTGATGAAGTTTTGGTAGTGATAGGTGATGTGGAAGGTTATTGAGGGATTGCATGTGTAGGGTGTATGGTATAACTCTTAGGATGTGAAAAATTCAAAAGGTGGTCCAGCATTAACCAAAAGATGTAAAGCTCCAAGCTAAATGGACCATGTGTAGTCATATTCCTCATATACTATATTATTATTTGTAGGTAAGTTTTCCTTTAAACTATATGTCGCAATTTTGAGATGTCTGTTGAACAGATGGATCTTTAGCACATGTAAAATCTAATTTACAATTCTAGTTAAGACTTAGAGTCGTCATCATCGTTATAAGTATTAACTCTTTGTGATATTGTTTCTTACAATAAGCTGATTAGTATTAACTCTTGTGATATTGTTACTTACAATAAACTGATTAGTAGAAAGGGCATTCTTGTGAAGAATAGTTCGTTCTTTGTGATTTATTACACAACCAAAGCCACCATTTCTCGACATCATTATTTATTTAATCCCTCTTTCTTCTCCCATCATTGGTGGTAAGAACAGATACATTCTTTTATGAGCTGTGGTCTGTGAGATAACTACACTTTGTGTAAAAATTATGTATGTGTGAAGGTCTCTATAATACAGGGCTGCATCAATCTCATTTAATTTCTCGCAATGTCAACACAAATTGTGAAGCAGTTTAAAATTTTGGTATCTAGTGACTAGTCCAAACTGAGGCTTTTTAAGTAAACTAATAAAAATGAGGTTAAGAGTATGCAAGTAAATTTATATCTTTCTAGAATTTGACTTTTTTAAAGTAAAAAACTTATTTTAGAAAATAAAGTAAATAATATTAGTCATTGATCATTAAATGAATGAGTATCCAATTGAACTCATAAATGGTTAAAATCTTTTGAGGTGGTTTATCTATTCTTATAACAAATTGAAAGCAGCAATAATAGTGCACATGCACAGAACGCCACAGCTTACTAATTGGTTACAGCAGAATATTCTATTTCTAATCGATTTACCATATCATCCTACATGCGAGTGTGAAATAAGATGAACCAACTAAATTCACAATCTAAAATGAAAATGTCAACAACAAATATGGTAATGATTAATGAATTAATGACCTAATGAAAAACAGAGAAGTGAGAATGTTCTGCTGGGTTGTGCGCACCATAATGATGATGATCACCATGATGAAGGTGATGGTGATGGTGATTATACTCCAATGAAGAAGATTCTGCATCTTCCTGAACCGAAACTTCTATTCCCTTAGCATCCAAAAGAATATCTCCGAGTCCATGAACGACAAGCCAATCACTGCTATACAAATCAGGAAAAACGACCGGAACTCCATTGTTAAGCAAAAACAAGTCACTGTTAGAGCTAGATTTAGTAACATTCACCGTGAATCCTCTCTGATAAGTCCAAATCAACGTTCCTTCTTGCAAATTAACCAAATCACTCCACATGATCTTACAAGGAACAAGGTGCCGGCGAAGAATAACGGAATGATCGGTCACGTTTCCGATTTGGCTCATCAAAGCTTCATCGATCGGCGCAAACACCGTCACCTGATCAGGACGTTCTTTAAGACCTAGAAACTGCATTTCGAGGAACGACGCCATAACAGAACAGCCTTTCGATCTCAAAGCAGAACTAGCTTCCTTGAAAGAAAACGTCGATGCATCGGAGATTAGCCGTTTCCCGCCGCCGCCACCTCCTCCGCCGCTGCTTCTAAAACAAGCGCCGGAGGAAGGACGAGGTAGTTGAAAATAAGGATCGAAGAAGCTTTCGGTTTGGAAAATAACGAGATAACCGTCGTCGAGTAAAGGAGTAGGATTAACGGTAACGTTGTTGATGGAGAGTTTACGGTTAGAGTTTGTTGTGACGGTGAGGGAGTGACCGGGGAGGAGAGTGGCGATGTTGGCGCCGAAAGGGAGAGATCGGAGGCTATGAAGTGAGAAAGCGTGAGGGAGGAGATGGTAACGGAGGAGAGAGAGAGGTAGTTGAGGAATTTGGTTGAAGGCGAAGTTAGTTGGAGAGAAAACGGTTAGGGAACGAGATTGGCGGCGAGCAAGGAGAGTTTGGGAAGCGAGTTCGAGGTTGAGAGCCATGGCTTCGAAACCAGAGGTGGAGAGTATTTCGGCGGCGTCGAGGATGGTTGAGGAAGGGTGGGAGGATGAGAAAGAAAGGAGGAGAGAGAATGTTAGCAGTGTGGTGATGGTGCCGGTGAGGGACGCCATTGTTGATCTGAAATTGAAGTTTGTTTCTGTTATTATTACAATGGATATGGTTTCGTTTTGATCTTGGCGCGAAAATTTTACACGTGGAGTAATTTGATTCGTTGTGAATGAGGAGCTTGTAATTACGTTGGTGGGGGCTGGTAAACGGTTTTGATCGTGTTACCGAGAGAGACGTTACACGTGGATGTATAGACAAGTTTTTAGTTTTTGTTGCCATTGTTATAGACTATTTAATAACGAATCTTGAATTAATTTTTATTTTTTGTACTCATTTTGAAAATGTTTATTTATATAAGAATTTTTGTGTATGATATCATAAAATTATATAATATAGTGAACCACTGTTTTTTGTCTTTGAAACGATAAGGATCAAGCACTATTTAAGAGTTAAGACACAATATAGCGCTGAAAATAGCACAAAAGTGATATAGCTTAGACATGCAAGATGTTAATGTATATGATCGAATTGTGTTAGAAATCATGCAGTTTTCACACTGTTGTATATAGTAGAAATAAATCCAAATCTTAATATATAACGGATATCAAGGAGCAGTAAGCTTTGAAGTTTAAGTGTCATTTTATTTTATTAAGTGTTGGTGTATTCTAATTACAAAGAGAAAGATATTAAATTTCTAGTGGTACGTGTAGGATTAATTAGAGGAAACAATTCTAGTGGAACAAACGAAAGCTCTCCCCCGCTCCATTGACAGTCCTAGCCAAAAGTATTATTATGCATCTCTATGGCAAAAAGAGAAACACTAATTAAGTGTCATTCTTCTCTCGCACACATAACATTGACATTGGTACTCGTGTTATTTCAAAAACGTGTCTGATAGTCTATAACCTACCTCCGCCCCTGTGTTCGTGCTTAATTAGATTTTTTTTATCACATTATTTTGATCCTCATGTCTAAAAGTTTTAATTTAGTCTCTTACATTGCTACTATTTTACCACTTTGATTCCTTCAATCAAACACCCAAATTAACGCCATGTAATGCTCCATACACGGCAAACGAAATTCGTATACAACAACAAATGTGACATTACATAGACTTCAAGCATACTTTAGAAGGGTTTCTGAAATTGGTTTTAAAAATTTATGGTTTTTTTTTTTCATTAAATTTTAGGGTTTTTGTTCTTTCCAAAAACTGAAGATTGCAAATAATAATAAAAATGATGATTTTTATACTTAAGGGTCTAGTTTCCAGTCTTTTTTGCCAAAATGAGGGCAAATGTAGTAAAGAGAATGAGGAAGTGGGCAGAGATAACAAGATTTCAAATCAACCAATTAATAAAAAAAGCACTTCAAATGACAAAACAAGATTGAGAACATGACGAAAAGGACCAAATTGGTGATTCATTAGTAACATAAGAGACCAAATTAAATTTTTTATTTTAATACACAACCAAAATAAATCTTAAGAAAAAATATAAGAAACCAAAAAAACTAATCAAATTTATTGGAATGACTTCGGGGTAGGATGTAAATAATGAACTTTAGATGCAGAGATGTTTATCACCCAAAAAGATTCCTACCACTAAATTTGGAATTCCAATATAATCTGTTTTTTTATTCGATAATAATATACCCCGAAGTCTTAATGCATTATACCCAAATCACTGCAATCAAACACAATTTTAAGCAGCCCAAACTGAGGGTATTATACTCAGGACACAATTATTGGTAGTGATAAGAACCACCGCAATGTTACAGATAATCGATAAAAACAAAACACCATTGAAACATAATCTAACCCAAAATGAGGGTAGAGAGTGATTCAAATGAAAATATATATATACCCCGAGAGTTGTTGCTCAAGATTCTTCCTTGACAAAGTAGCTCTGGGGCAAGCTGAAATCTTCCTCATGGTTAAGCATTTCGATCTCTTCATCATCTGTTTTCTGAGGTAGAACGATAAACAAATCGAAAGCACTATGTTAAAACATAAAGCACAAACTAACATGTCATGTGAGGGATGAACGTTTTTATGAATGGGGAGCATCGGAATTTAATGATATAGCATACCATCATTTCTAAGTTGTAGAACCGATCCAGCAATTGAAGAACCTCCTCAGAAGAGAAGTGTCTGTCAAAACTGAGTGAAGATCATATATATCAGAATATAGATATCTGGCACATTAGGGCCTTTTGTAACCCAATATGCAAGACTAGCTTAAAAGTGGAGAGAAAAACAAACCTCTTTCTTAGAAATTCCATCAGACCATAAAGGACAAAGTGGCGATGTATTCCTTCATGAAACGGATATTAATCGTAAGCATAAAACTTGAAGAATTTTTCATCCAAGAAAAAAATTATGAATCATGGTCTCTTATGACTAGTCTTAACTATCTGACAAAGGAAAGCTTTACAAGAATAAAGTGATAATCCGTCTTAGCATAACTACTGTTTGTAAAAAACGAAATTAACAGTATCAAATAACAGAAACAAGCAGCGATCGCATGTGATGGGTTCATATATGAAAATAAGTTTAATCAATTAGAACAGTCTTATGTAATTTAAACCATATGATAAAAAGGGCTAGGGGAGCATACATGGGCCAAAATACATTGTCCCCACTCCCTATAGGACGCAAGTGTCAACTATACATAAGCCAAAAGATATCAGATATTCATGCACAAATTCAGTATCATATTTTTTTCCTTTTATTAGAAAATGTTAGTAAATTAATAATAATGTTAGTTTCTAAACTCTGAATCACATGCTTTAAACTCCTTTCGTGCCTTAACTCACCAACAAAGCAATCTACTTGAGATTAAATTAAGTATTATCCCGTTATTATACGTAAGATTCTCTAGATCAATGCACAATAATTAATAAAAGTTATTTTTACATCAAATTTGTTAACAATCTACATCCTCTTTTCAAGATTATCATTCAATTATTAAGAGAGAGAAATGGTTTGTCTTTTAATCTCTCCGTATAATCATGGTATTTTTGCGAAAAATTAATTAATGCATCTTGTAGTTTGGAAAGAGACTTCCAAAAAGGGACAACAAATTTTTACAAGATCTTATATAACGGGACGGAGTAGTATCAAATATTTGTATGTTTAAATGCATTTATGGTCCCTATTTTATAACACATGAAAATAATCCTCTTATTTTAAAATCAAATCCCTATGTTATCATATTTGTTGCAACTTTGATCCCAACTCATAACTTCGACCCAAAAATGGTGATTTAAGCGTAAAAAAGGTTAACTTATTTGTCCTAAATACGGCATTTTCTCTTCAATTTTACAATTGGGCAATAAATCAACATTTTTGGGACCAACATTTACTTTTAAGGAGTAAAAAATGTATGTTGTGACCAAAACTGCAATCAACGTGATAACTGAGGGGTCAAAAAGTTCAATTTTAAAACGGAGAATAATAGTGAGTGTGATAAAATCATAAAATAGGGTTCGAAAGTGCAATTAAACATATAATTTTATTTATTTATGCAGATAAAAAGGTTAAATTAAAGATTAAAAAAAAACATATACAGAGAGAGAAAGCACCTTGAAGTTTGATCGGAGGATAAATTTCAAGAGCTTCCAACAGTCTCAGCTCCAATTCAACTTGCGCTTGTTCCTATCAATCAATACGATCATAAGTCAAATTCAAATTCAAATTCAAATTAAAAAAGAATCAAATTAAAATAAAAAGTTAGAGAGAGAGAGAGACCTTGGGGAGAGAGGAAGCAGAGGAAGGAGGAGGTTTGCAGGGAGAGTGAACAGACATGCCATCTTGTTCCTCCTCTTTGGGTTTTGCAGCTCCTCCGCCACTACTCATCGCAAATTTTATTCAGACAAAAATAATTCGTAATGTATATGAAATTATTTGATTCAAGTGTAATGTAGTGATTATTCTGATTGATAATTATTATTATTATTATTGCGCTTCAAAAGGGAAAAAAATAGAGACGTTTTATTATTTTTGGTGCGTTTTCAAACAAAACTTGTTTTTGTTTTTTGGATAGTCCGTGAGGGATTTGTTAGCCCAAAAACAGTGTGGATCAGTTACATTGCACCCATTCAACTACTCAAAATGACCCTTGACCAATATAAATAAACTATTCTAAATGACTATGTTTGATTTGCTTTTCAAAATTAGTATTTTAGTTTTCAAAAAATAAAAAATTAAAAACTTGTTTGAAATGTTAATTTTTAAATATTAATTTTGGAAATTATTTCTAATTTTCTATTTTAAAAATTAAAAAATAGAAAAAGCTTTAACTAGTTTTCCTTTTCAATTCTCCGTTTTTGTTTTAAATTGAAAACACTCGAAGAATGGATAATTTTCATTAATGCCATAATGGTAATATTTTATTACTTATTTTATAAAACAAATAGCAATCAAATGGAGCGGCAAATTTGAACACGACTTAAGCAAATCCTCTAGTTTGCACTTATTTTAGCCTTTATCGTGATGGCAGTTTATTGGTAGTTAGGCTCATCTTTGATCTCTTAGAAATCAAAGAAACATTCCACTGTTTCAAGGTCCAGTTCTGAGGCTAAATATCGCACCTTGGCCAGCCTAACTTGTGAAATACAGTGGCTGCACTACCTCTTCAAAGATCTGCACATTACTTTCCGCAAACCAACGTCTGTTTATTGTGACAACCAGTCAGCAATTTACTTAGCTCACAACCCAATATTTCATGAACGAACCAAACATATAAAAATTGATTGCTATATCGTTCGTGAGAAAATTGGTCTTGGCATCATAAAGTTATTTCCTATATCGTCTGCTACTCAAATAGCAGACTTGTTAATAAAGCCTCTGCTGAAACTAGCTTTCCTGCAACTATTGTCCAAACTTGGTCTATTTGATGTGCATCGTCCAGCTTGAGGGGGAGTATTAAAATAAGTTAGCCTTAGTTTATCTATACTAATAACAGAATTCAGTTTAGGTTTTTTGTAAGGTTTGTTAGTTTTTGTTTTATTTGTATATATGTAAGACTTGGGTCATTTTCTCAATAGTTAGGTTTTCTCAATTCACAAATTCCTCTTCTCTTAATTCAATATTTATCTTCACCTCGTTTGGTTGATGCCATGAGGGTCTTTTTAAAAACTTAAGAAATGTTTGATGTAATTCTCAAAAATAGTTTTTTAATTTTTTAAAATTAAAAATTTGTTTGAATTCATAATTTTACAAAACTGTTTTTAAAAAACTATTTTCTATTTTACTCTTTTTAAAAGGAAAAAATCAAAACAGCTTAAATATGTGGGTTTATTTTTTTAATAACATTTTTTTCCAAAACAATTACCAATATATTTCATTTTAAAAAATATATACTAAAGGATATCTGCTTTTGCAATGACTACTTCATTTTGTTTTGGTTTTTTTATTTTTTTATTTTAGAAGTCTCCTTTTAAAAAATAGACTTCATACTACCCAATTTTTTTTCATGAACCATTAAACAAAAAATAATAATATAAATCATTAAAATTCATAAAAAAAAAAAAAGAAGAAGAAGAAGAAAACATCAACAAAATTACATAGATTGACTAGAATTGTCCATAACGTTTGAACAATATTTTCGAATATGACCAATTAACTGACATAATCAGCAGTTTCTTGACACTTTTTCTGTAACGTTCATTTCAGTTCTAATATAAATACTATTTGGATAAATTTTTTTAGTTCTATGATATTTTAGAATTGTGATATACTATTTCACCTTTATATGGGGACTAATATCCTTCATGTGGTAAAAGTAGAAACTCTTCTTTGTTGATTTTGAATACATTAACAATTTTATACATATCAAACAAATACTTTAGACATTGATTTAATCGTAACATTTTTAAAAAAATTTGTTGTTATTTTTATGAATTTTAATAAATTATATTATTATATTGTTTTTTCTTTAAGTAAAAATGTTTTAAAATTATATAATAATCTAATTTTGTTTCCACTTTTCTGCTTCTTTTCCTTTTTTCGTATGTAATAAAAAAGGATTAAAAGAGCGAACTTTATAGATTTACGAAAAACTTAAAATGTATTTAATTTTAACGATTTATTTTTCTATTTATATTCTTATTAGTGTGTAGTCTGTGTCAAAGTAGATGATGTATAATCGTCTAAAACAATTATTAATTAAAGTTAAATATTTGACTGCTTGACCACGATTCTTTGATATACCACTCAGCTCCTTAGTATCCTTGCAAGAGTAAACCTCAATAATTTTAAAGATAACTGATCGCTCATATATTATTGATCAACAACTTTTTTTTTTTTTAATTATTTAACAATTATTCAAGTGTCTAGATGGAAAAGAAGATGATATTGTCTTTCTCCAAAATTCAAAAACTAAGGCTTGTTTGATAGCGTTTTTCTTTTTAGTTTATAAAAATTATTTTATAAATTAATTTAAAAAGAAAATTTAAAAAAATATGTTTGACAGTTCAATTTTTGAAAATTGTTTGAGATTAAAAAGGAAAAATCTTGTTTGGTAAATTTGTTTTTAGAATATAATTTTAAAAC
>JBBPBR010000008.1:10462231-10474289 GCA_037974775.1 Cicer pinnatifidum
ATGGTACCGTAAAAAATAAATTATTAATTTTATATCTTAAAATTGGAAATTATATTTATTTTAAAACAATTTTTTTTTGATAAAATAAGACTTATGAAACGAAAGCAGTATATTTTTTTTTTATGAAATAAAATATAGTTTTAAAAGAGATCAATAATCATACACTAAAATTTTGTAATTAATTTATTAAGACATCTATATATCTACACACAATTTAATTTTAGCTTTAATTATGTAAAACTCAATTTAGTTGAAATTTTTAATTTTAGTTTTAATTATTTTAGTTGATGATCTATTTATTTACTTGTTTATTATTTTACACATTTCAAATAAGGTGCTACAAGAGCAAACATAATTTTAAATGGTAAAAATCCGCCAAAAATTATGGCCATGAAGCATAAGAATAATTTCTAAAATGAAAAAGTATATATACTAAATACTTACTCGATATTGACACTGTTGGGAAAAACAGCATAAGTTCAAAAGAATCAAGACACAATCACAACACAAGAATATAACGTGGAAACTCCAAAACCAGAGAAAAACCACGGCCGCTGCCTAAACCGACAACCAGAGAGTTAACACTATGTGAAAATTGTTACAACACATAGACTTCTCTCACCCACACCCAACACCCCAATACAACCACACTCTTACAAAACCAGAGAAAAACCACGGCCGCTGCCTAAACCAGAGAATTAACACTATGTGAAACTCCAAAACCAGAGAAAAACCACGGCCGCTGCCTAAACCGACAACCAGAGAGTTAACACTATGTGAAAATTGTTACAACACATAGACTTCTCTCAGAGAATTAACACTATGTGAAAATTGTTACAACACATAGACTTCTCTCACCCACACCCAACACCCCAATACAACCACACTCTTACAAAGCAAATATTTAAACTAAGTCAGATACAAGCTTAAAGTGCTACATACTGACTGGTGCTGGTGCATTTGAAAACAAAGGAACTAAACCATCCCAAGAATTTTCTCCACTTGGAACTAAACCATTCCAAGAATTTTCTCCACTTGGAACTAAACCATTCCAAGAATTTTCTCATGTCGAAACCTCGCTGAAATTTATGGTGCAACTCCCATGTTGGCTTCCAGGAAGTTCTTCAGCCATCGACACATCACCACACACCTTGCATCAATGCCAACCAATGCCCGTGTGCTATTCTGAATCTGCTAGCAATAACTTGTCCTTTTTCATGGTACAGCAGAAATATCATAAGGACAAACGGGAGACCTTGCCAGCACTTGTCTCAGAGTCTTTTTCAGATACTGCTCCACTTGGACAGTTTCTCTTCACATGCCTTGTGTAATCCTGATTGTATAAGCACATCCTTGACTTGTACTTTCCACAAGCCAAAGTTGATTCTTCCATCAAACTTCTCTATGTCAAACTTCATAACGCTTGAATGAGACATAGCAGCTGCACGCAGACTGTAAAGTGTGCACCAGGTAAGTTCCCAGGAAAGAGAGGTGGGTCACAACAGACACGCTTAAATACCAAGTCTTTCCTTAGCCAGAACCCCCCTAAACAGCACTTTCACAGTATCACTTTTCCCCTAACAATACCAAGGATAATTCTTTTCTGATGTGGAAGATCAGACAAAGCTGCAACCACAGAGCATACTAAGAAAAATTATCCCACCGAACCTCCGAACATGGCTCTGATACCAGTTGTTGGGAAAAACAGCATAAGTTCAAAAGAATCAAGACACAATCACAACACAAGAATATAACGTGGAAACTCCAAAACCAGAGAAAAACCACGGCCGCTGCCTAAACCGGCAACCAGAGAATTAACACTCTGTGAAAATTGTTACAACACATAGACTTCTCTCAGAGAATTAACACTATGTGAAAATTGTTACGACACATAGACTTCTATCACCCACACCCAACACCCCAGTACAACCACACTCTTACAAAGCAAATATTTAAACTAAGTCAAATACAAGCTTAAAGTGCTACATACTGACTGGTGCTGGTGCATTTGAAAACAAAGGACCAAAACCCAATATATAGCCTTGGCCTTCTCCTTATTCTCCCACACTAAACGATGTGGGACTTGCAATCAACCCCAACAGACACTTGTATCATATTTTTATTTATTTATTTATTATTTTATTAAAAATGAAATTATTGATTTTCTTATTTATTAATATAATATTATACGTGATTAACCATATTCAAGTTGTGATTTTTTTAATTTATTATTATTATTTTGTATTGTGAATTGTAAAATTTAATTCTTTTATTTAAATTATATTAAAAATTCATATTCTTACCTTAAAATTTTATAAAATACCATAATATGTATCCGTACTGGCAGCGTATCTGTACCCATGTTTCATAAAATTCTGATAGTTAGAGTTAAAAAAATATCACTTGAATATAAATTAACTTCTTATTTTTTGTAGAATCATTTAACAGTTCTTAGACATGCATTTGATTTCTAAATAAAATCAATGAACATATCTTAGTAAATTGTCCCACATTAAGATATATTTCTAAATTAAATTAAATTCATGATATATATCTGAATTAGGTCTAAATAATATGAAATAATTCAGTGAAAAATCAATTTAAAAATATTTAGAAGTTGTAGAATAAATTAATTGGAAAAACATCGTGTAAAATAAATTGTTTGTAGGAAATTTTTATTTTTCAAATAGCACGTTATTTATTTTAGTATATTTATTTTAGTTTGTAGAAATCGAGACCGTTGGCACCGAGTTAGCCGTGGAGAGAGCTCTGATATATTAATGTTGTTGTGATGATTTATGGTTGAAAATCTTGGAGATTGAATATGGGTGATTAATGTTTAAAAATTATAGTGACTCATGTTTGGTGAAATTGATGTGTTCATAATTAATATTATGAATTTTTGGGAAAAAATTTATGTGTGGATTGGTGGAAAGATAATTTAATTCAATTTATGTGTGGATTGTTGGAAAATGAATTTAATTCAATTTGTGTGGATTGAATTTGGAAATGTGATTTATGTGTGTTTGTGGAAATTGAAATTGGTGTGAATAAATATGTTTGAGTATGCTCTGCTTTGTATATGAAAAATCATTAGTGTTAAATGAGTATTAAAAATGGAGAATCTTTTAATAGCTGCATTTACTTAATGATTGTGGTGAAAATAGTCAGAATATGCTTATGCATTTCATAGTACATGGTGATCGCGATGGGCCATGGTAATAGTGGTGACCGTCATGGGCCATGTGATGATGCCATATGAATTGTTGGTTCATCTTATCCTTGCTGGGATTGTCTCGTCGTGCTGATCTGTGAGAGATTGCACTCTAGAATATGCTGATTTGTGAGCGATTGCACTCTAGAAAATCGTGTTGGTCTGTGAGCGACTGCACTCTTGTATGTTGTGCTGATCTGTGAGAAATTGCACTCTAGAATGTGTTGATCTGTGAGTGATTGCACTCTAGAAAATCGTGCTAGTCTGTGAGCGACTGCACTTTTATATGTCGTGCTAATCTGTGAGCGATTGCACTCTAGAAAATCGTGTTGGTCTGTGAGCGACTGCACGCTAGTAAATCGTGTTGATCCGTGAGAGATTGCACCTCAGTTATTAGTACTGGTTTGTGATAGGCGGTACAATTATGATTTACGCCCCTTCGAGGAGGGTTTTAGTTTGGAATTCTGGAATCATGCATTTTGGCATATACGCATTGCATTAAAGTGCTTGGCACACGATTTATGTTTGTTATACTATGATGATTGTATACACATATTCGGTTGTTGTTGTGATTTGTCGTAATTGCTTAGAGGTGTGAAGTTGGGTTGATTAAGTTTTGATGTACTTATGTGTTCATAATTGATGTTATGAATATTCGATGTGTAATTGATGTGTGAATTTGTGGAGATTAATTTGGTGTTAATTATGTGTTCATAATTGATAATATTAATGTTTGAAGTGTTGATTGATTCAGAGCCATTTTAGAACTGAAAATCTGCATTTTCTCAGTTGTATTCGGCTACGACAGTGTAGTATGTTAAAACTTCATTTTTCAACATTGTTTATGCATTTTTTGGACATATGAAAACCCTTTTGAGGAGTATGCTAAGAGAAAAGGTTCTTTTGAGCATTTGAAAATATAAGAATTTTGCTATGTGATATTTGTTAATTTCAGTTGGAGACCTTTACAATTATTGTAGAAATCTGGGTTTTGCCCTCAAATGAGAACCAAGATCATCCTACTGGATAGTATCCTGGAGATGGGAAAGTAGTTAGTCATATGTGACCGAAGCTATGTTAGAAGGATCTTGCGGGGCACGTGGAGATCACCCAGGTTGTATAGCTTTTTGTAGTATGATCATATTAGAGGGTTGTATAGGGTTTAGTTGTCTTTCTTTTGTGGATGTATTTAGTTCAATTTGAAAGAATGTACCTATACCTCATATTGTCAGTTGACTTTTATTTTGATGGGTCCTTGTACCGTTTTTTTTATGCGACGTGGGGAAGTTAAAATTTTTGGGGCAATGCTTTTGTACAGGTGTCTGCTGAGAATACTCTAGGGATATGAGCTATGTCTGATAGGTCTCATAGATTCGATGTATTTGGTCGTGTAAATACTTTGGGTTTGTATTTCAAAAATTATTTTCGCTGCTTGTAAATATTGTTGGCCTTTGTCGTTATGTTACGACTTAAATATTTCATCCAAAAGTATTTTCTTTGTTTTATTTCTTTGTTTAAAAAAAAAATACACTCGTGCTGTTAAAAATTGGGGTGTTACATGATGAGTAACACCTGTATCCATTACCCAATAGACAACTTGCTTACCTAATGGAGAGGAAACTGAATTGAGAGGATTATTTTGAACAACAACAGTATTAGTTGAAGGTTGAATCGGTGTTGTAGATGAAGAAACAACAAGATTATTTTGGAGAAGTTGAAGAATCTGATTATACTGATCTTGAATAATAGTAAGAGATGCGTCGGTGCTCTCTTGATCAGCTGGAGAGGAATCTTGAGAATCTGAAGCAGTTGCATTATTAAGGGTTGCTCGAGAATGTCGTTGTTGAAATCTAGGTGGATAACCATGTTTTAGAAAACATGTTTCCACTGTGTGGTTTGTTCGACCACAATGAGTACAAATCCGATTAGAATTCTGATATAGACCACGACCAAGCTCAGAATTATTGCGTCCTTTACCTCGATTATTAGAATTATTGTTGCTCCATCCTCCTCCATTGTAGTGATTATTTTGAACTTGTATGGCCATATCTTTATTTTCAGGGGCAGAATCAGAGGATGATTGAACATTAAGTTGTCGTTCTTGACCAAGAACTAAAGAAAGTGTTTTATCCAAAGAAGGGAGGGGATCAAGAAGCATGATTTGGGAACGAACATTGGAAAATTGTTCGTTCAAACCTTTGAGAAATTTTATGACCTGATCTTGATTCTTAAATTTTCTAAGGTCAGTAGCAGCCCCACAAGTACATTGAATTGCACAGACGCAGTCGCGAGTGGGTCGAAACAAATCGATTTTTTCCCATAAAGAGGTTAATTTGGTGAAATAGTTGGTAATGTCGAGATTACCTTGCTGAAGTCTTGTGAGATAATCTTGGATGTCTGAAATTTTGAAAATGTCACCTTGAGAGAATCGATTTTCCAGATTTTTCCAAACTGTGTGTGCATTGTCGATCTAAAGAATTGATTGAGCGATACTATCGAAAATTGAGCGTTGCAACCAAGAGAGCACCATATTGTTGCAGTGAACCCATGGATCGTGAAGAACATGTGTAGATGTCGGTTGAAGAAAAGTGTCGTCGACAAATTTTAATTTGTTCTTGGAGATTAATGCGACCTTCATTGCGCGTGCCCATGAATTGTAATTCTTGTTGTCCAATAATGGGGTAACGAGAATCCACGATGGATTCTCATTGGGATGAAGATAATAGGGATTTGAAGGATTTGAGGAAAAATCAAAAAAGGGGTTTTCAGCCATTGAGGAAAAAAGGAAGAAAAAGGGAAGAACAGTGGGGTAATCAAGACCAGAAAGTGCCTGATACCATATTGAATTAAGAGAAGAGGAATTTTTGAATTGAGAAAACCTAACTATTGGGAAAATGACTCAAGTCTTACATATATACAAATAGAACAAAAACTAACAAACCTAACAAAAAAAAAAAAAAAAAACCTAAATTGAATTCTGTTATTAGTATAGATATACTAAGACTAACTTATTTTAATAATAAATTAAAAGGTGACTCATAAACCACACTCAAGGAATTTATGGTATTTACTCTCATTTTTGCAAAAATATTTGCACAAGTATTTGATTTACGAAGAGTATAATAAAGGGAAAATGTCTATTACTTCTTCATATAATCTCATACAACTTCCATCATATTTTCATAATGATGATAACAAGTATTTTTCATAGTCACAAGATGGATCACATGAAGCAAAACTGAGAAGCAATTAATCATCGTAAACTCTACCTATCAACACAACTTAACCCCAACCAAAAGTACTTGAAGTTTAGCATGGAGAACATTCGACTAATCCACACTTTCAAAGAAGACAAATCAAAGATCACCGTTTTGATTTCACATCAAACCTCTAAATCCCTCTCTCCCAAATTAATTAACACACTACTATCGACATTGAAAACCATCATATTTGTATCACAATTTTTTCAACAAATCTCACAAATTTGTTGAGGGGAAAAGAGATAATGATTACCAAAATATTTTTTTAGCAATTTGTACATAAGCAATCACCATAGCTATAACATAAATTCTCATTGGATGGGTCATTTCCAAAATGAATTTATCTCTTGACATCCAAAGATTTAATGTAAGACCCATAATTTTAAATTATACTTTATGTATTTTAGTGGATTTTGGGCATTGAACTCGGAGGCTTTTTAGCCAAGTTATTAATAATTTGGGAGTTTAAATGACAAAAAAGATATTCTGATGCCCGACTAAAATTACTCGTCGATAAATAAATTAAATTAACTACGGTGAATCTTTTACGAAGAATTTAATTCTGGGGAGTTTTGCTAAAAATATCTCGAGTTGCTAAAAATTGTATCTGTCAATTGAGTTGCGACGATAGTAGATATTTTTAACAAAAAGTGGTTTGAAGAGGTTATGGGTGAAATGGTAATTTTAATAAATATCTAAATATTTTAAGATATTTGTTAAGTTATAATTAATATATATATATATATATATATATATATATATATATATATATATATATATATATATATATATATATATATATATATATATATATTTGTTTGGAGGGAAAAGAAAAGGAAATAGAAGGAAGGAAAAAGGAAAAGGAAACAGAACTTTCCTCCTCTGCCTCGCGACACTTCTCCTTCTCCCTCTTTTCTTCTTCTTGGTTTTGCTTTCTTTTCTTTCTTTGGCTTCAAGAATAGAAACTCAAGGCTTAGTCGGTGAGAAAGAACAAATTTCCAGCTTCTTCCTTCTTCTCGGATTCGAAAACGGTGTTAGTGATTTCAAAACCGTCAAACACAAACCCCCACTTTTCTTCTAGATCTAAGTTTCGTTTCGCGAAGAGATAGAAGGGGAAGTTGCTCACCACCACGCTACGGTGCTAGTGAACTAACTTTGGAAGCGACGTCGTGAGCGGAGATTTTACCAGAATTACTCGCGGTACTGTAATCGCTCGTTAAAGCTAACGTTAAGGTAAGAGCTCCTTCCAAACTTTTAGTTTGCATTAAGGGACTTATTTGTGGTTGTGTGGAAAAGAATTTTGTTAGGGTTGAAGTGTTGATTTGGGGGAAAATGAATCTAATGCTTTTATGGGTAAAATCTTAGAGTTGAGTTTTGGTGATATTGATGAGTGTTTTGTGGAAAATGAATTTAACTCATTTATGTATGATTTTGAGGAAATGAAATTTGATGTGTTGAGTGGTGGGTTGTGATGATTTGTGTTTGTCGTATTTGACGTGTTCATAATTAATACTTATGAAATTTGAGATGTGTTTGTGTGGATTTTGTGGAAAAATGAATTGATGTGATTTGGTGTGAATTGTGAATTGAATTTGAGAATATGTTTGAGTATGTTATGTGTGGAATTTGAAAATCATTAGAGTTAAACGAGTATTAAAAATGGGGAATCTTTTAATATCTATGTTTACTTAATGTTTGTTGTGAAAATCATTAGAGTTAAACGAGTATTAAAAATGGGGACTCTTCTAATATATCGGTTTACTTAATGCTTGTAGTGGAAATCGTTAGAGTTAAATGAGTATTAAGAATAGGGAATCTCTTAATATCTACGTTTACTTAATGATTATCGTCCGAATTGTAAGAGTTAAATGGGTATTAAAAACGGGGAATCTTTTAATATCTTCCTTTACTTAATGGTATTTGTTAGTGAGAGACTACACCCTGGTAAATTGAGTTTGTCCGTGAGAGACTGCACTGGTGTTTGTCCGTGAGAGACTACACCCTGGTAAATTGTGTTTGTCCGTGAGAGACTGCACTGGTGTTTGTCCGTGAGAGACTACACCCTGGTAAATTGTGTTTGTACGTGAGAGACTGCACATGTGTTTGTCCGTGAGAGACTACACCCTGGTAAATTATGTTTGTCCGTGAGGGACTGCACCGGTGTTTGTCCGTGAGAGACTACACCCTGGTAAATTGTGTTTGTCCGTGAGAGACTACACTCTGGTAAATTATGTTTGCCCGTGAGAGACTGCACATGTGTTTGTCCGTGAGAGACTACACCCTGGTAAATTGTGTTTGTCCGTGAGAGACTGCACAGGTGTTTGTCCGTGAGAGACTACACCCTGGTAAATTGTGTTTGTCCATGAGAGACTGCACTCGTGTTCATTCGTGAGAAACTGTACGTTTAGGATTTACGCCTCTCGAGGAGGGTTTTGTTTGGAATTGAGGTTTAAGACTTGTGATAGGCTAAAAATTAATAAATCGTGCAGGCCTGAAATAGGTGGCACCTTGGTAGTAAGTGATGGTCTGTGAGAGACTGTACAATTACGATTTTCTACTCCCGAAGAGTTTGATTTAAATTTCGAGTCCATGCGTTTTGGCATATACGCATCGCATTAGGGTGTTTGGCACGCGAGTCGTGTTTGATTCAAGATTATGATTGAGTGTTTGAACTCAAGTTGTCACGATGATTGTGTTATAATTGCTAAGTGTTATGTTTTGGAATTGTGAGTGAGTGTGATTGATTGCAAAACCATTTCAAAACTTAAGTTGTCGTGGTGATTGCGTTATAATTGCTAAGTGTTATATTTTGGAATTGTGTGTAATGGTGATGGATTCAGTTTATATATTTTTAGAAAAACTGCAGAAAAATCGATTTCCCAATCGATTCTGTTAAAATGTAATACCAGCTTAATCGACTGCCCAATCGATTAGTACGTTTCTTGTTTTCTCGAATCTTGAAAATATATTGAACAAATCGATTTGCCAATCGATTTGGCATGTTACAGGGGCTCAGCTATTTATCAAAATCGATTTGCCAATCGATTTGGCATGTTACAGGGGCTCAGCTATTTAATAAATCGATTGCCCAATCGATTGATTTAAACTCAGAATACAGGTTCCACTATAACCATTTAGGAAATCGATATCCCAATCGATTTCCCAATCGATTGATTTAAACCCAGAATACAGGTTTCACTAAAAACCTTTAAGAAATCGATTTCCCAATCGATTTGCTTAGTAAAAACTTCTATTCTGAGTCAGACAATCGATTACCCAATTTATTTATCAATTGATTGGTCAGTTGATTCATTACTTGATTGATTAAAACCCTATTTTGATTTCATTTTTACTTGACAAGTATTATATGAACGTTTAGCATATGGAAAACCCTTTTAAGGTGCATGCTAAGTTGAAAGGTTATTTTGTGCATTTAAAAACTTAAATGTTATGTGTTAATTGTTAATTTCGGTTGGTGACCCTTTACAACTATTCTGGGCTTTGCCCCTCAGATGAGAGCCAGGACAATCCTACCGGTTCGTACCCTGTGGATGGGGATGTAGTTGGAACACCTGACTGGAGCTATGTTAGGAGGATCTTGCGGGGCGCGTGAAGATCACTCATGATGTATAGTTTTTGTAGAATGACCAGATTAGGTTGACGTATAGGGACTAGATGTCTTTCTTTTGGATTGTGTTTATTTTAAATTGGAAGACTGTACCTATACTAATATTGTCAGCATGACATTTTATTTTCGATGAGTTCCATGTACCACTTTTTTATGTGTAAATACTTTGGATTCATATTTCAAAAACTATTCCGCTACTTGTAAATTATATTGACTTAATTGTCGTTGGGTTATGACTTAAACATTTATCCAAAGGTATTTTCCTTATTTATTTCTCTGTTTTATTTTAATTTCTTTTGAAAAAAAAAATACACTCTCGATTTTGAAAATCGGGGTGTTATATTTAACATGACCAAATGAGTTCACACACATAATCTACTACTCCAATAAAAAGGAATTTAGGCATATTAACAAAGCCAATGTTGTTGATGATCCCTTGAAGGTTGCTGCAACTACACTTGGTTCAAACCTCAATAGCTCAAGAGTACAAAATAAGCAATGAGGAAGACTTTCCTTCTCAACCTTGTACAAGGGACACGGAGGAGACACACTCACCACTATATGGAACAAAATAATAGGAGAATGGGAGTGTGTTAAACACAATCTGAAATGTGTAGTTTCCAAATCTAGTGCCACACATCTTGAGAGCTTATTGTAATGCTACAAGAGAGAAGCTAGCGACACCTACTCATAGTTAGTATTCCCCATCCAAACATGCCTTCCACACTCATATGTCCTCAATGGAATCAACAAAATATGGATCCATATCCTTAATTGTCGTAACAGTCACACGTGAAAGAGTAGTAGTCATGTCATTGATCTTGCATATATCATTTTCTCACATATCTCTAATTTTCAACCATAGATCACATCCTCTATTTTTATAGTAAAACCCTCATGTAGAAGGTTTAATGTTTTCAACATAACCCTCCAAGCTGCAAGCTTCCTTGCCACCTTGTCGTAAACCTCCAAAAAATCCCCCTTCTTGATTCAGTCATAAAAATGTTTAAAGCCTATATACTTCTCTAACTAGTCGCTGAACTTAATATCCATGAGATGTTTAAGGTTCTTTTTAGTGATTCTACACACACCCTTGGATGCATAAGCCCTTGACTTGTCAAGACAAACTTTAAGATCTGAAAAGGAGTAAAAATTATTCAAAAGGTTAGAAATAAATTGTGTTTGGAAAAGATTGGAGTTCGCAAACAAAAGCACATCATCATCATAAAAGTTATTGAGATGCGCCTCATGATCAAGGAAGTAATTGTAGTCGAAAACTAAATAATTACAATGTATCACGTAGGAAATTCCAATGAACTCTATCATATGTTTGCTCAGTGGACTTCACATCATATGATGAATAAATTTTTGAAGAATTATAGTATTGTACATTGTGCCTTTACTTGGGACTTTGGAGGGAGCTAACAATATCATTTAACATAGCATTGATCTGCTATCACACACGTCAAATAAAAGTAATAAACAGATTAAGTAAACGAATTACAATCACGTTCAAACAATTAATCTATAAATTCGTGAGTTTCATACCTATCACAAATTCTATCAATGAATTCAATTTCTAAATTGTAACTCTATTACAATTTGACTGTAGAATTGATCATACAAGTGTATCAACCTTATGTGAATTATGTTTCTTTTGACTCGACTAAGTATCACAATAATCAATATATTATAGTTAACAATCAAACATCGAAAAACTAAAATTTATTTAATTTAGAAACCGAATTATGTCAAACTAATTTTACCAATTCTATTGAGATTCAAATTAATCAATCAGAATAACAATATCATATAAAAAAAATATAGAATTAATATGAGAAATTAATTCTAAAATTAACGTTATAAAATAAATCTCAATGATGAAATTTTAAAATAGTGGATTAATTTGAGAAATTAGCCTTCCATCGAAAATTTTCTATTCATCCAAAAATAAGA
>JBBPBR010000008.1:10480126-10495160 GCA_037974775.1 Cicer pinnatifidum
CTAATTATTTAAAAAAAAAAATAGATTCTATATTTTGGATGTCAATCTTTGTTTTCTTATTTTATATAAATAAATTGTTTCAATATATGCTATCAATTACCAAATGTTAATTGTTTGAATTGCAAACACACCTACAAACAATTTAACGGATTATCATAAATTCTTTGATTGAACATTTATTTGCACTAACAAATATATATTGCTTAATAAAAAATATATTTCACCGGATAATTTATGCTAAAAATTATAACACTTATAAAAGCTGCAGATTTTAGATACATATTACATAGATACTAATAACATGTGCAGGGATAAACATTTCAACAATGATCATCTTATTCTCAATAAAATTTATCACATAATACTTTAAATACATAAATAAAATATATTAAAAATAGAAGACATCCCTATGCAGAGTATACACATTAATACAATAAATACGATATCATATTATTCCCTTCAAATTTTTGTCAACAAAAAATAAAATTAAAGAAAATTAGTAGTGGGATATTTTTTACACGAATATTCTTGTTTGGTTAGTATACTTTCTTCTGGCTAAGAATACGGTTCTTTTTATTTTACCCAATTAATTAAAGCCGGTAATCTCTTTCACAATCTATTAATTAATATGTTATGTTTTCTTTTAAGTAAAGAAACGTCCCACAAAAGCATCACTACAATTGAAGCTCAAAATGGACTGGGCTCCATGGGTCGGCCCATTAACCCAAAATTTTGTTTAGGTTGGGTCGTAAAAAAGAACCCAAAAACAATTTGATCTTTTTTTGCCGAGTCCAATTAGTTCATATTGAAAATTGGGATGGCTCATCCAGCCTCGGGTCGACCCAAATCTAATATCTCTGTGGCTTTTGAAAAAGATATTAGTAATAGTTTTAACAATCATTTTCTAATTTAAAAATTAAAAATAAAATTATATTGAAATACGTTCACTTAATAAAAAGAGATACATTTAACTATAACTTTTAAAAAATTTAAGTTGTATATTATATATTATTAATATGGTTCAACTAAATAAATATTGTTTTAATTAATTGATATTTAGTGTTAATGTATAAAAAATTACACATGCATCTAATTATATTTCATGAAATAAATAACTGTAAGAAACTAATATATTAAAGTGACATAAATAAATGAAAATAATGAATAACCAAAAAAAATAAAATGAATCGGATTAATCCATTAGTTCACACAGCCCAAAGCCCATGTTGGTTGGACCAATCTCGAAAATTTATAGCTCTATTACAACCAGGTCATTCTTGATTTGGATCTCAGCTCTACTAACAATCGCTTGCAGCACACTAAAAAAATAATAAATTAGGAAATAACAAATAAAATTGAAGTACGTAAACCATACTCAGAGAGATTGTATGAATCTAAAACATGGAATAACTAATCTATTACGGAAAAGAACCCTAAAAAAGTCATATATATGTTGCTATTATTTAATAATTGTTATTTGATATAATATTAGTATATAATTATGTATCAGTAAAATTTAAATGAATCCAATTTATATTGTACTTAATTAAATCAAATCACATATTTAAGGGAAACACTCCTAACCACAATAAAAGAAAGAAAAATGGCTAGAGTTTGGGTATAGCTAACAAGATTCTTGGGTTCCACATATATAAACTAAACTAAATATGAAGAATTTATTTGGATAAGGTAAATCAAGAAAGAATTGTGGTGGGGAAACCAAAACCTCAAAAAATTACATTCATAGTCCAATATTTTCTTGACAATAGTTTTTTCTAAAATAATGTTATTCAAATCACAATTCAATACGGTTATGCACCGTCCATTAAAAATGAAAGAGAAGTGTTGGTGTAAAATGGTGGGACTCATGACTTTTACCGAATGAAGTTCCCGATACTTCTCAAAATGTAAAATAGAAAATCCAGCTAAAATCATCATAACTAGTTTGGTCAATATGCCATACACATACACTGCTAAAACAAACTCTAAATTAATGACTCATATTTAGTAACTGACTTTATTAAGCTAAAATACTGCTTCCATTTCCTATTAAATCCATATATATCTTTTAAGTGAGTTACCTTTATATGAAATCCAGTTACAACCAATAAAAACCAGTTATCAAAAGATTCTTATACATGAGAGGTTACTTACTATCCATCTCCAACTTCCCATTCCTTAAGAATACAACAGTATCAAGTTTAGACAATGTTTAATTAGTACGTAAGGCTCAAAATCAAGTAAACTACTACTTAGGAAATCTAGGATGCCAGTAAATATACAATTGAACAAAATGCTAGATCCGTTAATAACTCTGATCAAATTGAGTACTTCCTCCAAATAGGACTGACATACAAATTCACAACATCATAGCATTCACATGTCATCACACCATCATGTCCCCATATCAAAACCTTGCTCCTAAAATAGGAATATTACACAATAAGATTAGAAACATCAAACTTATATCTTCAAGCACTTGCAGTTAAGATTTGCACTATGGAAAAAGGGGAAATGAACATTTTCCTAACAAAGGAAAAAAGATGTCTGTTACAACATTTGTGCTTGCCACAGTTCAACTTTTCATTAAGAAAAAATTCATCAACTGAACGAGCTCCACTTAATGTTGTAATTCATCATAATCTTTTATTAAAACAACATGAAGAGAACAAAGGACATATAGCAATAACAACAAATGACCAAAGAAAAAAATTTCCATAGTTAAAAAAAAAAAAATATCCATCTCACAACAAACTCTAGTTACTCACCGGTATCAATTTTATTCAATTGCTGTCACTTGCAGTTTGCTGATCGTTACTCATGGAATCATTTGGCATACTTGGAGCATCAGGTACCTAAGTGAATGTTATTACTATCATTATTTGTAAAGCACTATATCATGGTTTAATTTCTCAGATTTTTCTTTTATAGGAATCCATACCTCTTGTGCTATAGCTTGCAAAACATCGTTAATTTGTTGATCTGCTGAGAATCGTGTTTGAAGAACAGAAACAAGATTTCCAAGCAAATTTTCTAATTTATGGAGCCTATTCTCTACATTAGAGCTTTGAGATGATGAAGCATTTGAATGACGTGGAATCTTTCCAAGACAACGCACAGTTCCTCTCCTTTCGGATCCTCTTACTTTTGAGTACACATCATTCTTCCAATTTGTAGATTCGTGAATCGTTTGAGGAGTTTGTGAACTTGTTGCCTCCACCATATGCTTCTTTAATTCACACTACACAAAATGCAATGCAAAACTTATTATGTCCAGTTCAACTGCAATGCATTACAATCAATAGTTTCAATCATAGGTAATTCAATATACGACTGAAGATTGAAATTCTTCTTACAATCACATTAGCTGCCTTCTCGGTCACAATACTCCCATCTTTACGAGTACGAGTGTCAATATAAATTTGAGCTCGTGAAGGTTGCACTCCATTCGCCTTTGTTGTCTAACATTTGTAACAAAAATGTCAATTCCTATTCACACTAAGATAAATATATAAAAAGAGAAATATTATGACACTCTTTTTGACACACTTTTGATTGCATTCTTCATGATTGATTCAGTTTTAGAAAATGTTAATTTAGTCGTTCACTTCTAAAAAAATGTGTTGAAGAGTGTTTAAAAAAGAGTATTGCTAGTATTACAATTATAAAATACTCATACAAGTAAGCATAGTAAGAAACAGTAATGAAAGAAACAAACCACCTCGTGAATGAACCTTGGAAGATTCTTGGTTCCCATGCAGTGTAAATCCTCATATTTTGAGCGATTCCTTTTGTTGATGTTACTTATTTTCTTTAATCAGGAAATAAAAAAGTCAAAGATAAAAACATGCATGTTGTACTACATAATTGCTATATATGAAGTAAAGGTCAATGACATTATCCATGTACCTGTCCCTTCTTGGAACACCAATGATGTACTAAAGCACGATATTGAGAAGGATCAACTCTTTTATCAGGGATGTTAGCAGCCATTTCTTCCTCAGTCTTGTTTTCATCATATCCCTTTGCTTTCAAATCATGCTTGAATTGCCTCCACTTAGAACTCAAGTTATCTTTTAGTATTTGCTTTGTTTGCTCAGTCAATTTAGGAACAAATTGAAACTTACTCTATTTTTGAGATAATTAGAAAATAAACCAATATGTAAGACAAACAGTTAAAAAAATACAGAAACCGAAATCAAATAGATTTTTTTAAAAACTAAAAAAGACCTGTATCAATTCAAGCATATTAGTTATGTAGAACTCTGGCATGTCTTTCCAGTTAAGAATATTGATAGGAGCATATTGGTGCTTCCTTACCAAGCAGCCCATTGCATTTAGAAGTTTTTTTCCTTCAAATCCAATAGGATTACCTAAAGGATCTACTTCAACAAGTATGAATTCTCCATCCGGTAAATTCCACACATCCGACATTCGAGTATAACCTCTTACCCTCTTTTCACCTAAATCATGTATGGATGTCGCGCGTTAATGAACTATACATTAATGCATGTCGCACGTTAATATACTTAAATGTTTTTTTTTAAAATTCAAAGTTACCTTTACGTAAACTTTTGTTCAATCTACCAGAAGAAATAGGAGATTCAACATGACTTTCCATTGGTATTTGTTGTTCTGATTGTGATTGACCATTTTGGTGATTAAGACTTGCTACCTTTAGATTTCCTCTTGTATCTACTATAAAGAATTCAAAATAAAAAAATATGAAACTTCTTTCATCAAAAAAAGAAAAAATTGGAACTTCCAGAAAAAGAAGAGAGAAACTGAGCCAAAAAAAATTCATACCACCTCCAAATTGTGCACATTCATTTATTCTGTGATTGTTTTGGTTGACTTCAACAGAGCTATCAATTAATTGCTTTTCAGCTTGTGATTTGCTACTTTTTTGAATAGCATTCAACCTTTTCTGCCTCTCCATGGTATCTATTAGATATAAACCAAAGTCAATTTATTTTAAATATCTACAAATGGTCTAAAAAGATTAAGAAAATTACTGTTGATAAAGAATTGATTAGTGATTACAATTTACAATGATTGTGTAATTGTAATCTAACCTAAATGATACACATGTAAACATAAAGGCAAATACTTACATATTTATGTTAGAAAAACGCTACACTTTACCTTTGGGTAAACTGTTATTCATTCTAGCAAAAGAAATAGGAGATTCCATATGACTTCCCACTTGTACTTGTTCTGATTGTGATTGGTCATTTTGGTGATAAAGACTTGCTACCATTAGATTCCCTCTTGTAGATACTATCGAGAATTCAAAATAAAAAACTATTAAACTTCAAGATAAAAGAAGAAAAACTGAGCAAAAAAAAATTCATACCTCCTCCAGATTGTGCACACTTTTCATTTATGTTGTGGTTGTTTTGGTTGAGTTCATTAGAGCTATCAATTAATTTCTTATTAGCTTGTGCTTTCCCACTTTTTCGAACAGCATTCAACCTTTTGTGCCTCCCCATGGTATCTATTATAGTTAATCCATAGTCAAATTATTTTTTAATTGCTACAAGTGGTTTAAAAGATCAAAATATTAGGGTTGATAAATAATTAATTACAATGATCATGTAACAAAACCTAAAAACACACATGTAAACATATAGGAAAATACTTAAACATTTAGAGTCCAATTACTTTCTAAAAACAAGTTTTCATTTTCTAAAATTTATGTTCATTTTAAATTGATAACAAGGAGAACAAGACTCATCTAGTGAACAACTGTGATAAAGAGAAGATGGAAGGCAAACTAAAAAGAATGCATTTCCAGAAAATGGATATAATGTTATGACATTTTCAAAATTTCTGAAAATGCTAGATTTATTTTGAAAAGTTGTTAAAGCAAATAGTGAGAATAATAATAGATTTATAGCTTTTATGTTTATTAGTTGAAGTGAAAATGAAAAACAAGAAACATGGGATGTAAACAGGCCCTTAATTTTTTAAAAACATTATACCTTTAGGTAATTTTTTACCCATTCTACCAAAAGAAATAGGATATTCAACACAACTTCCCACTTGTATTTGCTGCTCTGGTTGTGATTCTTCATTCTGGTGATTCACACTTGCTGCCATTAAACTCTCTCTTGTAACTGCAATAAAGAATTCAAAATAAAAAAGTATGAAACTTCAAGACAAAAGAAGAAAGAAACTGGGAAAATTAAAATTTCATACCTCCTCCAAATTGTCCACATTTTTCATTGACAAATTGGAAGTTTTGGTTGACTTCATTAGACCTATCAATTAATTGCTCTTTAGCTTGTGCTGTGCAACTTTTTTGAACAACGTTCAACCTTTTGCTCCTCCGAATGGTATCTATTATAGATAACCCAAAGTAACATTTTATTTTAATGGCTACAAGTGGTTAGAAGATCAAAATATTAGGGTTCATAGACAATTGATTATAATGATTATGTAACCAACCCTAAAGGTGTGCTTGTTTCGAAGTACCAAATCGCATTCCTTGGAATGATATTCCTCGGAATATTATTATTCCTACTCGTGTGTTACAAGGTACCGAATAACATTCCTAAGGGTTTGTATGTTTAGAGGAAGATATGTTGATGTGGCAGTGTGCTTGAGTGTTCGAAGGATTATAGGGAGTTAGTTAATGACGTTAAGCAAATTTCTAGGAACACAGTTAAGGGGAAGGGGAATATATTACAAGCTGCAACTGAGAGTGTGGTGAGGATTAGGCTTGTGAATTGTCAGGAAAATAATTTCTCTAGTAGGAGTTTCTTTGACTCTGATTGATCAGTTTCAGTTGTAGAGCCTTCGTGCTCAAGCTTTACTGTAAATAAAATACAGTTTCATTGATCTAAGTTAGCAGGTTCTATCATTGGTCTGACCTGCCACATTAATCGAGAAGAGCTAGCAAATTCTGCTAATGCCAGTGAAAATGTCTGATCGAATGGATGCGTTGGAAGTACAGTTGGTGGCGGAGTTTGCCAAAGGGATGGAACGGCGTTCTCCTGAGCTTGTACACTCAGTTTTGAGTGAAAAATCTACGTCCATAAACAAAATGGCGGTGGAAGTAAGACAGAAACGCAACAAAGATCTATTGAGGAAGATAGAAGAAATATGGGAGAGGCATTTCAATAGAATGGAGCAATTGCAGAAGAATTCAGCAAACTGAGACAGGGACGAAGAGGAAGAAAACAAAATCAGTGGTGGAAGCTGTTAAAACAAACTCTCAAATTAAAGTTTTGATGAAAATAAACAAAGGTTAATTAAGAATGTTAATTATGATTCTAAAATGTTATGTTAATTTAACGTGTGCTTTTGAGTGTGTTAATTCAAAGATAGGAATCAAACAAAACAAAGAAAACAGTTAAAAACTGAACAGACAAAGAAACAAGAACATTATGGACAAAATGGAGAATGATCTCCAGATTCAAGACTGATTGTCACAACATCTTGACCAATCAATCTCCACTATTTCAACGAAGCTTTTGCCTCTGAATTTTACACTAAGTTCATCAGTACATGGCAAGGAACAAATAGGTCTCATCTCAGTCAAAGAAGGCTTTCAAATCATTAAGATAAAAGGTCTCAAATCAAGCTAGTTGAAACAGTTTGGAACACCTTCAGCCAAACTGTCAAGAAAGTTTAATCAATCTTAATTTGTACAAGACATCAGGAAGATATCCAGAATGGTCAAAACTGAATCTCCAGATTGATCATCAATCTCTTGAAAGTTCAAACTGACAAAAACCAGATTGATAATCAATCTCCATTTCTGCAAAATTTCAGCATTGATCTCCTTACTTCTGCAGAAATTTATAATCATTCACCAAACTGTTTTGGACAGAACCAAGGCTCCAGATCGAAGCTGTAACATCAATGATTATAAGAGTCGATTCTTTACTATAAGAATTTAAGTATAGTTTGAAAAGATTGTAACGAATCCTATCAAGATCGATAGGTGATTAATTTACTTTCTGGGTGGAAAGAAATAGAGCTCGTAACAGATCAAGGTTGATCTAAGCTAGGTGCTGTAAAACCAAGAAGATTCTTTGTTTTGAACACTTAGTGGAAAATCTCACAGTTGTGAGGACTGGACGTAGCCCGAATTGGGTGAACCAGGATATATCTGTGTGTGGTATTCCTTCTCTTATCTCTTTATTTATTAAGCTTAATTGATTAACTGAGATAAAACATAAACTGAATTTCTGTTTTTAAGCTAACCAAGAAAGTTCTCCGTTTTCTGGTAAAAATCAAGAACATTCTACGTTTTCTGTTTTTCTTAACCAAGATCATTCTTGAGTTAAATCTGAAGGTTTCTTCAAGAATTTTTTAGATAAGTACATTTACAATTCAAACCCCCCTTCCTTGTAAATCGACATTGTTACTTCATAAGCAACACATCAACATTCATTATTGATGGAAGACCCATTGCCTCCAACAAAATCGTTGGATATGAACTCTGCTTTGGACATGACAAAAACACCAATGACGGCGAAACTGAAATTAGATTTCAGAAGATGAAGTTATTGTCATAGTAACGATATGACGTTACTTCAAAGATAACACAAACAACAAAGGAAAAGGTCAAAACAGAGCTTGACCTCAAGGGTGAAAAAAGAGTGGTCACTGCGCACACCACCTCCAAAGTCATCAGAGAGCCTTCAAACACTAGTCCACTTACATTGGTTGCGTGCACACCTTTCATGAAGTGAGCACCTCATGAGTGTCTTCCATTCCCACTGCGAGTTTCTCTTTCTCCACCATTGATGATGTGAGTTCCTTATGTGTGTATATCGTCCCCACTGCTAGTTTCTCCACCATTAACGATGTGAACCCCTCTGATGCATCGGTGTGCAGCAGCCAGGGAATTTAAAAAAACCCAAATTTCAATTGCTCCTAAATGACCACTAGAACCGCTAGACACCAGTCCAAGTGCAGCGACGTCTCTGCAACCCAAACCACTTGTATCGAGTCCACGTCCACATGTGATATTTTCTGGGTCAATGATGTATGAAACACCAAGTTGTGGAGATGGGGATAAGGGTGATTAATTTGAGGACTATAGCTTGAAGATTAGGACTCTGGCACTTGAAACGATGAAATAAGCTCAGTTATATATACCTTTTACTAGGGATTAAGGTATTGGATAAAGGTGCTGAACTTCCAAAGGTTTTGTCACTTCTTGATAGATCAATTCTGAGACACAATGTTATTGAAGTCAAAATATATAGAACATATTATGAGAACTTGTGCTAATACAGATGAATATTTGGAAACAACTTTAGTTGAGATGTATGCAGAATATGGTCATGTTTCTTTGTCATGTGGGAATTTTTATCCATTCAATGCAAAATCTAGGAGGCCTGCATTTTGGTATGCAATAATAGGATGGTATGGCAGGAGTGATGTTTATGAATCTACATTTGAAAACTTTGATGACATGGTAGTTGAAAAGGTTCAACCAAACAATGCAACATTTGTTCTTGATTTATCTGCTTGTATTCACAGTGATTAAATGGAGACGGGACTAGATGTTTCTAGAGAGATTAAAGGGTATGAACTATGAAGAGGTGGGACTTTTGAGCCACAACTTGGTGCAAGACTTAGTAGTAGAGCTTATTGCATTAACTTTTGTTTCCTTGTGTGGGCCAAGTGAATACCACCTAGATTGCAATCTTGGAGAACTCTATTATTCGACAAAGAAGGTAATTGAGCTTGTGGGATTTGTACTTCAGTGGTGCTTTGCCATTGTCCTTGTTGCAACCTAATTGTGTGCTGTAGCAGTGGTTGTTTTGTGGAAACTGTTCATGCCCGATTTCTTTGGTGACTTGCAAGTCATTCATGCTAAGGCTACACCAATGGCCGACAATGATAAATTGTACTCAAAAGTCAGTTTCCATATCTCAGCCTCGAGAACAAGGTTGTTTATCTAGCGGTAGTGATAGGACACTGGTTTTGGGTCTAAGTCTAATATAGCCAATTTGAATAGAGAAGTTCGAGGAAGATATGCCGATGTCACAGTGTGTTAGAGTATACGAGAGATTATAGGGAGTCAGTAAATGACATGAAGCTGAATTATAGAAATTCAGCCAAGGGGAAGGGGAATATATTGAGTTTGAGAGTGTGGTGAGGATTAGGCTAGTGAGTTGCTAAGAGTTTGATAGGAGAATCATTTTTGAAGGAGTTTTGACTCTGGTTTATCATTTTCAGTTGTAGAGCCTTTGTGCTCAAGCTTTACCATAAATACTACATAGTTTAATTGATCTAAATTTGTGGGTTCTATCGCATGTAAAATACAGTTAAATATTCACATTTATTTATAAAAGCAACCGTACACTTACCTTTGGGTAAACTTTTACCAATTTTACCAAAAGAAATAGGATATTCAACATGACGTTCCATTTGTATTTGTTGTTCCGATTGAGATTCATCATTTTGGTGACACAGACTTGCTAACATTAGATTCTCTCTTGTATCTACTACAAAGAATTCAAAATAAAAAAGTATGAAACTTGAAGACAAAAGAAGAAAGAAACTGAACAAACAAAAATTTCACACCTCCAAATTGTGCACACTTTTCATATACATTGGGGTTGTTTTGGTTGATTTCATTAGAGCTATCAATTAATTGCTCCTTAGCTTGTGCTTTGCCACTTTTCCGTACAACATTCAACCTTTTGGACCTCTCCATGGTATCTATTATAGATAATCCAAAGTCAAATTATTTTTTAATTGCTACAAGCCTACAAGTGGTTTAATAGATCAAAGAATAAGGGTTGATAAACAGTTTAATACAATGATTATGTAACCAAACTTAATTAATACACATGTAAACATATAAAAAATTAATAGTTATAGATTTCTTTTATAAAAAAATACTCCACTTACCTTTGGGTAAACTTTTACCAATTTTACCAAAAGAAATAGGATATTCAACATGACGTCCCATTTGTATTTGTTGTTCCGATTGAGATTCATCATTTTGGTGACACAGACTTGCTAACATTAGATTCTCTCTTGTATCTACTACAAAGAATTAAAAATAAAAAAGTATGAAACTTGAAGACAAAAGAAGAAAGAAACTGAACAAATAAAAATTTCACACCTCCAAATTGTGCACACTTTTCATATACATTGGGGTTGTTTTGGTTGATTTCATTAGAGCTATCAATTAATTGCTCCTTAGCTTGTGCTTTGCCACTTTTCCGTACAACATTCAACCTTTTGGACCTCTCCATGGTATCTATTATAGATAATCCAAAGTCAAATTATTTTTTAATTGCTACAAGCCTACAAATGGTTTAATAGATCAAAGAATAAGGGTTGATAAACAGCTAAATACAATGATTATGTAACCAAACTTAATTAATACACATGTAAACATATAAAAAATTAATAGTTATAGATTTCTTTTATAAAAAAAATACTCCACTTACCTTTAGGTAAACTTTTACCCATTCTACCAACAGAAAGAGGACACTCAACATGACTTCCCGCTTGTATTTGTTGTTTTGATTGTGATTTGTTGTTTTGGTGACACAGACTTGCTAACATTAGATTCTCTCTCGTATCTACTACAAAGAATTCAAAATAAAAAAGTATGAAACTTGAAGACAAAAGAAGAAAGAAACTGAACAAATAAAAATTTCACACCTCCAAATTGTGCACACTTTTCATATACATTGGGGTTGTTTTGGTTGATTTCATTAGAGCTATCAATTAATTGCTCCTTAGCTTGTGCTTTGCCACTTTTCCGTACAACATTCAACCTTTTGGACCTCTCCATGGTATCTATTATAGATAATCCAAAGTCAAATTATTTTTTAATTGCTACAAGCCTACAAGTGGTTTAATAGATCAAAGAATAAGGGTTGATAAACAGTTAAATACAATGATTATGTAACCAAACTTAATTAATACACATGTTAACATATAAAAAATTAATAGTTATAGATTTCTTTTATAAAAAAAATACTCCACTTACCTTTAGGTAAACTTTTACCCATTCTACCAACAGAAAGAGGACATTCAACATGACTTCCCGCTTGTATTTGTTGTTTTGATTGTGATTTCTTGTTGTTTTGGTGATTCAGACTTGCTAACATTAGATTCTCTCTCGTATCTACTACAAAGAATTCAAAATAAAAAAGTATGAAAAGTCAAGACAAAAGAAAAAAGAAATTGAGCCAGCAAAAATTTGATACCTCCTTCAAATTGTGCAAACTCTTCAATTTTACTGTGGTTGACTTCATTAGAGCTATCAATTAATTGTTGCTCTTTTGCTTGTGATTTGTCACTTTTTCGAACAACATTTGACCTTTTGCGCCTAGAAATGGTGTCTATTATGCATAATCCAAAGTCAAATCAAATTATTTGTTAATTACTAGAAGAGGATAAAAGACCAAAAAATTGTGTAATGTAATCTAATCTAAAAGATACACGTGTACATATATTGGAAGATACTAACACATATTTAAAATAACAGTACGATTACCTTCAGGTAAAATATTACGCATTCTACCAAAAGATATACGAGATTCAACATGACTTCCCACTTGTATTTGTTGTTCTGATTGTGATAGGTCATTTTGGTAATTAAGGCTTGCTACCATTAGATTCTCTCTTGTATCTAATATAAAGAATTCTAAATAAGAAAACAATGAAGCATCAAGATAGAAGATGTAAGAAAAAGAGCCAACAGAAATTTCATACCTACTCCAAATTGTGCACACTCTTCATTTATGTTGTGGTTGTTCTGATTGACACCATTAGAGCTATCAATTAAATGCTTTTTAGCTTGTGATTTGCCATTTTTTCGAACAGCATTCAACCTTTTGCGCTTTGTCATGGTATCTATAACATATAATCGAAAGTCAAACTATTTTTAATTGCTACAAGCGGTTTAAAAGATAAAAAAAATTGATTACAATGTTAGTGTAAACTTAACCTAAATGATACATGTATACAAGAAAGAAAGAAAAACTGCACAACTTTCTCTTAATCATACATGTATTGTCGTTTGCTATTTTGCATTAGTTAGTAAAAGCATCATGAATTAATTTATCTACGTCATGATCAAACCTTCCTTCTACTTGATATGTACTTGTAGAATTTGGATAGGCCCATTAAGAGGAAATGAGGGGCAGGTGTGAATTCTATTGAGTGGTTTTGGGGTTGTTATTTATTCAGTTTGATTGTCTGTCTTCATCTTGCAAGGAGCTAGTCTGCAGCAATTTTCATAGTTCTTTCCTCGATTTTCTGAGATTGTAAGAATGTAACAGAGATATATATCTCTGAGACAGCCACAATTCAATATAAATATTATTCAATTTCACCCTTCCAATTACTGGTACATGTCAAAATTGAATAGCTAACATTTTCACCATGTAAGGTCCAATTTGTATATCTTTTTAAAAAACTATGGTTGATTATGTGCCCATAAAGATCCACCCGAGACTGAGAGTGTATTTGTAATTGACATATTTGGTGTCTATAAGAATTTTCAAAATGCAAATTGATCAAAAGATGGAAAAGGCTCAAATCGTGAAATCTATTGAGTCTTATCAGCATCTAATTCTTATCAGGTTTAACTCACTTAAGTTTAGGTCCCTATAAAAGAGACTGTATTTAGTTAATCAATCAAGATTTCACAATTTAGTTTTACAGAACATTTTCTAACCTTTTTTGTGCATTTTATCTCTGTCTACATTTCTAATAAACAGAGAACATAGAGCGAAAACTATGGCACAGATCACTAAATGGGTGTGAAGAATGGGGATTTTTCCAGGTAGTGACAAGATCTATGTTTACAATTAATGACTCCTAAAATGTTTCTTACACATTTCAGACAGCTCATATTCTTCTTCATTACTAATAAATCGGTAGGGTCGTGAGTATCTTATGTATACACATCTTTCTAATATAACTCATTTCTGTCACAACAATGGTTTAAGCTCCAAAAATTCTAAGGTATTTAAGTGGCCTTGAAAGTTCTTTGTTACATAATGCAGCAGTGAGTTTCACATGTTAAATTATTATATTCAAATTATTGCCAAAATTGTAAACAAACTAAATAGAAACATGAATTTACAAAATTTACTTTTATTAAGTTAAAAATCACAGTAAGAGGCAACCCACAACTGTATCCTATAAAGAGAGTATAATATTTTTACTATTTTCCTCCTTTTACCCTCATCAGAGTAAGAATACAATCTCTTGATGGCTATCACCACAAACAAAGAATTCCTATAATGGCCTCTGCAAGAGATTCAAACAAGTTTGCAACAAACAAGTTTACGGTTCTAACCTAAAATACACTAGCATTTCCAAAAGCAAATAACAAATCGCGGAATCGAATAAACCTGTAATAGCCAGTAATATCAATTTATGTTATCAATCACGCAATCGCGGTGCGGATTAGAGCTATGCTCTTCTGCGACGCGATTTTGTGGTGCGTCGTACTTTGAAGAGAAGCAAATCGCGGTGGAATCGCATCCTCGCGTGCTACAGGAGAGGGGAAGAAAAATATGAAGAATAATTTAAAAGGAAAAGATGGAGAGAGTTTCTCACTGTTTCTGGCGGACTTACTTTCTACAACGACCAAGTCTACCTGCGTTTTCCGGCCACTTTGAGTTCCGTTCGACTACTACTTGTTTCTCATACAACTTACAAGTCACCCCGACCTTTATTCTTCTTTTTTTTTTAAATATTTTAGTTCGTTATCTTATATTCATTTTCGTGTTTTATTTTGTATTAGTTTTTTTTTTATTGAAATTACTTCTAATAATAATTGTCAATTTGTTATTATAATATTCTTTTCAAAAAATTATTTGAATTCAATAATAAATTTTATTTGATAAAAATCTTCTTACATATTTTTAAATAAATATAAATGATAATAATATTATTTATAAAAAATAAATGATAAAAATAAATTAAAAATAAATGATAAAATGAATATTTGGTAAAAGAATAAAATTAAAAATATATTTAAGATTTTTATTAATTTGATGAAGTATCTCAAGGAAATTTTTATTATACA
>JBBPBR010000008.1:10495914-10546683 GCA_037974775.1 Cicer pinnatifidum
TTTACTTTTTATTTTTCATTTTTTGTAACTCTCTAAATGTTTTTTTCATCTAAATATATTTTTAGAACTAAGTCTTTCAAACAAGTTTTTTCCTCAATTCTATTTTTTAAAATATTTTTCTAAATCAAATTTGTAAAATAATTTTTAAAAACTAAATTACAAAAATATTTCAAACATATTATAAATTTTTAATATAAATTCAAGTTTGAAACTCATGTAATTGAGCTCTTTTCTTGTTGTTTACTAAAAAAAAAAAAAGGAAGATCAAATAAATTGATTGTTGAGTCGTATGAGTTAGGAAACTCTCAAGTATGGTTGTCAGAGAAGAAATTTACTCACTTATTTCTACTGTGGAGAACAAACTATTTGACATGGAGATTCTAAAACTGTCAAATTTTGATATGAACAAGCTGGGAAACAAGTTATAGTTATTTCCTTCGAGATGGTCACGTGGTTGTCTAATAGACTCAACGCTTTTTTTAGTCGTTCTTTTGCAATGGAGACCCAAAACAAAATTTAATGCAAATGAGTATTTTCTAGAGTGAAATCCTACTATTTGATAACCCAAATTAAAAAGAGAAAATATCTAGATGTATCTGATCCTTGTAAACAATATACACACTTAAATCATCATTGTTTAGATATGTACCACCAATAGAAATAGAACCTATGAAACATATTGAGAAATTTATTTTGACAAATTTAAAATCTTATCAATCATGAATAGCTCAAAGTAGGCCTCAGATTCTTGAAATGAGAAATGAGAAATGAGAGTACTATCGAAGCTACTTTATTACAAAATTTGAAAAAATTACGAAACTTAAAATAAAAGTATTCTTTTATATTAATAAAACCACAAAGAGTTACAACATAAGCATAATATTAGTCCCACATCTTTAGAGTTCAATAAAACTAAAAAGTTTTTATATCAAAATCTAAGTAGTAATTAACAAGATATTACTTGAATATAATATGTTTTACAATTTTACTTGAATATAATATGTTTTACAATTTGACTCTAATCGAGATGATCACGTGGCTATCTAGACTAGCGTGGGGCTATGTTTTTACAAAGTAGATGTCAAATATAAATTCGAAAATACTAACCATAGTATTTGGAGAGCGTGTTGATATGTCCACTCTATAGTGCAATCATGAGTCAAATTCCTAAGTTACTAGTGAGGGATATAATGACAATAGAATCTCCCTATAAACCCAAAACCCCAAATGAATAAAATTTAAATTCCAAAAATGCATCTTATAATTCTGAGATACACCATAGTTGTTTTATCACCAAATCTGGAGAGATTGAGGGACTTGGAATAATTTTTCATAAAAATAATAAATACCAAAGTGAGTTTTATAACAGAAACGTGATGATAGTCTCACATCGGCTAAACTCAACAAAATTCAATGGTTTTTATATCTAATTTTGAACACTAATAGTTTGATCCTTCTTGAATAGGATGTGTTCAATATGATTATACTATTGTGTCAATTTTTAAGACTTTAACATCGTTTTAATAGTAATAAACTGTAAGTCGTGACATGTCTTTTTATGTGTATATT
Organism: Cicer pinnatifidum; assembly: GCA_037974775.1. Classification (NCBI taxonomy): domain Eukaryota; kingdom Viridiplantae; phylum Streptophyta; class Magnoliopsida; order Fabales; family Fabaceae; genus Cicer; species Cicer pinnatifidum. The sequence continues at coordinate 10,497,484 of JBBPBR010000008.1, forward strand.
CAAATGATTTTTATTTAAATTGTGACCATGTAAGTATTTCTATAGAACCATATGATTGATTTACTCGAACAACAAGTTTAGCTATTTTGTGATTTTATTTTTAATTACACCCAAAATAAAATATTTTATAGATAAATTGAATTCTCGTATGTTTTTTTTAATTAAATTCACATATGATAATATGAGTTCAATTTACATAAGTTATTTGGGTGTAACTATCAAAATAAAAATTCTAGTGAGTGGCACTCAAAAATAAAATAACTTATTTGATTAATTGTGTGTGTTAAATCGATAGAAAGGAAAATTATACAAAGAAACTAGTCATATACTAGATGGGTCTCTCAAAAAATGACTATAGAAGCACTATAGACAAAAAAATAAACAAAAAACTAATTTAAAAAATACATAAACAAAATTAATTTAACAAAATTAAATATTTTCTACAACTATTTTTTTTTACTAAATCTTTTTTACAACTTAAATATACAACTTAAAAACAGATGAAGTTTTTTACTGAAAAAACACTAAGTTGAATATTAATAATTGTGAATATATATATACTCCTTTCAGAATGAATTATAAATAAAAATAAATGAAATTATACATTTTAAAAGCATAGTTAATCAAATCTAATTTATACAATCCTAATAAAATAATAAGTCTATTGTCTAAATTACTTTTTATCCTTTGATCTAGTCAAATGGAGGTAGGGCTGGACAACAGACGGGTACGTGTCCAAATTCTACATCCGAACAAAACTGCGGGTAATGCACTCAGACTCATTTTCGACTATTTAAACTTCGGGTTTATGCGGGTCTCGGGTTTCGGGTTATGCAAATTTTCGAGTGGGTAAATTCGGGTTGGACTATTGGACCATTTTAAATTTCTAAAATTTTTTTTTGTTTGTAAAATTAAGTGCAGGATTTTTAAGTCTTGAAACACTATATGGTCTATACAAAATTAATAAACATTTTAAATTGTTAACTTTAGCCAAATAAATTGTAAGTTAATTACTTCTATTTTAGACTATTTTTTATCCATTTTTCTTTTGACCTTTGAATTTGTAAGTTATTCAAAATAGTATCATTTTAACTTATTATAATTTAATCTCACTATAAAAATGATTATTTATCTTTCAGATTTATTTTGTCCCATTTTAACCTTGCTAGTGAACTTTATAAAATGAAATATTAAACATTAAATTATACAACATATCAATTTGAATTTACAAACAAAATATTAAATTCTTCAAAAAAAATGTGATTCACTTCAACCATCAATCTCGAGAACCATCAACCTACACAAAATAAATTTAAAATTAGAATTCAGATTTATTAAGAAATAAAAAATATTGAAAAAGTGAAGGCCATAGTATCTATTTATCCATGAAACAAATAAATTTTAAGACCAAATTAGAAAGATTCAAAATTAAATATTATTATCATCATTATCTCTGTAATTTCTATTCAGAAAAATTATTCCATCTACATAAACATATTAAAAAAAAAAAACATACATAACAAAAACAATAACATCTTAATGGTGGAAGTAGAAAACCAAAACCTAAAAAGCCTAAATCATAAACAAAAACTCATAAACCAAACCATAAAAACAGAAAACATAAAAGACATAACAATAGTAAAACTTACACCAAACCAAAATCCAAAGGTCATAAACTCATAAACTCATAAACCAAAACCTAAGTAATAAGACACCATAACCCTAAAAATAACCCTAAATCTTTTAAAAAAAACATATAAATATAACCCTAGATCTTAACATAAAACACATAAAAACAGTAAAACTTAAACCAAAACCCATATGCTTAACTCTAAAAATAACCATCAATAAACATAAAAGACATAACAATACCGTGTTGATGTGTGATTGTAATTCTTCCTTCACTCCATCATGTTTTGAAGAGAGAAAAAGATTAAAAAAATAACAAGGAGTAAGTTTAAAGAAGTGAAAATGAGAGAAACTGAGATAAGAGGAACAAAAAGAGACACATAGAGAAGATAAGGAGAATCTACCTGAAAGCTTGGTTCTCTTTTGAGAGTGAAAAGGATGGCACTCGTCAGAGATGAGAGGTAATAGGCGGCGCCGCGGCGGGATGAGAGAAATGAAATTAGGGTTAGTGGCGGCGAGATGAGAGAAAGGAGACTTAGGTTTAGATTTGTTACTATGACATTTATATATTGGGTTGTGCTACTGGGCCTCATATTTCCAATGGCCAAAACTCCATTTATATATATATATATATATATATATATATATATATATATATATATATATATATATATATATATATATATATATATATATATATATATGTATGTATATGGCCAGGTTCGGTTAGTACCGATCTAATTTTCACAATCCAAACCCGCCCGCACCAAACCATTCCAATCTGTTTCCACACCCGCCAATCCGGTTCACCCGACTTAACCCGCCCGAATGAGTTCTTTGGGCCTCGGATCGGTTGGTTTTGAGCGGACCTGTCATTCTTATCCACCCCTAAATGGAGGTACTTTCAAGTTCTGTTACTCATTATGGGATTCACGTACAGAAGTCTGGGTATCATGATGATGCAATGTGTCTCTTCTGCAAGCTATCATGTGGTGGTCAACCATGATAGTTCATCCCATTATTCGTCATGGTGGTCAACCATGATAGTTCATCCCATTCATCCAATTTTTTCTCACAAAAGTTTTTGAGAATAAAAATATTTTTTGATATTTTTTCGAAAAAAATAAAATTCAAAAATTTTTCAAAAAAAAAATCAAAATTAACTAAATATTATGGGTGTAAACTACATGTTTTTTATAACAACAAAACCACCGATTATGGATAATGCAACAAGATCAAAAAGAAGATTCATAAGCTTCCAAATAAGCTTCCAAGTAAAACCATAGATGATAAAATGTAAAGGTATATGATACTCATCAATACTTCAAGTACATGAGAACAAGTCGCATTTATACATGCATTTAAAATGTTTTCAAAAGACCAAAACACATTAACAAAGCAGTTGAAAATCAGATTTTTAACTAAGTGTATAAGTGTATTCGAATACACCATGTTGTATTCGAATACAACTTAAGTCAGAGGCAAAAATCTAAATGTTGTATTCGACTACAACAATGTGTAGTCGAATACACTTCAAGTCAGAGACCAAAGTTGCTATGTGTGTATTCGACTACACATATCTGTAGTCGAATACAATCTAAGTCAGAGGCCAAAATTGCTATATGTGTATTCGACTACACATATATGTAGTCGAATACAAGCTAAGTCAGAGGCTAAAATTCACTAATCTGTATTCGACTACACCAATGTGTATTCGAATACAAGATGTAAAATTTGAATTTTTTAAACGTTACAGAGACTTGTATTCGAATACACATATGCTGTATTCGAATACACCTGGAAACATTACAATTTTTCAGATCTGGGATGTCTTTAGAACATTGTAATTTTTCATCAAACCTCTTGGATCAATGGCCACGAATCTGAAGGGATGTTTTATGGAGTATAAATACCCCATAACTTCAGATCAAATAAGAACGATCCTTGAATCAATTCACTGAACAACTTTGAACAAAATTCTGAATTTTCTAAGTACTTGCATTAGATTTTCATATCATTTCAAAAGGTTCTCAAGTACTTGAATTGCTATTGAGTTGTTTATCAATATACCACATATTAGACTCATTCAAACCTGATTATATCATTTGTATAAATTAGTTTAAACTAAGATAGTGGTGTTCTATCTTAGAAGTATTGTTAGAAGTTTTGTAGCAAGAATCCTAGGGTGGGAGTTGTACTTTTCTAACAAGTATTGAATTAATCTCTTGTGGTGTGCAAGAGGACTGGACGTACCCTTGGTTATAAGGGGAACCAGGATAATATCTTTGTGTTCTTTATTTTTCTGCCATTTATCTTTTCCATACACTATCTTAAATCAGAAAAATCAAACACTAAATCTCTAAAAACAAGAAAATCTACCTACACCTAATTCACCCCCCCCCCCTCTTAGGCGTACTTCTGTTCTTACAATTGGTATCAGAGCGGGTTAAGGTAACTTACTCCTCGATCAAATATACATGGCTTCCGCACAACCTGTTTTTAGAGATGGTGGTAGCAGTACCAAGCCACCATGTTTTATTGGAGAGCACTATGATTTCTGGAAAATACGTATGCAAGCATACCTTGAAGCACAAGGAGATGAAATATGGGATGCAGTTGAAAATGGACCTCACATTCCAAAAACTGTCATCAATAACAAAGAAGAGATTAAGATAAAAGATTCTTGGACTGATGATGATAAAAGAAAAGTGTTGTTCGATAAGAAGGCTAAGAATATACTGCAATCTGCACTAGGAATGGACGAATTTTTCCGGATATCTCACTGCAAAACAGCAAAAGAGATATGGGATACGTTGGAAATAACTCATGAAGGCACCATTGAGGTAAAAAGATCTAAACTCAACACATTATCACAAGAATATGAGTTATTTAGAATGCAGCCCGGAGAGTCTATTCTAGACTTGCAGAAAAGATTCTCCCACTTAACCAATCACTTGACAGCACTTGGAAAAGTCTTCACCAATGATGAATTAAATCTAAAAGTACTAAGATCATTGACAAGGGCTTGGCAACCAAAAGTGACAGCAATATCCGAAAAGAAAAGCCTATCCAAAATGTCTCTTTCTGCACTATTTGGAAAACTTCAAGAGCACGAAATCGAACTTGGAAGGCTAGAACAAAATGAAAGCCAAGAAAAGAAGACCAAAAATATTGCTCTAAAGATCGAATCAAGAGAACAAATCAAAGTTGACGATTCAGATGAAGACGAAAATATTATCTTTCTAGTTAAGAAATTTAGTAAGTTTCTTAAAAATGATAGAACATTCAAAAAGAAAAGCTTCAAGAAGAAAGATAATTCTACATCAAGTCAAAACTTCACTTGCTTTGAATGTGGTAAACAAGGACATATTAAAGCAGATTGTCCAAACCTTGCTAAAAAGAATGCCATCAAAAAGAAAGACTTCAAGAAGGCATACATAGCTTGGGAAGACAACGAAGTAAGTTCATCTTCAGAAACAGAAAGTGAAGAATGTGCCAATGTTGCATTGATGGCTTCGCATCAATCAGATGATGAAGAAGAGGTTAGTAATATAGACTCTCCTCTTTATAATAAAACTAATAGTGAATTAATTATAGAATACAATGATGCTCAAAACGCGATAAAGGAATTGCTTATTGAATGTAAAAATCTGTATAAATTAGTGTCAACACAAAAGAAACAAATTTCAAGTTTACAAGAAAAAGTTGATACTATGGAGAAAAATTCTGAAAAAATAAAACAGAATTTTACATGCAATAAATGTGATTCCCTCTCTTTCAAAATTGTTCAATTAAATAGAGTGATTGAACGATACGAAAAGGGACAATTAGGATTAGAAAATGTCTTAAATATGCAAAGATACTCAAACGACAAAAGTGGTCTTGGATATTCAAAATTTGATAAACCAAATTTGAACAAAACTATTTTTGTTAAAGCAAGTAATCAATCTAATCAAGAAAAGATTATAGTCATGAAAAAGGATGATTTTTCTAATAAGAAAATTATTCAAAGTAAATCTCATAGATATGCTACTAATAGTAGATTTAATCCTACTTGTTCTTATTGTGGTCTTCATGGTCATACACCTAATGTATGTTACATTAGAAACTTTAGTGTTCCAAGTGGACATTACATATGGGTAAAGAAAGGTACTAACCATCAAGGACCCAAAGCACATTGGGTACCTAATAAAGTTTGATTTCAATTTTGTAGGTATGCAAGCAAGATACTTCAAATATGTGGTACTTAGATAGTGGATGCTCCAAACATATGACGGGTGATGTAACAAAATTTTCAGCCTTAACACTTGAGTCAAAGGGACATGTAATATATGGAGACAACAACAAAGGAAAAATTTTAGGCTTTGGAAAAGTCGGTACATCACCATCCCCCTCAATTGAAGATGTCTTATATGTTGAAGGTCTAAAACATAATCTCATAAGCATTAGCCAGCTTTGCGACAAAGGATACAAGATAATTTTTAATAAAGATGAGTGCATCATACAAAATGAAGCTACAAATGAAACTCAGTTTGTCGGTAAGCGTTTCAAAAACATTTTCATACTTAATCTTGACGATTTATCCTTAAAAATGAAATGTCTTTTGGTAAGCGACAATAATGATGCTTGGCTATGGCATAAGAGATTTGCTCATATTCACATGGATCATTTAAACAAATTGGTCAAGCATGATCTTGTTGTAGGCTTGCTAAAAATGAAATTTATAAAGGATAAATTGTGTGACGCATGTCAAAAAGGGAAGCAAACAAAAAGTTCTTTCAAACCTAAAAATGTCATTTCAACCTCTAGACCACTACAATTGATACATATGGACTTGTTCGGTCCATCAAGAACCAAAAGTCTTGGTGGAAACTCATATGGACTAGTTATTGTTAATGATTACTCAAGGTTCACCTGGACCTTATTTTTGGCAAGTAAAAATGAAGCTTTTAAGGCATTTAAAAATTATGCCAAGCTAGTCCAAAATGAACAATCTGCCAAAATTGTATCAATTAGAAGTGATCATGGAAGAGAGTTTCAAAATACTTCATTTGAAGAATTTTGTGAAGAAAATGGCATTTTCCACAACTTTTCTGCACCAAGGACACCACAACAAAATGGGGTTGTTGAGAGAAAGAATAGATCCTTGATAGAACTCGCTAGAACTATGCTAAGCGATTCAAATCTACCAAAATATTTTTGGGCAGATGCTGTAAACACAGCATGCTATGTTTCAAACCGGGTAATCATTAGGCCAATTCTTAAGAAAACTCCTTATGAACTTTACAAAGGTAGAAAACCAAATATCTCTCACTTCCACATTTTTGGATGTAAGTGTTTTGTGTTAAATAACGGTAAAGATAACCTTGGAAAATTTGATGAAAAAGCTGATGAAGGTATATTCCTCGGGTACTCTTTATCTAGTAAAGCATTTAGAATTTTCAATAAAAGAACTTTATTAGTTGAAGAATCAATGCATGTAACTTTTGATGAAACTAACCCCATAAAAGAGGAAAATATTATTTCTTGTGATGATGATGTTTTTGAAAGCAATGATTCAAGCCAAGAACCTCAAGCTAATCAACCAGATCAAGAAAGTGAAGTCAATATTGAAAAACAAAGTGATGATCTTCCTAAAGAATGGAGAACCCATAGATATCACCCAATTGATAATATCATAGGTGATATCAATAAAGGAGTCACAACAAGATTAAGGTTGCAAGATGCTTGCTTAAACATGGCATTTGTTTCTCAAATAGAACCCTCAAAAATTGGTGAAGCACTTAAGGATGATCAATGGATACTTGCTATGCAAGAAGAACTCAATCAATTTGAACGAAGCCAAGTATGGGAACTTGTTCCTAATCTTGGAAATAAACACATCATTGGTACAAAATGGGTGTTTAAAAATAAACTAGATGAGAATGGCATAGTTGTCCGCAACAAAGCTAGATTGGTCGCTCAAGGATACAATCAAGAGGAAGGGATAGATTTTGACGAAACATTTGCTCCGGTAGCAAGATTAGAAGCAATACGACTATTACTAGCATATGCTTGTTCCATGAATTTTGAGTTATATCAAATGGATGTGAAGAGTGCCTTTCTCAACGGATACATAAATGAAGAAGTCTATGTCAAACAGCCCCCTGGGTTTGAAGATTACAAAAATCCCTCACATGTTTACAAATTGAAAAAGGCTCTTTATGGTTTGAAACAAGCTCCAAGAGCTTGGTATGACAGATTAAGCACCTTTTTATGTGAACGCGGATTTGACAAAGGGGAGGTTGATAAAACATTATTTGTCAAAAGAGATAATGGTCACACATTACTGGTTCAAATTTATGTTGATGATATAATATTTGGATCAACCAACAAGGACATATGTGAAGAATTCTCTTCAATAATGAAAGGAGAATTCGAAATGTCCATGATGGGGAAATTAAACTATTTTCTTGGACTTCATATCAAGCAACTTGAGCACGGCATCTTCATTAATCAAGCAAAATACTGTAAAGAATTACTAAAGAAATTTGACATGGAAAATTGCAAAGAAAGTACGACTCCAATGGGCTCCGGAACATATGTTGATAAAGATGCATCAGGAATTTCAATCGACATATCCAAATATCGAGGTATGATTGGATCATTATTATATCTAACGGCCAGCAGGCCAGATATTATGTTTAGTGTTTGTCTGTGTGCAAGATTTCAGGCAGATCCGAAAGAATCACATCTAGTAGCTGTTAAAAGAATTATGAAGTATCTGAAAGGAACGACAAATGTAGGACTATGGTACCCCAAGGGTAGCATATGTAGCCTAGTTGGATACTCTGATTCGGATTATGCGGGATGCAAAACAGACCGTAAAAGCACCAGCGGCACATGCCATGTCTTAGGAAATGCACTAGTGTCATGGTCTTGTAAAAAGCAAGCTTGTGTTGCACTTAGTACTGCTGAAGCAGAATACATTGCAGCAGGAAGCTGTTGTGCCCAGATTCTCTGGCTCAAACAGCAATTACATGACTATGGAGTTGATCTTGGATGCATTCCCTTAAGATGTGATAACACAAGCGCCATAAACATCTCGAAGAATCCAATCATGCATTCTAGAACTAAACACATCGATATCCGACATCATTTTCTACGGGATCATGTACTTAAAGGTAATGTTGAGGTAACATTTGTTGATACACATAATCAACTGGCTGATATATTTACAAAACCATTACCAAAAGATTCATTTTATAAAATCCGAAGAGAACTTGGTATTTTAAGTGAAAATGATCTTTAGCCATTGCATGATATACATAAGTTTGTCATATCTCTTATTTCTTGTTGATTATTGTTCTTGATATATGATTTTTATGTATTGTATGATACAATTTTCTTAAAAAACTGAGTTTTTAAGCAAAACTGTGCTTATGTAGTCGAATACGACACTTTGTATTCGAATACACACGTTCCCAGATTTCCTGTATTCGAATACAAAGGATCTGTAGTCGAATACACGTTCCCAGAAAATTGTGTATTCGAATACCAGCAGGTGTAGTCGACTACACCTTCGCGTTTTTGCCCAGGTATAAAAGCTAATTCATGTTTTAGGTTTAGTTCTCTTATGCAGTATTCGAATACAGCCCTAGCTTTTTCTCTCTTCTCTCAAAAATTCATCCATCCTCATTTTACTCAGTTACCCATTCATCCAACCTAACATAATCCATTACTCTTTGCTTCTTTCTCATCATTACTCTTCAGATTTCTCCCAAAATCTCCCAAAATCTTCCATTTTCTTCAAAACCCATTTTTCCCCAAAATCTCTTTTCTCACCATGGATGCTCGCAAACGAGGACCACGAACCAAGCATGCAGCAGTAGGTCCTTCACGAAAACGAACAAGGAATCCTAACATCACAGATCTATCCCGGCTTCTACACTCACCGGAAGAAATTGATCGTTTTCGCACATTCTACTCTGACAAGCGCCTTATCATTCCAAAATACGGTACTTTAGACTCTTTCTCTGACTTTAACTTTCCTAGGTTACTTAAAGCACAACATGTTGAAGCGTTTATAGGTTATAAAGGTCCTATTTATCCAGACTTGGTTAGGGTTTTTTATTGCAATCTTGCTGAAGAGGGAAAACTGCTTGTCTCTCGCGTTAAGGGTAAAACCATCCGTTTAACTACCAAAACTATTGGAGAAATTCTGAATATTCCTTTTAATGGTGAAAAGTTTTGTCCAAATAAATTATGTGAATGGGGTGATATTTCTAAGTATGATGCATATGTCTCCCTCTGTCGGTTTGACAGACGCACCATGGAACAAAAGAGAGCTCAAGCAGATTCTAAGTATGCCCAGCAACGTTATGGTGTAGGAAATCTTACTGTTGATTATCGGCTTCTACACTATTTTCTTAGCTATATTCTGGTTCCAAAAGCTGGAAATTACTCTCAAATTTTGGAATTTGAGTTGCAAATTATGAATTTCATGTTTGAAGGACGTCAGCTTAATTGGGCATTTTTTGTGAAATCTATTATGTTTGGATCTCGTGAGGCAATAGGCTTACCGTATGCAAAAGAAGTTTCACGAATACTGGAACACTTTGGTGTGGACTTCTCTGATGAAGTGATGTTTACACCTACCAAAGAAAATATGTTGGATTTAGGTGTTTTGCCTAGTATGCGGATAGTATGGAATGAGGAGCTTGAAGCATTTGTGCATAAAGGTGATCATGGACAACCTTCTGATGCTGCACAAGATGACACTGCTGGACCCTCAAACACTGCTGCTCAAGATGATGAAGAGGAAACTGCATCGGATGATGATTATATCTCCAATCAAATGATCATGGCTCGCCTTGATTCCTTCCAAACCTTCTTTCAAACTCAATTCGACAATTTGACAACCTCTATAGACACTCGCTTCCAGAACATCGAAACTACTCTTGCTCGCAATCATACCACTCTTTCTCAAGACATTAGTGACTTATCGGACAAAATCGATCACTTTCACATTCCGACAGATTTTGATTAAGTTTGCTATTTGGCATGTATTTGTACTCATTTAACTATTTGCATTATGTACTACCTTAATATTTGAACTCTTTTGTCCTTTAGATTATGGCGTATTTTGTATTGCTCTACTTCCTACTTGTTATGTAATCTCTATTATGGTGTTATGACTTAAATTTCCCCTCTTTGCTGTTTGTGTTATGCTGTTATGGTGTTATGACTTACCTTTACCATATATGTCTCTTTTACGATTATTTATCTTCTTTTTGATCATGTCAAAAGGGGGAGAAAAAGTTGGTATTGTTGTTGTATTTTAAACCTTGTAGGTACTCAAACACAATTGTGTCAAATCATCACCTACTATGAGGGAGTATGAATATACAATGAGTACGGGGGAGTATGAACATACAACGGAGGTGTATGCATATATGACGGGGGAGAAATGATTTCAACTATACACTTTCTTCACAACAACAAAATTTTGTCATAATCAAAAAGGGGGAGAATGTAAACTACATGTTTTTGATAACAACAAAACCACCGATTATGGATAATGCAACAAGATCAAAAAGAAGATTCATAAGCTTCCTAATAAGCTTCCAAGTAAAACCATAGATGATAAAATGTAAAGGTATATGATACTCATCAATACTTCAAGTACATGAGAACAAGTCGCATTTATACATGCATTTAAAATGTTTTCAAAAGACCAAAACACATTAACAAAGCAGTTGAAAATCAGATTTTTAACTAAGTGTATAAGTGTATTCGAATACACCATATTGTATTCGAATACAACTTAAGTCAGAGGCAAAAATCTAAATGTTGTATTCGACTACAGCAATGTGTAGTCGAATACACTTCAAGTCAGAGACCAAAGTTGCTATGTGTGTATTCGACTACACATATCTGTAGTCGAATACAATCTAAGTCAGAGGCCAAAATTGCTATATGTGTATTCGACTACACATATATGTAGTCGAATACAAGCTAAGTCAGAGGCTAAAATTCACTAATCTGTATTCGACTACACCAATGTGTATTCGAATACAAGATGTAAAATTTGAATTTTTTAAACGTTACAGAGACTTGTATTCGAATACACATATGCTGTATTCGAATACACCTGGAAACATTACAATTTTTCAGATCTGGGATGTCTTTAGAACATTGTAATTTTTCATCAAACCTCTTGGATCAATGGCCACGAATCTGAAGGGATGTTTTATGGAGTATAAATACCCCATAACTTCAGATCAAATAAGAACGATCCTTGAATCAATTCACTGAACAACTTTGAACAAAATTCTGAATTTTCTAAGTACTTGCATTAGATTTTCATATCATTTCAAAAGGTTCTCAAGTACTTGAATTGCTATTGAGTTGTTTATCAATATACCACATATTAGACTCATTCAAACCTGATTATATCATTTGTATAAATTAGTTTAAACTAAGATAGTGGTGTTCTATCTTAGAAGTATTGTTAAAAGTTTTGTAGCAAGAATCCCAGGGTGGGAGTTGTACTTTTCTAACAAGTATTGAATTAATCTCTTGTGGTGTGCAAGAGGACTGGACGTACCCTTGGTTATAAGGGGAACCAGGATAATATCTTTGTGTTCTTTATTTTTCTGCCATTTATCTTTTCCATAAACTATCTTAAATCAGAAAAATCAAACACTAAATCTCTAAAAACAAGAAAATCTACCTACACCTAATTCACCCCCCCCTCTTAGGCGTACTTCTGTTCTTACAATGGGTTTATAAGCCCCATAAAATATTGACTCAAGGCTTTAAAAAAGTTTATTTTGATAGAAGGCCTAATATTAGGGACTTAATAAAAAAAATTTAAAAGCAACTTTAGAATTGAGAACTTTTTTGATAGCTCTACCAACTACCGAAGATGGGAAAATATATAGGGAGAATGTTGGGACAACTTCACAACTAGCCAAAGAAATGATGATCTCAATTTTATAGATATAGAAGGCTTCAACCTAGTCATGTTGGGTAAACAAGGTTGGAAGCTCACAATAAATGCTCATTAGAGTCCTCAAAGCCAAATAATTTTCTAAAAAAGGTTTTTTGGAAGCGGACTTCGGCCACAATCCAAGCTACACTTGTTGGAGCAATATACCTTTGTTGTCACTTGGTTATCGTTAGAAAATTGGTGAATTTGAGTCCGAATGCAAAATTCTAATACATGCACTTATAGAACATAGACAAATTGCTTATGAATTTGGCTCTGCCATAGTTAAGTGTATAGATTTCCTACGCGCTAATCCCAACATTAGGGTAGCTTTAGTTCTGTAAGCAAGTGCTTTAGTTCTTTAAGCAAGTAAATCGAGTGGCTCATACTCTTGCTCGATCGTCTATTTTGCATACTGGTCCTCATTATTTTTATGAGACTCCATATTGTATCACAAATTTGATTAACGAAGAAATACAATGAATCTCTTTTTCCTTAAAAAAGAAATTAATCAAATAAATTACATTCCACGACAAATAAATAGGGTTATTGAAAATATAAAAAGTTACATTAAATAAAATAAAGGGTAGTTTAGAATATATTTTCATGCAATAGGAGACAACTTATCATATTTTCTTTCTTGTAAAAAAAAAAAACTTCTTATAATATATTGGCTTAAATACCTTTTTGGTCTCTTAATTTATTTTAAAAGTTCAGTTTAGTCCTTTAACTTTAAAATTGATCAAATTGATCCATTTACTTACATAAATTAAGATAATTTGGTCTCTTCCATTAAGTTAGTGGTAAACGGTGTTAAACCTCAATGATGTATCATATATGCAATATATATGTGAAATAGGTAAACATGTTGAAAAAAATCAATTAATGGTCTTCCTCGCAATTTTGTGAAATGGAGATTTGTTTTAATGAAGTAGTTGTATATATTCTTCGAAAGTTTTCCCCACTTTACTCCTTCTTCCCCAAAATAATTTAGGGTTCATTAAATGTCAATCTTTCTAAAAATTTCTTGTTGTTTATGCAAAAAAAATGTGAACAAATTCAGCTCGTCCTCTTCCTCACAACCTTATGAATTTAGAAATTTGTTTCAAAATATTGATTTTTTGGTTCAGGAAACAGAAGAAATTTTGGAATTTTTAATTGTATTGATGTATTATGTGTTAGTGTAGTTTGTATTTTGAGATGTAATGTGTACAGGTAATGAAACTATTGTGCCACCATTGCTTTATGTGTTTATTTAAAAAGAAAATGACATTGTTGTATTATGTATTGATATTATATTGAGTATAAAAATATACTTAAAAAATATACAGTTTGGTCCCTTAAATTATGTCAAAAATTTAGTCTAATCCCTTAATTAATATATAAAGTTCAGTTTTGTCCCTAATCCTAAATAGAGTAAGCGACACATGAAATCCTTATAAACTACTAATTTGATTTTGACTAACAAAATAGACACAAGGACCAAACAAACATAAGTTAAAGGACCTACTTGACCATTTTGAAAGTTATAAGACCAAACCGAACTTTTAAAATAAGTTAAAGGGTCAAATACATATTGTAACATGTTTTTATTGATATTTCATATTAAGAATATGAGTACTCCTTCCGTACACTATTATAAGAAAAAACTATTTAATGATTATTAAGAAATTGAGTTAAGTGTAACTATTTTTTAAATTTCATCTAAAATATAAGTCAACTTTATGAAATTGTCATTTTTTTAATATCAAATATTCAACTACATGTATTAAATATTTTTGAATCATATGAAGAGTAATATAGAAATAATAACACTAAATAATTCAAAATAATTAATTTTTATTTATAATACTACCAAATAAAGACATATACTGATTGTTGCAGGAAGTGGCCTTGCCCCTCCTCACCTAGCAACTTATATAACAACTATATATAAATTAATAGTATTATATATGTAATCATGTACGTTGAGATATTCTTTTACATCAAGCCAACAAGTTATTAAATGTAAGTCATCATCTTAAATTTTAGGTCAACATCCCAACATTCTTCATCTAAGTGAATTTTTGAATGTATTGTATATATTCCAATTGCTCTAATATAATACATTAAGATGAGTCATAAAAAATATGGGAAAAATATATTTGATATGAATCTTCATCTATTAAAAAATATACCGTGATCAAATAGTTGAAAACTTGTTTATAGCCCATTAGGATAATTATCAATAGATGAATTAATTTTTCCAACATTAGGGAGAGATAATAAGCTATTGAAAATGTGAATTAGAAGTTCAAATGAATTACTTGAAATAGATTATTATTTTATAGTGATCCTTGTACAAAGCAATGTCAACCAAAATTGCAAAACATAATTCATTTGCAAAGTTAAGTAAGACTAATATCAGTTGCTAATATACTTTTATCAAAATAGATGTCCATGTTGGACAATATAATATTGAAAATGGGTCTCAAGTGGTTCCAAAGATAAAAAGGACCAATTCAAACTAATGATTATATGAAACTCTTGAATGACTTAATTTATGTGAGGTATACAATTCAAACTATCAAAGAAATGACTTAAAAATGAGTAAGTCTCTTTATACGCTCAAACACTTTAGATGGACATTGTGTAATATTATTATGTGAATATTTTCTAAATGAGGTTATGGAAATGACATTATTTAAAATATGATTGTTTAAAGAAATAGTTTGAGATGAATATTAAGTAATGAAAAAGTTTTGTCTGAGATTAAAAAATGAGCATTTAAAGGATATTTTTGTGAATTATGAAACTTATATAGAAAAGGTCATAAAATGGTTTTACATGGGAAAATAAAATCAGTTGTGCATGCTGATTATTTTAAGATCACCAATTGTGAACAATGTCTTTTTAGAGTTCAAGAAAAATATAATTTCTACTTGGTCCTGAAGTACGATATATCAATGCAATCAAACGCTAATGTATCTTGCTAATTATTTGGTGTTGGTCTATTAGACAACTATACATATACTTCTTTACATATACAACAACATTGAAACAAAGTCAACTATATACTCTTTTATATTAGAGATATATTTTATTTGTCTAATTCTTATAATGATATATATCAAAAAGAAGTTATTTGTTTATATGAGGAAGTACAATCTTTGAAGTAACAATGTCAATTATAAGGAACGAGGGTTTGAATTATAATTACCCATTTTTAAAAATTCCTGTTTAAAACTGAAAGTTTAACTCAAGATTGATCTTGGTTATAAACGAAGAACGATCCTAGTTAGTGAAAAATAGCAATATCAATTTTATCAATATAAAAACTGATTGTAAAGCATATAATAAATAGAGATAGAGATAGAGAGATCACACAAGCATATATCCTGGTTCACCCAAACACGGGTTACGTTCAGTCCTCACAAATGTGAGATTTTCCACTAAGTGCTCAAAGCAAGATCGTTCTTGGTTTTTCACAGATCAATCTTGATCTTTACACAGTTTCTACCTTTCTACCTAGAAATGATTTTCACAGGTTTACCTTACACTATTTCAGAAAGCATTTTGCAATCTACCTTTTAAAACATAAAATGATTTTTACACACTACTCAAGCTATGTTATCAAAAATAGCCTTGAGTTACAAAGTAATGATTTTGAGAATGTTAGAATATGAGTATTGCTCAACTCTTGTTTGAGAAATAGATTCTATATTTAGAACTCAATTATTAGTGATTGTAACACAACACAAAGAATGGAACTGCAAGCGTGAGAATGATTTTGAGAAGCTTGAGTATGATTGAATGATTTATGCTTTGCTTGGCACTTTGAGTTGTGTTTTGTTTTTCATCTTGAAGCTGTATTTATAGGCTTCAAGAGAGCTTAGGACAACTCATTTATCCGTTGAAATAAGGCCAGCTGTCATGAGAAAGTGGATGGATAAGATCAACCAAAAAGCAAGAGAGTTCAAGCTGAATCTAGGAACGTTCTTGACATCCAAGATTGTTCTTCCAATTAGTTGGAGATAAGCTGACTTGTACTTGTGATCCTGTCAATTGTATGAGATGATTTCTAGCTTTAAGTCAAGTGTGTAGGTCTTAATTGAAAGTACAACTTCAGTGTACTTTACAGCCTGTAAATTTGTACTTGCATTTGCCTCACTTGAAGTATGATCTTTCTTTGTGCTTTTCATGAAGTATGTCTTTGATCATTCGAATTATGGAATAATTCTGACTTAGATTGATCCTTGCTTATTCTTGATGAAGGTGTGAGATGAATAAAGCTTTTAGGATTCAATCTTTCACAAAGGAAACTGATCGTTCTTGTTTAAGACATATGTGGAGAACGTTCTTCGTTTTCTAGAAATATGTCAAGAACGTTCTTCGTTTTACTGAAATATGTCAAGAACATTCTTCGTTTTACTGTTTTTGCTTTCTTGATTTTAATGAGATTTGCTTTGAAATACTTGGTACCTATCTTGTTTTGACACACTCAAATACACATGTTAAATACCAAAACTTAGAATCATAATTATAATTCTTAATTAACCTTTTGTTTAATTATCATCAAAACATTAATTTGAGAGTTTTTCTTAACAATCATTTTATGGAGATATGTGAAACAAATCATAACAACAATATTATCAAATGATGAGAAAATTTTAAAATAACACGAGACAAGTCAAAAATATTTATGGTTGAGGCCTATGATTTAATGCCTACAAAGTACTAATGGTTTATGTTCCATAAATATTTGTACAACAGTTCTTTATTAAGATAATATTGCATGCATTGCTCAGTTGAGATAATGACACATTAAAAATGATAGAACAAGACAAATTCCAAAAAAAATATGTAATGTTCGTTATCTTCTATTAAGGGATGATACAAACATCAACAAAATCATTTATGTGACAATATCTGATACATCATTCCAAAGTCATCGTCAAAGAAATTTTTACAACAACTACTAGAAAGGATTGATCTTCGTCATTCCAAGGATCATGCCTACACGAGGGGGATAAATAAATATATTATGCACTATATTTTCCTTCACCATGGTTTTGTCTATTGGGTTTTCCTGATAAGGTTTTTAATGAGACAATTCTTAAAGAAATGATGATATACTATTTTTCCTTTGCTAGAGCTTTTTCCTACCAGATTTTTTCTTGTAAGATTTTAACGAGACATATTATCTATAGGGAGAGTGTTATGAATATTAAGTCCACTAAACCCATTACTGAATGTCAATATATTTGTGCCTTATAAATAGGTTTCATATTATTATAAAAACTACATAAATAAGATAATAGTATTATTCACTCTATCTTCTTCTCTTTTCTCTCTTCCTTCCTTCATCTTTATTCTCTTATAACTTACTCTTGATTTGATTCGTTTCACAACATGTCTCTAAATATGAACCCCTTTATATTTGTTAGATATATTGGTTGTTTTTTTTTTAAATTTATTCCTTATTAATATTTTCGCTTACTTGCAATTTTAGTCCCCTTATTTTTATCAATTCACGACATTGGTTTCATATTTTAAAATCTGAGAGTTTTGATATCTCATTCTGATTTTTTAAATAAAAATAGCTATGTGTCATGTTTTAAATATCATGTCATATGATACGATAATGTAAAATGATTAACACATAAAATCATAATAAAATCCTCTAAAAAAATTAACTTTCAACTTCATATTTTTTTATTTGTAATTTAATTAATAAAATATAAATAATAAATATATCTAGATGATTAAATATCATGAAATTATATGACACATCATTTAAAATATGTCAAATTTCATTTTTTTAGTTTAATCATGTTAGAGAGGGACCAAAACTGCTGACTTATAAAATAGGAGGACCAATTTCACGACTAAGTGAAAATAGAGGGACCAAAAATGCAATTAAACATAATACTTTCAATTTGTATTGAAACATATAAAATCAACATTAAATACATTTATGTAAAGAATAATTTATTAATTAATTTTGCTACCTACACCCTCTATTTTGCTACCCACACCCCATCAAATTTTTATAAAATTAGAACATCAAAAATCACCTTTACTATTTCACTCATTTTTAAACTTTATTTTGTCTCTTTCCCTCTTCATCACCATCATTCATCTCATAATATCTCAAACCCTTATCACATACTCATAACTTACACCCCACAACCCTCATCTTCTTATTATGCTTAAGGCTACCAACAATGTAAGTTTACTGATTTGTTGAGTTTTTTTTTTCTTCCAAAATCTAGAAATTTTATGTGATTTGTCTTCACGTACATGTTAACTAATACATTGTACACAAACTTAAATCATGTATCCTTACATATTTTATGTTTGTAAATGTATGTAACCTGAGTTAACGTATGTAACACCCCGATTTTTTTTTACAGCGTGAGTGTATTCTAGACAAAGTCAACAAATATTTACAAGCAGCGGAATAATTTTTTGAAATAAAAATCCAAAGTATTCAAACATCAAAATACACCAGGGCTATGAGGCTTATCGATCATAGCTCATATCCTAGGGGTATTCTCGGCAGACCTGTACAAAAGTACTGCCCCAAGAATTTTAACTTTTCCCACGTCACATCAAAAAGTGGAACATGGACCCATCAAAAGAAAAGACATCAAACAGTTTAAGCATGGATACAATTTTCCAAAATAAAATAAATACAATCACAAAAGAAAGGAATATAGTCCTTATACAACCACCTAATCTAATCATGCTACAAAAACTACACAACCCAGGTGATCTCCATGCGCCCCGCAAGATCCTCCTGACACAGCTTCAGTCAGGTATGACTAACTACTTTCCCATCTCCAGGGTACTAACCGGTAGGATGATCTTGTTTATCATTTGAGGGCAAAGCCCAAATTTCCATAATAATTGTAAAGGTCACCAACCAAAATTAACAAATATCACATAGCAAAATTCTTATATTTTCAAATGCTTAAAAGAACCTTTCGTCTTAGCATACTCCTCGAAAGGGTTTTCATATCTCCAAAAATGCATAAACAACGTTGAAAAATGAAGTTTTGACAAACTGCATTGTCGTAGTCGAATACAATTGAGAAAATGCAGATTTTCAATTCTAAAATGGCTCTGAATCAATCAACACTTCAAACATTAATATTATCAATTATGAACACATAATTAACACCAAATTAATCTCCACAAATTCACATCTCAAATTTCACACATCGAATATTCATTAAATCAATTTAAAAACATAAATACATCAAAACTTAATCAACCCAACTTCACACCTCAAAGCAATTACAATAAATCACAACAACAACCGAATATGTATATACAATCGTCAAAATATAACAAACATGACTCGCGTGCCAAGCACCCTAATGCAATGCATATATGCCAAAATGCATGATTCCAGAATTCCAAACCAAAACCCTCCTCGAGGGGCGTAAATCATAATTGTACAGCCTCTCACAGACCAGTACTAATTACTGAGGTGAAATCTCTCACGGATCAGCACGATTTACTAGCGTGCAGTCTCTCACAGACCAGCACGACATACAAGAGTGCAGTCGCTCACAGACCAGCACAATTTTCTAGAGTGCAATCGCTCACAGATCAATATATTCTAGAGTGCAATCTCTCACAGATTAGCACGATGCGACAATCCCCGCAAAGATAAGATGAACCAACAATTCACATGGCATCATCCCGTGGCCCATCACGGTCACCACTATCACCATGGCCCCATCGCAATCACCATGTACTATGAAATGCATGAGCATACTCTAACTCTTTTCACCATAATCATTAAGTAAATGCAGCTATTAAAAGATTCCCCATTTTTAATATTCATTTAACACTAATGATTTTTCAAATACAACACAGAACATACTCAAACATATTTATTCACACCAATTTAAATTTCCACAACCACACATAAATCACATCTCCAAATTCCATCCACACCTAAATTGAACTAAATTCATTTTCCACCAAGTCACACATAAATTTCATCTCATAAATTCATAATATTACTTATGAACACATCAATTTCACCTAACATGAATCATCAAAATTTTCAAACATTAATCACCATATTCAATCTCCAAAATTTTCAACCATAAATCACCACAACAACATTAATATATCAGAGTTCTCCCTACCGCTAACTCGGTGCCAACGGTCTCGATTCCTTTTCGTGACTCAAGGAGCTAACTACATAAACATGAATATTTATAACGATTTATTCACAATAAAACTAATCCACACGCAACAATATTCCTAAAATTAAATCTTTCTCAGACACCAAACTCTTAAAATTAAATAATCTATATTATTTACTTAAAACAAATATTGTCCAAATTTATCATTCACATACTCGACTATTAAGGCACCGAAATATTTGAGTTAATAAAATACTATAAACTTTTTTTCTTTTTCAACTCAATCAAAGAGTAATTAAAAGAGTAACATTTTAAACTCTAACCATTTTTAATTTCAATCTGTCTTTTTGCTCAAACTCTTGAACTTAGTTAAAATTTGAACTTTTTCACAATTTTAACAACTCTAAATTTTTCGTAAAATTTCAACTTCAGTTCAAACTCATTCATTTGAAAGTAACTCATTACGTAACTCAAACTCATCAAATTTAATTACCGCCAATTCACACCAACAACAATCAATTCAATTCCACGACACACATATAACACCTCAATTAAATTTCAACAATTCAAACCTAACTCACCCAATTTCAAAACTCCACATTTTTACACATAAACCACCAAATTTCATCAATTCATTTTTCTACAAAATCCACAAATAAATCACATCTTAAAAATTCATAATAATAATTATGAACATATAAATCACACCAAACTTGAATCACCATAAACCACACCTCAAATTTAAATTCCACTAAATTACACACAATCACATTAAATTAATTTTTCACAAAATCACACCTCAAATACATCAAATTTCTTTTCCACAAAATCACAAATAATGTCCTAAATGCAAACTAAAAGTTTGGAAGGAGCCCTTACCTTAACGATAGCTCTAACATGCGATTACGGTACCGTAATTAATTATGGTAAAATTTAAGTTCGTGATGTCGCGTCGAAAACTAGCTCACTAGCACCGCAGCGTGGCAATGAGTAACTTTCTCTTCTGTCACTTCTCAAAATGAAGCTTAGATCTAGAAGAAAAGTGAAGATTTTTGTGTTTGTGGGTTTTGAAAATAACTCAAATTTTGAAACAGAGATGGAGGAAGAAGAAAGAATCGCTTTTCTGTTTCTCTCTGTTTCCTTGCTTACTACTATATATATATATATATATATATATATATATATATCCTTGCTTTCTTATCTATATATATATACATACATTACTTTATATATATATATAAATATATATACTTAAACTAATAATATATATATATATATATATATAATAATAATAATAATAATAATAATAATAATAAATATCTAAATAAATATTTAAACTAGTTATTTTTATAAAAATCATCATTACGCTTGTCACATCGCATCACATCACAAACCACTTTTTCAAAAAAATATGTACTCTCGCCATAATTCAATGGGCAGATGAATTTTTCTGAAAAATGCTGCATCTCAGAAATTTTTTCTTCGATAAAAGATTCACCGTAATTAAATAAAATTATTCATCGACGAATAATTTTAATCGGGTCTTTAAAAAGATATTTTTAGCATTTAACTCACAAAATACCATAAAATTGGCTAAAAAACCTCAGAAATTCAGCACAAAATTCCCCAAAATACATAAATTAGAATTTAAAATTAAGGGTCTTACAACGTACATGTACATAAACCGGGTTCAAGTACATGTACATAAACTAAGTTCAAGTACATGCAAAATTTTACAGTGAATAGGAGAAATGCGTACTTGAACCCAATTTACGTAAATGCACGTAAACTGATGTCAAGTACATGTAAAATTTTGCAATGAATAGGAGAAGTGTATACGTGAATTGGGAAGTCGTATACATACATGAACTAAGCTCACGTAGTGTGTGTAAATTTAGTTCAAGTAGCAAAACATTGAAGAAGAGAGTTTGAGAGGGAATGAGAGACGATGGAGATAAAAATGAAGGAATGTTGTGTGTTTCAAGATGGAAGAGCAAAGAAAAATGGTTGACAAATTTGATTTAATGATAAAGACAATGTAATTTATTTTAATAATGGCATGATTGTAACTAATAAAATAGAGGATGTGAGTAGCAAAATTATTTAGTAATAATCATAAAAAAGTATGCACATTAATTATACTCTGAATTTTTCTAAATACATGTGAAATATATCACAAAGGCTTATAAAAATTGGATGTAAAAACAAATACATTAATATTATTATATTATTATTTTTAGGTTCAAAGTATTATAAATTTTGGTATTCTGCTAACTAAAATTTAATATATTTTTTCTTCGTATAATATTAATTAGAGTAGTATTTAATTATTTAGATAGTGATTAAAATATGATAATTTTTTATTTTGTTATCAAGATATAATAGTTTTTTTTTTTGTTATAATAGAGATCAAAGTATATTTAACCACACGACTTTAATATATTTCTTTATAACAAAAATTTAGGATGAGAGATAGTTGATTCATCCAAAGCAGAAAATACTAAAGTTTGAATACAAAATTAATATTTATCTCTGTTAAAAAGTCGTACTCAATTAAGAAACCAAACTGTTTTTGGCAATTAGTTAGTTAGGTGTAACTACTTGTAACTACTTTAGTCAGTTAGTTTGTTACTTCAAAGTTGTAAACAACTGTATATAAACCAAGGCAAGGCTGAAAACAGACAGAGACAAAAGTTAGAATGAAAAGTTGCAGTTTTTACAAAGTGTAGAAAAACTGGCAGCATAAAAGCAAAACAATAGTAATCATCTTCATCTCATTATAATGATCATTCAAGTCATATTCTATCCCTCAGACGTAGGAGTCTCTAACCTGACTTAACAAGTGTGTGTGTTAATCTTAGCTTAACAAGTTCTAAATTCTGCTTAAAATAGATCAATCTTCGTTTCAGTTAGAAAACAAAGAACGTTCTTAAGATTGAGCTGATCAATCTTCGTTTTCTATTTCAATCATTCTGCATTTTTTTTGGACAAAACCAAGAACGATCTTAGTTTTAATTACTCATTGATCTTCGTTTGTCACAACAACTGGTATCAAGAGCACATGAGCATTCGATTCAAAGGAACGATGGCATCAACAAAGTATGCAATTGAAAACTTCGATGGAAAGAATGATTTTGGGTTATGGCGTCTCAAGATGAAAGGGTTGCTGGTTCATCAAGGTTTGACAGAAGCATTGTGAGAAGAGAAAGACATGGCATCCACATTACCAGAAAATGAGAAGAAGGATATCATGGACAAGGCTCATAGTGCTTTAATCTTCAGTCTTGGAGACAAGGTTCTAAGGGAAGTGTCAAAGGAGACCTTTGTAGCAGGTATTTGGCTCAAATTAGAATCTTTATACATGACAAAATCATTAGCGAATCGTTTGTACTTAAAACAAAAATTATACACTTTGAAGATGCAACCTGGGAGGTCAATTGAAAATCATATGGATGAGTTTAATAAGATTGTGTTAGATCTTGAAAATATTGATGTAAAATTGGATGATGAGGATCAAGCCATGTTGTTGATAAATTCATTACCAAGCTCTCTTGAAAATCTGTGTGATACATTTCTTTACGACATAGATTATTTGTCATTAGAAGAAGTATAAGATGCACTAATCTCCAAATAATTGAAGAGGAAGTCAAATGGGAAAGAAGAAAGCAGTGGTGGTGAGGGTGTTGACACCTAATTTTGTCCGATTTTTTATTTATTTTTTACTTTTTATTAATAAAGGAAATAATAATAATAATGACAATAATAATAAATATATAAATATATGTGAAGAAATAAAAATAAAGGAAACTGAAAAGAAATGAATTGATTGTCATAAAAATCGATGCAATGATGATCAAAATAAATGAAAAAAAAACAGAAAAGAAATTGATTGATAGTCATAAAAATCAGAATAATGGTGATCAATTGAATAGAAAAGAAAACCGAAGAAATGAATCAATGGTAATAAGAATCGGTATAATTGTGGTCAATTAAAAGAAAAGAAACCGAAAAATAGATTAATAGTAATCAATTGACAATTATTCTTTTGTCTTTTGAAATCTACACCAAAAAATCTATAAATAGGCTGCCACAAGAGCACAATGAGGGGCACAATTGAAAACACAAATTGAGAGCATAGAAAAAATAGAGAGATTAATTAGCAAAGAGAAGAAGAGAGTCTGATCTTGAAATAATCAGTCTAGCAAGGTATCATTTTCTTATTCTTTTCTATATTCTGCTTATTAGTTTTTTTTTTTTTGTATCTTTTTTAAATATATATATTTTTTGCTATTTCTATTTTTTTGTTTATAAAAAAAATAAACTCATATGTTAAGCTTTCATTTTATTTTTTTAAATCGTTTAATCCTAAAAATTGTTTTCTTTGTAACATAAAATAAATAATAAAAACGAATATAACTAATTGATGTCTATAGATCAAGAAAACAAATTTCATCATATTGTAATGTATAGAAAATTCATAATACGTCTTTATAAAGAAAAAATAATAAAATTATAACAGATAAATGTTTTTTACCCTTAAGATTAAAATTAATGGTTGTTGCCGCCGGATGAAATTCATCCTCGCTCGCTACACCATATTATTTACTTTCATCGTTGGTGGCCTTTGTGTCGCGACAAATCCGACAACGTACGAACAAATTATTTAACATATTATTTCACCGTCGTGTCCCTTTGTCTCGTTCACAAACCGCCACGTTACGAAAATCTTTTTCTTAAAAAAAATTAATTTCTTTTTTCGTTAAAACAAACAAATATTATTATTATTACTATTATATTTATTATTATTATTATTATTATTATTATTATTATTATTATTATTATTATTACACTTTTATTTTTTTTAACACGTATATAAATAAAAATAATAATAAAATCGGTCAACACACCAAATATTTTCTATCCAAGAACTACGTGTGTTTTGATTTCCCTATTGCACCTAGGGATACGTAGGAGCAAGGTCCTCCCCTTGTCAAACCAAATTAATAAAAAAAAATATTTTTCTTCTTTCATTAATGTAAATAATTTAATTTTTTTATTATTCTTTTTGGGGTAAAAACAAATAAATAAATAAATGGTTTTTATATAATTAATTATAGGGTAACCGTTTTAACGGACGTTGTAGGGTGATAATACTTCCCTACTCGTAATCGACTCCCGAATCCAAATTTTTTGTTGAAAAATATTATTTTAGGTTTTATCCAATTTTCCCTTTAATAAAAATAAAATTGGTGGCGACTCCTTTTTCGCGGACAAACCGGACGCGACAGCTGGCGACTCCGCTGGGGACTTTTGAGAGTCAAGCCCAATCTAATTAATTATATATAGTTATTTTATTATTTTATTTATATTAACCCTATTGTTTTATTTTTTTATTTTTTTATTTTGTTAATATAATTATATGTGTTTGGTCAATTTATTTTTATTGTGATGATTTTTTTTATCTTATTTATTTTTTATACATTACCCTAACACAACTCACACACTTATGAGTGGGCTCTATACCCGGGCTGAGTGCAAACCTAAGATAAGTTAGAGATTGTGTAATGATAATCTTCTGGATGTACATCCTGTTTGGTTGTCATGAAAGTCTCACCTAGAGTTGACCTTTTCTAGAATATTGCCATTTTAATAGTTTACCTATTAATTGGTTTAATATTTTAGAATTGAGTTATGTGCTCTAGGAGCCAATTTAGAACTATAGAGCCACCCATAGTAAAGGTTCACAATAAAAAATCATCAAATAAGAAAAGAACCATATAGGACATAATCATGTATGTTTCATCCTTTACTTCATTTTACAACATATTTTTCTTTTTTCTCATTTTTTAGAAAAAATATTGCATATTAGGAGTTAGTAAAATGTTTCAGTTAAATGCATAATCATTTCATTCATTTTTTTTACATTCTCATAACATTTTCCTTCAACAAAAAAAATAAAAAGACAAAAGACAAAAAAAAAAAGCAAAAAGAAAAAATATTGTGACACCCTTATCGGACATGTTCCCGAGTTAAAATCATGGATGAATTGAAACATACAAAGATGATCTAAACCAATTGAAAATTCATATGGCTAAAAGATTGGAAATCTTACAAACTCTCGATACTTGAAATCATGGGGATCCTTCATGAAAAAAAAAACTATCACGAAAAACTCATTTGTTACCCATTTGATTTCATAAGTCTAACAATTATCACCTTTTAGTCTACTTTTTGGTTATACTCTATCTAAAGCCACTTGTCCACAAGATTTGAACCTGATACTAATTAGATTCATATTCATCATACACCCCCTACTTCTGAGTCACGAACATACTTCAGTGGCTTTCGTCACAAGTAAATCTCTAGAAGTTGGGTCGTCTATGTTGAACTTTCATCACTACCGATTATTATTTGATATCATCAATCTAAAAAATGGCAAACCTTGTATGAATTTTTTATGACTATTGAAGAAAAAACCTTGACTAAACACAACTTTGAAGTTATTGACTATGTTCTCCCATATATATACAAGGGACAAGTTTCCCTATGATTGTTAATGTTATTTAATTTGATCCTAACATATAGATCATATTGATGTGCCTCAATATTTTGAATGTCAATAAATGCATTTTGTATTGTTTCCTTTTCCATTCTCACTCATCATATATTTCACAACCTCTTACCAAACATTATTTTTCTTTCTCTTCATTAAAACATATACCAAATATATTTGGAAGTAGTTCATTCATAATAAAGTTTTCTAAAATCTCATACATAATTTCGATCATGCTATAAATTCCACGGAATGTGAGACCGATACAAAAATCCACTATTTGGATGGACTTCGATATGTTGGGGCATGAGATTAACGTCACGTTAATCCCCTTAGACAAGTGGTTTTATCTTAATCATTGTCTGAATATGTTTCGAATATGTCAATCATGTGGGGAATTTCAAGTTTGTGCCATGGATATTCTAGCCGCCTACGAATTGAAAATGAAGATGTTGAACGTACATGAGGCTTGAATGTAATCCTCAATCAACTAAATCAAGAATGGAAAAGTTGGAATAAGAAGATGATCATTTTGTATATACATATTAGACAAATGTCTAAAAAAATATTGAAGTCATTTTCCATCATGTCCCTCAATAATATAATCAACTAGCTGACTGTAGCTACTCTATCTTCAATATTCAAAGTAAGTCACGATGAAGAACAGTCACTCACAAGAATAAAATTCACGACTATCAAATGTATAAGAAAAGTATATGGAAAATTCTCGTGCCAAACATTACCTCGTGACTATAGAATACCCTCCATGAGTATCAACCTATAACTGGGGTACCCCTTTATTTCTTATTATATAGAATAAAGGCAGTGTGACCCACTCAAACAAAAACCTCTTATCAAGAGTAATGATATGTGTTGACTGATTGAATTCAATTCAAGAGAAATGTTGATTGCCTCATGTCACGGAAAATTATTTCAAAGATCTTTAAAGAAGAACATATGAACTTCGGAGCTTCAAAAGAAAGAATAGCACTCAAGAAGGTTTCACATATCTAAATGGACTACCAAGATAAATGAACTCCTAACTATATAAGTCCCCAATACCATAAAAAAAAATACATTCAATTGTGGCTCTGATCCACACTAATATGGATCAAGAAGAGTTATCACTACTTGCAGACATTGATGCTTCAAAAAGTATTACATCTAAATGAAGACCCGCTAGGTTGAAAATCCAAAAGGACGACCTAAGCAAAAATTAGGGTGAAAAATCATAATAATAATAATAATAAATACCTGCTAGGCTGAAAACCTGAAAGGGCGACCTAGGCAAAAATTAGGGTACAAAAAATAATAATAAATACCCGCTAGGTTGAAAATCTGAAAGGGCAACCTAGGCAAAAATTAGGGTACAAAAAATGAATAAATACTCGCTAGGTTGAAAACCCGAAAGGGCAATCTAAGCAAAAATTAGGGCCACAAAAAGTATAGAATGAAAGAAGATCACTTGTTTGAGAATCTAAAAAAGGATGATCAAAGAATATAACTTACATACACACATCAAAGTCGAAGCTGAACATATTCTGAAAGACTGTGAATATAGATTGGAGGAAATCATATCTTCCAAAGTAGGTTAATAACATGATTGAAATTGTGGCATGAGTTATTAGCACATTTATTTTATGAAAAACTACTAACAAATTGGGTCATTTACCCATATGAGACCACCTTATCTTCTTTTCTTTCTATCAATATTTTTTTTGTACCATAGATTTTTTCATTAAATATCATTGTCTGAACCATCCTTCACTACTTTCTTGTGTTATAAATCTTTCTTTTTTTTTTTTTTTATTTTCAAAATACATTTTTATGATAATCATATGTTGGGGCACAAATTATGTGAATGTCAAGAGGTCAAAACTAGTATGATGTCTTTACATGTAAGGCAGGGGCAACTAAAGATCAAGTCGATGATGTAAGAAAAAATCTCTTTAAAGATTAAAAGGACAATCACCACCACTTATTTGAAGTGGTGCACATTTTTCATCCATGAATCAAGGATCATGTCCGTAAAGAGGTGAAAGAAATAAAAAAAAAAAATTGAAAAAAAAAGTTGATTGAAAAAAAATAAAAAATAAAAAGATCAAGATGAAGGAAAATGTTCATTCATTAAATGCATTCATGACATTTCATATTTAGTGGTTAAATTTAAATTTGAGACACTAACCCACACCATATTATTTAAAAGACGGGACATTGACCCACACCCTCTGATTTAAGAGCAGGGATGACTGACCCTCATCCTCTGTTTTAAGAGCTTGGTTGACTAGCCTTCAACATCTGATTTAAGAGCTAGGTCGCCCCCACAAAATTTATGTTGATATATTTGCTGATGAATTCTGAGTCTCATAGGAAGCTATTATAGAAAATACTAAATGAAGTCCACATCACTCAAGATATCACTTGTGACAAATGTGGAGGCATTGTAAATAACATTACTACTAACAGTCACATAACCTTCATAGATGACGAACTGTGCATCGAAGAAATAGGCCATAACAAAGAGTTGCACATATCAGTAATGTGCCTCGATCATATGATATCAAGAGTCCTTGTTAAAGCTTTCGATGGGAGTCTAGAGAAATTATGGGATAAATTGAACTCCCATTTCAAATAGGCCCGATCACTTTTGAAATCACGTTACATTTGATGGATATTGTACCTGCCTATAGCTGCTTATTGAGGAGACCATGGATCCATTCTATTGGTGTGGTGCCATCAACCCTACATCAAAATCTAAAGTATATGATATATGACCAATTGATAACCGTGTCAGAAGAGAAAGACTCGTTGGTGAGTAAGTTTTCCACCACACCGTACGTTGAGACGATAGAGTAAGCTCTGGAGATCGCCTTCCAAACACTAGAAATAGTGGACAACGCTTACGTCGAGATGACAACATAGAACTACATCTATCAAACACAACTATTATGGTGGTTAGATTCATGTTAAGCTGGGGGCATCATCCATGACACGGTTTGGGGAAGAATGAAGAACGACTCAAAGGACTGATAAAACTTCATGAGAATAGAGATAAATAGGATTTAGATTACGAATCAACCAAAGTTGACAAGCAAAGATTGGCCATATAAAAAAAAGGAAAGACAAACAAGATTCGTATTGCAGTAGCTAGAGATGATTTGTCCATCGATGATGCTAATCGGGTTCGTCCATACGATAAAAAAAACAAAAATTAAGAATTAGGAGATAATCAAGTTTGCCTATAGTATTCGATGCAATTCCCATTCTTGAGAATAATTCATTCGCATATGATTGTACTAAAATTCTGCCACATAACTTTGACCATCTTACTAATCAGGCAATAAAAGATAATGAAGAAGCTTATGAATTTCCCCTAGAATCGTTAAAATTGGCAGAAAAATAAGGCAAGACATTATGTCCCATAAGGAATCAATAAAAGTGATTAATCTATGGAAAGAAGAAAATAGAAAGGAAATTAAAGTCAACACTATCTTAAAGTAAGAAGTATATCATGAACTAATCAAAATTCTACACAAATAGAAAGATATTTTTGCCTCATCATATCAGGATATGTATGGATTGGATACTAGCATAGTGGAGCATAAATTTCTCTTAAAACCCAATTTTTCTTCGGTCAAACAAGAATTAAGGAGAATAAAGCCCGATATGTCATTAAAAATCAGGGAAGAAGTAAAAAAATTGATGTTGGGTTCCTAGTTGTGGAAAATTATCCCCAATGTATAGCCAATATTGTATCGATGCTGAAAAAGGATGGCAAAGTTCGAATGTGTGTCGACTATAGGGACCTTAACAAAGCCAATCTTAAAGATGAGTTCTCGTTACTTGACATCGATATTTTGGATGACAATATGGCTCACCATTCACTTTTTCTCCTTTACGGATGGTTGCTCATGATATAATCAAATCAAGATGGCAGTCGAAGACATGAAGAAAAAAAAAACACCTTTCATCGCCCCTTAGGGAACATTGTGTTTCAAGGCAATGCCTTTTGGTCTAAAGAATGTTGGGGCAATCTACCAAAAAGCTATGGTAACTTGATTATACGACTTGATACATAAAGAGATATGAGTTTATGTAGATGACATGATTGCTAAGCCACAAACAAAAGAAAAACATGTGATTGATCTAAAGAAACTCTTTGAAAGATTCCAAAAGTTCAAGCTAAAACTTAACCCCTTCAAATGCACTCTAGACGTATGGTTGGATAAAGTGTTACAATATTTGGATAGTCAAAAAAGAATAGAGGTTGACCCATATAAAGTTCGAGCCGTTTTGGAAATATCTCCCCAAAGTACAGAGAGAGATTCACGGTTTTCTTGGGAGACTAAATTATATTTCAAGATTTATATCACAACTAACTACCACTTGTGAATCGATCTTTAAAGTTTTACGGAAAAAATATCAAACGGTTATGTAGAAGGAAGATTGTAACATAAAAACATAAAAAAATAAAAAAATAAAAAAAAAAATAAAAAAAGTTATTCAGAAAATGGTTATAACACACAAAGATTGACATGAGATGTTGTCGTTTGCACTACACGGGTATCGTACCTCGATATGCACTTCAACTAGGGCAACCCCTTTTTGTCTGGTATGTGAGATGGAGGTTGTACTGTCTGTTGAAATAGAAATCCCATTTGCTGAGAGTATTAATGAAAATCGAACTAGAGGAATCAGAATGGCTACACACCTATTTCGATCAATTAAATTTAATTGAAGAAAAAAGGTTGGCGAAAAGGATTGAAAAGAGCGTACAAAAAAAATACGTCCTCAAGAATTTTGGGAAGGAGACCTGGTGATAAAAAAGATCTTACCCATTCAAAAGGATTATTGTGCAAAATGGTCCTAACTATGAGGGTCCATACGTCTTAAAGAAAGTTTTCTCAGGTAGGGCCTTGATCCTCAAGAATATGGATAGAAAAAATTTAATTCTCCCTTAACCTCAAACGTCATAAAAAAGCAACATATTTTAATAAAAAAATACCCGTTAGGTTGAAAGTCTAAAAGGAAGACCTATGAATATCTGTTAAGTTCAAAACCTGAAAGGGCAACTTGGGAGAAGAAGAAAAAATGTATAGTCAAAAGGACATGATCAACAATATGGATCAGACTAGAACACGAGAATAAAAGTTGTTTACAATACAAGACAACAATATAAGATCCAACTTAGGATCACAACAATAATTATTTAAAAAAAAAAGAGAAAGAAAGAAAAAGAAAAAAGAGAAGAGGACGAAAGAGACATCAAAGATATCAAGTTCAGAAAGAAAAAAAATTGTATAAGTTTTTTTCTTATTCATGATTTGAATGGTCGTCTCCAATAAAAATATTAATAAAAACTGACATATTCATTCGTTCATTTATGACATTTTATAAATTTAAAGTCGAGAAAACGACCCGCATGTTGAAGCCGGGAAAACGACTCGTACCCCGAAGCCGAGAAAACGACCCGCATGTTGAAGCCGGGAAAACGACTCGCACCCGAAGCCGAGAAAACGACCCGCATGTTGAAGCCGGGAAAACGACTCGCACCCGAAGCCGAGAAAACGACCCGCATGTTGAAGCCGGGAAAACGACTCGCACCCGAAGCCGAGAAAACGACCCGCATGTTGAAGCCGGGAAAACGACTCGCACCCGAAGCCAGGAAAACGACTCGCATTCTTCCAAAAAATTATTTTTTCGGACAAAATTAGAGTTGTTATCTTTACTTATCTTTACTTTGATTCTCAAGTAAATTCTAAGTAAAGAGGGGCAGCTGTGGACACATAATTTTGTCCGATTTTTATTTATTACTTTTTATAATAATAATAATAATGACAATAATAATAAATATATAAATATATGTGAAGAATTATAAAAAATAAAAATAAATAATTAGGATATAAGCTTTAAACAATCACAAGTGTTTTCGGTTCTTGTTTGCCTCTAATTCTTGTTCAGATTTTTTTCTAAAATATAAAAATAAATAAATAAATAAATAAAAATAAAGGAAACTGAAAAGAAATGAATTGATTGTCATAAAAATCGATGCAATGATGATCAAAATAAATGAAAAAAAAACAGAAAAGAAATTGATTGATAGTCATAAAAATCAGAATAATGGTGATCAATTGAATAGAAAAGAAAACCGAAGAAATGAATCAATGGCAATAAGAATCGATATAATTGTGGTCAATTAAAAGAAAAGAAACCGAAAAATAGATTAATAGTAATCAATTGACAATTATTCTTTTGTCTTTTGAAATCTACACCAAAAAATCTATAAATAGGCTACCACAAGGGCACAATAGGGGGAGGGAGAATTGGAAATACAAAACTGAGAGCACAAAAAAAATAGAGAGATTAGTTAGCAAAAGAGAAGGAGAGAATCGGATCTTGAAGTAATCAGTCTAGTAAGGTACCATTTTCTTATTCTTTTCTCTAGTCTGCTTATTAGTTTTTTTGTTTTTACATCTTTTTTTATATATATATTTTTTCTCTTTCTATTTTTTTGTTTATAAAAAATAAACTCATATGTTAAGGTTTCATTTCATTTTTTAAATCGTTTAATCTTGAAAATTGTCTTCTTTGTAATATAAAAATAAAAAAGAATATAACTAGTTGATGTCAATAGATCAAGAAAACAAATTTTATCATATTGTAATTTAATAAAAAAATTTATAATACGTCTTTATCAAATAAAAAATTTATAACGGTTAAATGATTTTACCCTTAAGATTAAAATTAATGGTTGTTGCCGCCAGATGAAATTCATCCTCGCTCGCTACACCATATTATTTACTTTCATCGTTGGTGGCCTTTGTGTCGCGACAGATCCGACAACGTACGAGCAAATTATTTAACAGATTATTTCACCGTCGTGTCCCTTTGTCTCGTTCACAAACCGCCACGTTACGAAAATCTTTTTCTTAAAAAAATTAATTCATTTTTCCGTTAAAACAGACATATATTATTATTATTACTATTATATTTGTTATTATTATTATTATTATTACACTTTTATTTTTTTAATACGTATATAAATAAAAATAATAATAAAATCGGTCAACACACAAATATTTTCTACCCAAGAACTACGTGAGTTTTGATTTCCCTATTGCACCTGGGGATACATAGGAGCAAGGTCTTCCCTTGTCAAACCAAATTAATAAAAAATATTTTTTTCTTTCTTTTATTAATGTAAATAATTTATTTTCTTTTTTTTTTTACTATTCTTTTTGGGGGTAAAAATAAATAAACAAATAAATAATTTGTATACAATTAATTAGGGGTAACCGTTTTAACGGACGTTATAGGGTGGTAATACTTCCCTATTCGTAATCGACTCCCGAATTCGAATTTCTGGTTCAAAAATTATTATTTTAGGTTTTATCTAATTTTTCCTTTAATAAAAATAAAATTGGTGGCGACTCCTTTTTTCGCGGACAAACCGGACGCGACAGAGGGATTGTTTGTCAAGGTTAAGGCAGGGAAGAAGAATAAAAAACAAAAGAATAAATTCAAGAATAAAGAAAAGGACAAGTCTAAAATGAGATGTTTCATATGTAAGAAAGATGGTCATTTCAAGAAAGATTGCCCAAATTGGAAAAGTACAAAAGGATCAAATAGTGATGATGATTATGGAAATGTAGCTATAGCTTTTGAAGGATATGAAAACACTGAAAGTTCTAATGGAAAATTCAACTGAAATCATGGATGAAGACTTGATGCTTGACTTAGGGTGTTCATTTCATATGACCTTCAATAAAGATTGGTTTCTTGACTACAAAGAAACTGATGGAGGCAAGGTGATTATGGGGAACAAATCAACATGTAAGGTAGTTGGAATTGGTTCAATCAAGCTGAAGTTGGAAGATGAAATCATGAAGATTTTGTCAAAGGTTAAGCATGTTCCAGAACTGAAGAGGAATTTAATTTCTCTAGGAATGTTGGAAGAAGCTGGTTGTTCATATAAAGGAGAGAAAGGCATTCTAAAAGTCATAAAAGGATCATTGGTAATCATGAAGGGAACAGGGGATCATGGAATCTACCTTCTAAATGGTCAAGCAGTGATTGGAATGGCAGTAGTGGTAGTACAAACATCAAGCAAGGCCAACCTGTGGCATCAAAGGCTGGGACATGTAAGTCTAAAGGGAATGCAAGTTCTGGACATGCAAGGCATGCTAGTAGGGGACATGATTAGTGATCTTGAACTTTGTGAGAATTGTGTGTATGGAAAGATGCATAAGGTCAAGTTTTCTACAGGGAAACATTGCTCAAAAGGAATTTTGGAATATGTTCACAATGATCTATGGGGCTCTGCAAGGATTGCTTCACATGGAGGTAACAAGTATTTCATTATATTTCTTGATGATTATAGCAGAAAAGTATGGATTTACTTGTTGAAAAGTAAGGATGAAGCATTTAAAACCTTTAAATATTGGAAGTCTATGGTTGAAAATAGGACTGGCAAAAGGATTAAAACCCTAAGGACAAATAATGGTCTTGAATTTTGTACTGAGGAATTCACTAGTTTTTGAAAAGCTCATGGTGTGTACAAACATATGACTGTGAGGGGCACACCTCAACAAAATAGACTAGCTAAAAGGATAAATAGAACCTTGCTTAAAAGAATGAGATGCATTTTGTCGAATGCAAGGATGCCTGCACAGTTTTGGGTAGAAGCTTTTCATACAACTTGTTATTTGATAGATTTGAGTCATTCTACTGCAATTGAACTCAAAACCCCTCAAGAAATGTGGACAGGGAATGCTGCAAACTTCAATCATCTAAAAGTATTTGGATGTGTTGCATACTACCATGTTAATGAAGGGAAGCTATCCCGTCGAGCCAAGAAATGGTATTTTGTTGGATATCCAAGTGGTGTAAAAGGTTATAGGATATGGTGTCCTTAAAATAGGAAATGTATCTTCGGCAGGGATGTTAAGTTTCATGAGGTTGAGTTATACAAGTCTGTAAACAATGTTGTGAAAAAAGGCTCACATCAAATTGAAGATGAGAGGATTGATCTTGAGGTGGAGAAAGATGGGGAAAAACGGAGAACATTCTTGGAACAACAACAGACTCAACAAGACAAAACTGAGAGGTTTGATCTTGAGGTGGAGAAAGTTGCAGAAAAGCAAAGAACGTTCCTGACTTCAGCCATAGAAAAGGAAAAAGATCAACAGAAGTCAAGAACATTCTTGACTTCAGAACAACATCATGCGCAACAAGACAAGATTGTTGCAAACCCAGCAGAACATGCTATGTTTCCAGAGCAGGAATTAGATGATTATAACCTCATCAGGGATAAATAAAGAAGAACATCAAAACCCACTCAAAGATATGGCTATCCAGATATGATCAGCTATGCATTGCATGCGGCTGGAGAAATTATACAAGAAGATCCTAGGAACTACAATGAAGCTGTCAAGTCTCAAGACAAAAACAAATAGATTTTAGCTATGACTGAGGAGCTAAAATCATTGGAGAAGAACAACACTTGGGAACTCATACCCAAGCCAACCAATTCCAGAATTGTAGGCATCAAGTGGATCTTCAAGAGGAATGAAGGAATTCCAGGAGTTGAACCACCCAAGTTCAAAGCAAGGCTAGTAGCAAAGTGATTCACTCAAAGGGAAGGTGTAGACTACAATGAAATCTTTTCTCCTGTAGTCAAGCATGCATCTATAAGGATAATTCTAGCCATGGTAGCACACTTTGACATGGAATTGGAGCAGATGGATGTCAAAACAACATTTCTCCATGGTGATCTGAATGAAACAATCTTAATGTAACAACCAGATGGATTTAGGACTCACGGAAAAGAGGATTGGGTATGCTTGCTAAAGAGATCACTCTATGGGCTAAAACAATCACCATGGCAAGGATATTTGAGGTTTGATTCATTCATGCTTAGTCAAAGTTATGCTAGAGGTGATTTTGATAGTTGTGTTGATTATAAACAAGTATCATCAGCCACATATATTTACTTGTTGCTATATGTGGATGACATGCTAATAGAATCTTAAAGTATGAAAGAAATAGAAAAATTGAAGGGGCAACTGAAGAAAGAATTTGAGATGAAGGACTTGGGATCAGCCAAGAGGATCTTAGGAATGGAAATCATCAAAATTAGAAAGCAAGGAAAATTGATAATTTCCCAATAGAGCTACAATGGAAAGGTTCATTAGCCATGTGTGAATAAAAGGCAGTGAGCTCTCCCCTAACAACTCATTTCAAGCTTTCTTCAACCATGTCACCAAACACAAACCTGGAAGTAGAAGACATGAAGAATTTACCATATGCAAGTGCCATAGGGAGTATCATGTATGCTATGGTCTACTCAAGGCCAAATATTACTCATGATGTAAGTGTCACGAGCAGATTTATGGGAAACCCAGGGATGAGTCATTGGCAAGCTGTCAAATGGATTCTAAGGTACCTAAAGGGTACTCAAAGCATGTGTTTGGAATACAACAAAAGTTCAGAACCATCAAAACCAGTCCAAGGATTTATAGACTCTGATTTTGCTGGAGATTTAGATAGATGAAGATCCCTTACAAGATATGTGTTCACAGTGTTTAATAACACAGTCAGTTGGAAAGCTAATCTTCAACACATAGTGGCATTATCAACAACAGAGCGTAATATGTTGTTCTTGCTGAAGCAGTGAAAGAAGGAATTTGGCTAAAAGGATTGATCACAGAACTTGGAGTCAAGCAAGATTCTGTTTGCATAAATTGTGACAGCCAAAGTTCCATACACTTGAGTAAAAATCAAATGTATCATGAAAGAACCAAGCATATAAACACCAAACTTCACTTCATCGGAGATGTCATTGAAAAGGGTGAGATACATGTGACAAAGGTACACACAAGTGACAATCTTGCAGATATGTTTAAAAAACCTGTCACACTTAGCAAATTCAAATACTATTTGGATATGCTGCAAATCAAGTCCAGAAACTGAGATCAAGGACTATGAGGATCTGATTTGAAGAATCACAAGCTGAAGCTTCTCATTTGGTACCAAGGTGGAGAATTGTTAAAACGTGGTACTCAATTAAGAAGCCAAATTGTTTTTGGCAATTAGTAAGTTAGGTGTAACTACTTGTAACTACTTTAGTTAGTTAGTTTGTTACTTCAAAGTTGTAAACAAACTGTATATAAACCAAGACAAGGCTAAAAATAGACAGAGACAAAAGTTAGAATGAAAAGCTGCAGTTTTTACAAAGTGTAGAAAAACTTGCAGCATAAGAGCAAAACAATAGTAATCATCTTCATCTCATTATAGTGATCATTCAAGTCGGATTTTGTTCACCAGACGTAGGAGTTAATCTCTGAATTGGGTTAACAAGTGTGTGTGTTCATCTCAGCTTAACAAGTTCAAAATTCTGCTTAAAACATATCAATCTTCGTTTCAGTTAGAACATGAAGAACGTTCTTGAGAGTGAGCTGATCAATCTTCGTTTTTGTTTCAATCATTTTGCATTTTTCGAAACAAAACCAAAAATGCTCTTGGTTTTAATTACTCATTGATCTTCGTTTGTCACAACAATTTCCCTCCAATAAAACTTGCACGAACCAAACCCGCAAAATATGACTTGAAAATATGTATTTTAGAGGGAAAATTGTAGATCATATCGAAATGCTTTATTATACCAACTTTTTTGCCAACCTTATTTTCAACGTTCACAATTTTTTTCAAAATAAACATCCACGACTTTATTCATTTTATATATTTTAGAGGAAAAATTCTCGATCATATCGAAATGCTTTATTATACCAACTTTTTTTGCCAACCTTGTTTTCAACATTCACATTTTTTTCCAAAATAAACATCCACGACTTCATTCATTTTATATATTTTAGAGAGAAAATTCTCGATCATATCGAAATGCTTTATTATACCAACTTTTTTTGCCAACCTTGTTTTTAACGTTCACATTTTTTTTTCCAAAATAAACATCCACATCTTCATTCATTTTATACATTTTAGAGGGAAAATTCTCGATCATATCGAAATGTTTTATTATACCAACTTTTTTTGCCAACCTTGTTTTTAACGTTCACATTTTTTTTTTCAAAATAAACATCCACGACTTTATTCATTTTATATATTTTAGAGGGAAAATTGTCGATCATATCGAAATGTTTTATCATACCAACTTTTTTTTTGCCAACCTTGTTTTCAACGGTCATATTTTTTTTTTCCAAAATAAACATCCACGACTTCATTCATTTTATATATTTTAGAGGGAAAATTCTCGATCATATCGAAATGCTTTATTATACCAACTTTTTTTGCTAACCTTGTTTTTAACGTTCACACCTTTTTCCAAAATAAACATGCACGACTTCATTCATTTGATATGTTTTAGTTGGAAAATTGCCGATCATATCGAAATACTTTATTATACCAACTTTGTTTGCCAACCTTGTTTTCAACGTTCACATTTTTTTCCCAAAATAAACATGCACGACTTCATTCATTTTATATGTTTTAGAGGAAAAATTGTCGAACATATTGAAATGATTTTTTATTATACCAACTTTTTTTGTCAACCTTGTTTTCAACGTTCACATTTTTTTCCAAAATAAACATCCACGTCTTCATTCATTTTTTCATAGGAATTTCAGAATTTTGTAGTTTCTGAAAATGTCTTCTGTAACCAACCCAGTTTGCATATCGTTTCAAAGGCCTCAAATTTCTTCACTTTTTCAGTCACCCAAAAGAGTTTCAACCAGTCATGGCTTGTTGAAGTCTCGGACATTTCAACTTGAGGCTAAAGATTCAAGCTTGGTGGTTTCTGAGAAGGCCTTGAAATTAAGACATAGAAGGTTTCCAGTTATAGCAGCTTTAGCAGCAGATGCTAATGATAATAATGAAATTGAAGTCACAAATGGGTTAGTGTTACATACATTAATATTTGATTATGTTGTCTTGAAAAAAAGAGTTTATGGGTCCGTTTGCTATAGCTTTTTTCATACAAAAATTACTTTTTTAATAAATCACTTACTTCTTTATTGCATGATTACAATATGAGTGATTAAAAGCATTGAAGAATTTGTTGGGGAGAGGAAAATAATGAAATGATGCTTTATGCTGAAAAGTTATAATCATGGTTTTAAAGTGCGGTAGCTATTATGTTGCAAACCTTTATATTGAAGTAAAATGCGGGTGGAATTGCAGTTGTGATTCCGCTGCGAAGAATTCAAAAATTGTTATGTTGTGGTTGCAATTGCGGTTGGAAATTGCAATTTAAAACCATGCTTATAATTTTAGTCTTCTTTTGGAGGCAGAGGTGGTGGTGTGAGGAGAAGTTGGATTGAAATTGTAAAAGTGCTTTTTTGTTTGTTTTAGGAAACACTTTACTTCACAGTTAATTGACATTCTGTTTAATCAAGGTTTTTAAAAATGGTATGTGACCGCAATTGTGATTGTGACTTCAAGGTTTGTGATGTCTCTAAAACCTCATCAGAAATACAATTGTAACCTTATTTGACTTTAATTTTCTACAATATCAAGGATCATGACGCAATTAGAATACGATTTAGATTTAAAACCTCATGTTTAACATTTTTTTTTTATATTTTTTCATTTTTTAATTGTTTTGATTATTGATGTCCAATTACAGGTCTGTCAAATCCTCAAAGAGTTTTGGTGACAAATTTCCTGTATTGGTTACTGGTTTCTTTTTCTTTATGTGGTAAGAATTTTTCCATTTTTTTAATTACATTTTAGGTGATAATGAGAAAAATTATGAGACATGGATTAATACTGGTTTGGTGTTGCTAAATTACTCCTCCCATCTTACATTAACACTAAAGAAATGCAAAAAGAGAATCTAAAATGACAAATGAGGAACATTAAGATTGTTCTTGGCTGAAAACATAAGTCAGTCCATGGTGGTGGTGCCAATCCGAGGGGGAGGTACCTGCAAATGACACTCTGATGACTAATTCAGTCCAGACATAATTTTATATGATTAAAGTTGAGGGATTAGATCGGTCGGTCCAAAGATAATGCAATTTACATGTACATTGTACAGGCTAGATTGTTACAAGCTTGCAATATATTTTCTGAAATTGTCCTACTTCTATTCTATGCAGGTACTTCTTAAATGTGATTTTCAACATACTCAACAAGAAAGTCTACAATTATTTTCCATATCCATAGTATGTTTTCCTCCATGATTAACTTTACAATTAGGCCAACATATGTTTTCATTGATTTCTTTTCTTGTAAAGTGTAACATATGCTAATATT
This sequence comes from Cicer pinnatifidum, assembly GCA_037974775.1. Classification (NCBI taxonomy): domain Eukaryota; kingdom Viridiplantae; phylum Streptophyta; class Magnoliopsida; order Fabales; family Fabaceae; genus Cicer; species Cicer pinnatifidum. Next base: position 10,539,056 of record JBBPBR010000008.1, read on the forward strand.
TTCAAATTCTTTTCAGTTTTGTTTCTGTTGTACATCTCCTTGTAGGGGTGGTATATTGCTTTGTTTCATGGGGTTTAGGTCTACCAAAACGTGCTGTAAGTTTTCTTTCCTGGTTAATTATCAATTCTTTTTTGATGATTCAGAGTTGAACTCAATACTCCAAAATTTATAACACTCACACACATTGCGAACCAACCACTTACGCTAAACCTTGTGGTTTTTAATTCTCAACTCATAAGGCATAGTATAAAGTTCAATAACATGTTTTCCTCCAATTGTCAGCCAATGAATAAGGAGCTCTTGTTACTATTGACTCCAGTTGCGTTTTGTCATGCCCTTGGTCATGTTATGTCCAATGTATCATTTGCTGCTGTAGCTGTGTCTTTTACACATACCATAAAAGGTACTGAAGACTTTTTACACTGTTTTTATAGCTCATTGATTTGAATACTGCATTTATAACTTAATTTTCATTCAGGTTATTAATAATTTTATGTCCAAGTATTCATATACATACATTGACTAATGCATGTTAAGCATTAACAATCTGTTGCATTTCCCCTCTTTTGTAGCTCTGGAGCCATTTTTCAATGCTTCAGCTTCTCAGTTTATCTTAGGCCAACAAATTCCTCTCTCTCTGTGGCTATCTTTGACCCCTGTTGTTGTAGGTAAAAGCTTTTATCCTTTCTTATTTTCCTTCTGATTGATTCAAACAAGAGCTTTATTTTATGTATCTTATCTTAATAATATCATATCTGTTTTTATTTTGGCATGTGCACACAAAGTCACCTATGCTTACTTATATATTTATAATCCATGTATCTGTTTCTTAAAGGATATAAAAGATATACATTATTACTGGAAAACTGTTTTACACTGACATCCAATGAAAATCTATTATTTTACCACATCACCCTACTTTTGTAAGAATGTTTTGAAACCGGTGGTATGACCTGGAAAAATGGTGGCCTCTCATTGGATGACATTGTAAATTTGTTTTACACTGTTAGTGTATGTGCATTAAACTCATTCTTAATTCAAACTTGGTAGTTTACTTTTATAGTGATGATTATTTATTTGCTGAACTATCTAGGTGTATCAATGGCATCACTAACTGAACTATCTTTCAATTGGACTGGTTTTGTTAGTGCAATGATTTCAAATATTGCATTTACATACAGAAGTCTATATTCTAAGAAAGCAATGGTAAGATCTTTTTGTTACATTACTTTTTCTCACAAGGTTTTCATCTTGATAAGAATGTGAGCATCTTCCAAGTTGTTGTCTGATATTTACACAATCCAAATATTTTTTAATTTTAACAGACTGGAATGGACAGTACGAATGTATACGCATATATTTCAATAATTGCTCTCCTCTTTTGTATACCTCCAGCAATACTTGTAAGTTCATTAGTTACAAAAACTAGTGAAATGTTAATTTTACTATTATCTTTTTCTTTTATAGATTAAAGACTATACATTGTCAGTATAAAGTTATTTTACACCGACAACCAATCAAAACTCTTCAATTTGCCACATCATTTTATACATTTTTTAAATAAAATCTCGAAAAAGGAAGTTATGCAATTGTTTGATGTGATGGCAACTTCTAATTGGTCGTCAGTGTAAAATAATTTTATACAGAAAGTGCATGTCGTTTAATCTCTTTATTTTTTTATAAGTTTGTGTCTGATTAAGTTTTGGGTGGTTTCAGATTGAGGGACCTCAACTCATGGAATTTGGATTTAAAAATGCTATTGCCAAAGTAGGTTTGGTGAAGTTTTTGTCTGATCTTTTTTGGATTGGAATGTTTTACCATCTTTACAATCAGGTAACCTTGTGTTTTAGTTAGAGTTTATTTCTATGTTTGGTACTTTCTTCTCTGAAGATTAAAGTTGATGTACAAATTTAATGAAATTTTCACAAGTTTTTTTATGTTATAATTTCAGCTTGCTACTAATACTTTGGAAAGAGTTGCACCACTAACACATGCAGTTGGAAATGTGTTGAAGAGAGTTTTTGTCATTGGATTCTCTATAGTGGTGTTTGGTAATTAATTTGATTCTCTTATAATTTGAATATGAAATCCATCATTGGTGTTAAAATACTTTTACAAGCAATGTAGTTGTGGTAAATTTGAATGCAGTCTACATTTAACATAGGTTAAAATGCAAGATAGCTTATGAATTGAATAATAAGCTATTTTCAGTTTTTTCCATAACTATCTAGGATGGCTTATAAAAACATCTTATAGCTTATATGAAGATAGTTTGACTTTATTTTATCTATCTACTGTTATAGAAATAGCTTAGACATAAGCACTTATATGATAAATGCTTATTTAAGCTAATTCTAAGTAACTTGTCAAATTTAGACCTTTGATACTTATTGTCAAAAGGTCAAAGTTGAAGGGATTATTTTATTTTTTGAACATAAATTTTGTTTAACTATATTCCCCTATTTTTATTCTAACATCTGATAATGTTTGCAGGCAATAAGATATCAACACAAACTGGCATTGGCACTGCTATTGCAATTGCAGGTGTTGCCCTCTATTCTCTTATAAAAGCAAACATGGAAGAGCAGAAAAAGGTAACAATTTTTTTTAATCTAATCTCTCTTGGCATCTTAATGCTATGCAACATTTGTATGCTTCCCTTCATTATGTGACTAATTTGCAACATTCACTGGTTTACTCGATCTACGCCCCCAACAACTTAGAAGAAATTACTACCACTGTCCCTTATTATAAGCTCTTTTTTCAATTTTCACATATATTAAAAAAAGTCGATAATGTATAATATTTACGGTATCCATTTTATATATGCATGTTCGTAAAATACCCTTTGTATATGTAAGTGTTTAACTTAATATTTTCATCATTATGGTATATTTGAAAATAATTAAGAAACATATCTTGTAATTTGAAATGAGACTTATATTTATCAAAATATTTTTCTTAAAAAATACTTACATTTAGGAACAGAGGTAGTAGAATAACATTGTAATATTAAAGTAGTAACTTCATTCATTTCATTTCAGAAAGCTGCAGCAGCCCCTGCATCTTAAAGGGTGTTCTTTCTTCTATCAACAATTTTGGATCATACTACATTGGAATACATTCAAGTGATATGAAGAGTTTTTCAGAGAATAAAATACTTAGAAACATATTTCATTGTCTGTTTCTTGAAAAATGAGAACTTTAAGAAGAAGATTGGAAGATGCACATCAGGGTGATGAGGCTTATTTTTGCTTCATTTTCTTCATGTTTTAGCATTTAATTGTTGTTGTGTAATTTGTTTACTGGTGGATCTTAGTTTATGGGTATCTACACAATTTGAGTGCAGGGTTTAACCAAGCATAAGATGCTTATAACCAAAATGTAGGAGAAAACTATTTGGACACAATGTTTACTGGTTTCTCTTATATGCATATACTATTTGTGGCAACTATTGGTTTAGGACATTATGCAGTTATTGATTATGTGACGTCTCTCTAAGGTGAACATAATATTCCTTAAGAAATGGAGAATTTAGTAGTTATGGAATTTATGAGTTTCACTTAAAAAATGAATTGATTACTAGAATTTCAGATTTGATTCTCATCTTCAACAATACTTTACTTACCTTTTACCAAACTCAAAGTCAATATGCTACACAATAAATTACTCGCATTTAATTTTCACTTGCATTGATCTCAAGTGAAGAGTATTTACATAACATAACTATCATTAGGGTTGACAATGAATCAAAACAATTCGAAAATAGTTTGAGATTTGATAATTAATTCATTGAACTTAATTCATAAACCACATGAGTCGAATTTGAATTGAAAGCGAGCTTGTTAAATAAATGAGTTGAACTTGAGCTTTTAATAAGTCGACTCATTTCCTTCATGAGCCAGCTCGATATATATATATATATATAAAATAAAATTTAAGCGTAAGTATTAAAATGTTTGAAGATGATATTGAATACATTGTAAATATCATTTTGAAATGAAGTAAAAACCATTTAAAAAACAAATATTAAGATATTCTTTATATAATTTGAAAGCTACTACTAAAAATATATACAATTGAATTGGTGAGTTAAGTGACGACCAATGAGTTATAAGAAAAAGTTCCCTTATTTTTATTAATTTACGAAATTGATCTCATATTGTAAAATCTGAGAGTTTTGATATCTCATTCTGAATTTTTAAATAAAAATAACAATGTGACATGTGTTAAATATCATGTCATATGATATGATAATGTAAAATGATTAACACATCAAATCGTAATAAAAGCCTATAAAAAAATTAACTTGAGGTTTTAATAGTTCGACTCGTTTCGTTCATGAACCAGCTCGATATATATATATATATATATATATATATATATATATATATATATATATATATATATAATAAAATTTAAGTGTAAATATTAAAATGCTTGAAGATGATGTTGAATACATTGTAAATATCATTTTGAAATGAATTAAAAATCATTTAAAAAACAAATATTAAGATATTCTTCATATAATTCGAAAGCTACTACTAAAAATATATACAATTGAATTGGTAAGTTAAGTGACGACAAATGAGTTATAAGAAAGAGATCCCCTTATTTTTATCAATTTACGAAATTGATCTCATATTGTAAAATCTGAGAGTTTTGATATCTCATTCTGAATTTTTAAATAAAAATAGCGATGTGACATGTTTTAAATGTTATGTCATATGATACGACAATGTAAAATGATTAACACATGAAATAGTAATAAAAGCCTATAAAAAATTAACTTTCAACTTCATATTTTTTTATTTGTAATTGAATTAATGAAATATAAATAACAAATATATCTAGATAATTATATATCATGAAATTGTATGACACATCATTTAAAATATGTCAAATTTCATTTTTTTTTTTTAGTTTAGTAATCTTATGGAAGGACCAAAACTTCCGACTTTTAAAATAGAGGGACCAATTCCACGACTAAGTGAAAATAGGAGGACTAAAATTGAAAATAAATCTAATACTTTCGACTTGTATTGAAACATATAAAATCAACATTAAATACATTTATGTAAATAATAATTTATTAATTAATTTTGCTACCTACACCCTTTATTATGCTACCCACACCCCATCAAATATCATAAAATTAGAATATCGAAAATACCTTTTACTATTTCACTCATTGTTAAACTTTATTTTGTCTTTTTCCCTCTTCATCACCATCACTCATCTCATTATATATCAAACCCATATCACATACTCATAACTTAGACCTCATAACCCTCATCTTCTTATTATGCTTAAGACCACCAATAATGTAAGTTTACTGATTTGTTGAGTTTTTTTTTTCCTTTCAAAATCTAGAAATTGTATGTCATTTGACTTCACATACATGATAACTAATACATTGTACACAAACTTAAATTATGTATCCTTATGTATTTTATGTTTATGTAAATGTATGTAACTTGAGTTAACATACATGTACATTAACCGAGTTCAAGTGCATACACATAAACTAAATTCAAGTACATGCAAAATTTTACAGTGAATAAGAGAAATGCATACTTGAACCCAATTCACGTAAATGTACGTAAATTGATGTCAAGTACATGTAAAATTTTACAATGAATAGGAGAAGTCCATACGTGAATTGGAAAGTCGTATACGTACGTGAACTTAGTTCACGTAGTGTGTGTAAATTTAGTTCAAGTAGAAAAACGTTGAAGAAGAGAGTTTGAGAGGGAATGAGAGAAGATGAAGATAAAAATGAATGAATGTTGTGTTTCAAGATGGAAGAGCAAAGAAAAATGGTTGACAAATTTGATTAATGATAAAGACAATGTATTTTTTTTCTTCCAATAATGGCATGAATGTAAGTAGTAAAATAGAGGATGTGAGTAGCAAAATTACGTAGTAATAATCATACAAACGCTTATAAAAATTGGATGTAGAAACAAATACATTAATATTATTATATTATTATTTTTTGGTTCAAAGTATTATAAGTTTTGGTATTCTGCTAAGCAAAATTTAATATATTTTTTCTTGGTATAATAGTAATTAGAGTAGTATTTAATTATTTAAAATAGTGATTAATATTTGATAATTTTTTATTTTGTTATCAAGATATAATAGTTTTTTTTTTTGTTATGATAGAGATCAAAGTATATTTAACCACGTGACTTTAATATATTTTTTTATAACAAAAATTTAGGATGAGAGGCAGTTGATTCATCCAAGGCAGAAAATACTAAAGTTTGAACCCAAAATTAATATTTATCTCCCTCCAATAAAACTTGTCCGAATCAAACCTGCAAAACATGAATTGAAAATATATATTTTAGAGGGAAATTGTCGATCATATCGAAATGCTTTATTATACCAACTTTTTTTGGCAACCTTGTTTTCAACGTTCACATATTTTTCCAAAATAAACATCCACGACTTGATTCATTTTATATATTTTAGAGGGAAAATTACCGATCATATTGAAATGCTTTATTATACTAACTTTTTTTGCCAACCTTGTTTTCAACGTTCACATTTTTTTCCAAAATAAACATCCACAACTTCATTCTTTTTATATATTTTAGAGGGAAAATTACCGATATATAGAAATACTTTATTATACCAACTTTATTATATCAACTTTTTTAGGACATTATGCGGTTATTGATTATGTGATGTTTCTCTAAGGTGAACATAATATTCCTTAAGAAATGAAGAATTTAGTAGTTATGGAATTTATGAGTTTCACTTAAAAAATGAATTGATTAGTTGAATTTCACCTTTGATTCTCATCTTTAACAATACTTTACTTACCTTTTACCAAGCTCAAAGTCGATATGCTACCCAATAAATTACTCGCATTTAATTTTCACTTGCATTGCTCTCAAGTGAAGAGTATTCACATAACATAACTATCATTAGGGTTGACAATGAATCAAAACAATTCGAAAATAGTTTGAGATTTGATAATTAATTCATAAACCAAATGAGTCAAATTTAAATTGAAATCGAACTTGTTAAATAAATGAGTTGAACTTGAGGTATTAATAGTTCAACTCATTTTGTTCATGAACCAGCTCAATATATATATATATATATAATTAAATTTAAGTGTAAGTATTAAAATACTTGAATATGATATTGAAAACATTGTAAATATCATTTTGAAATGAAGTAAAAATCATTTAAAAAACAAATATTAAGATATTCTTGATATTATTTGAAAGCTACTACTAAAAATATATACAATTGAATTGGTGAGTTAAGTGACGACAAATGAATTATAAGAAAGAGATCTCAAATTCAAACTCACGTAAACAAATTTATTTACTAATTTACTAACAATTTGCCTATAAAATATATATGTATACATCTCAATTGTTTATAGGAAAACCAAATTCAGTCTCTAATATTGTAAAAGATTGTCAAAGTTGGTGAAAGTTGTACATTTAACTATAATATTTTCTTGTCAAAGTTGGTGAACGTTGTTTCCATTGTACAATTTTAATGCATTTGTTGTTCAAATCAACTACTTTTAATGATATAAATATTGTTTTGAAATAAAATTTGTGTCTATTAAAAGATAAAAACAAAGTGTATAACTAGAT
>JBBPBR010000008.1:10547029-10557221 GCA_037974775.1 Cicer pinnatifidum
ATGGAAATAACACTACAAAGTAAAATAGAAATTTCTTAAGGCTAAAAAATCTTAAATAATAATAATGTTTTTTACATAATAAAAATGTTAGTTACACAAAATTGTCAAGCCAAATAAAAATTCAATACATAATGTAACAATATTCTTTAGTTATGGTGTTTTGGATGAAGAACAATTTCAATTAATTTAACTATTGTTTCGTCTAAATAATTAGAATGTGATATGAAATTTTGAAATGATTATTTGACACAGTCAAAAAATTTCAAAAGTGGGTTGTAAAAAATTATATGCAAGAAAAGTTTGTGAATGTTTAAGACATAGAAAGTATCGAGTGAAATAGTTAGAAGTTATTCGTTTCCAAATATTTAATTTTAATTTTTTTGTTCTTTCGATTATGATTTGTGTTTTTATAATTATAAAAAGAAAAAAATGCTATGAGAGACACATTCGATATCATAGGGAAAAAAATTCACATTATATGCAATTATAATTATATATATGTTATCAAACAATAATTGACAACATAGAAATAATATTATTGAAGCATGTGAACTGAGTATGTGTCACACAAATAAGTATAGTTTAGTTGCATTTCATAATGACATTATCATTACTTGAATTGAGAATGTGCAATAAAGTAGTTGACAAACAAAAGATAGATTTTGATTTGTGTATGTAGTCAAACTTGCATCGTGATGTTTTGAAGATACCAAATGATTTGTTCTTTCTTGTATGAGTTATTGAAATGAAAATTTTGATGAGTAATTAGAACATTTAAATATATTGATGAATTATTGAGTGATAAATTAAAGTGACATTGATTGATGAAGATGAGATGTCTTAAATAGAATTTAAGGTTATGTTTTAATATATTATAATAAATTTTAATTTATACAATTAAGGTAAATAAAGTATTATATTATTTTTTAAAATTGATTATTTAATTGTATTCAACATTTTGAAATCTTATATTCAATGAACTCTTTAAACTTCACTATTGAAGTTCCAAGTTGTAAAATATACTCCATTTTACTCTCATCTTTTCTCTTTATAAAGAATACACCACCAATAAAAGAGACAATTAAGAATAACTTAGTTCAAACTAAAAAAATAAATTTGTGATTAACTTAAATCGAGCCGAGTTGAAGCTAATTCAACTGAACTCATTTGCGCCCTTGTAACTCAACTCAACATGCTTACAATTTACAATACCCTAGTTCAATTTTCACAACTCTAATTTTATTTTTTGCAAAAACCAAAATAAATTTTATTCAACTAAATATCTCTTTTTATACTAGTTTTCCTGACAGAAGCATTGATTGTGAATTCATTAAACGTTCTAAGGCAAATCAATATTATCTAACTTAATATATTTGAGTATAAATATTTATTAAATAAACTCAATTCATCTTGACAGCGACTTTTGGATTCATTTTTCGGAAATGACACAAGCAAAATAATGATTCAAATTTAATATGCATCCGTGAATTTATTAGAATTAAGGCTGATTTATATGGTATACGTCCCTCATTATTTGGGCCAGAAAACACCTATTTTGTATGTGACAAATGAAAATCACTCTTAATTTGAGAAATATATTAAAAGGGTGGAAGTCCTTGAACACGCACCTCACACCCACATTTTTTTTCTTCCAGGTGAACACCCACACACATATATATTATACATACAATATTTTTGACATTTTGTTTACGAGCACCAAATTAAAATGTTGCCATTATTTGCAATAGAAATAAATGGAACCACAGGTTCAAACAATTAGGATTGCAATTCTTTTACAAGGTTTTCAAATCCTTGCAGCGTCTAGTCCTTGGAAGTACCTAGTACTGGGTTGTCAGATAAAGAAGTGGTGCAAAAGGCCAAAAAATTAAGAACCACGAAAGAAATGTCTTCCTTAGTATCTTCTATCCTACTGAATTGGGATCTGTCCTATAATTATTTCAAAAAACAAAAACTTATACTAGGAAGCTCACTGCTCAGATATCCTTAAAAACAGCAAATTGCATCTTCAACATCCTTCCCCGCTTCATAAACACATAAATACAGAAACGAAAGTTCCTTGTGCAACAATCTGCCATGGCTCGACAAACAACAGGATTGTCCACCAATATACATACAGGGATTCTCTCAGAAATGGACGCAATAAAAGAATAACAACCGGCTTATAAATGGTTCATTTCAACCTCAAAGACAAGTGCACCTGTAAAAAAGAAATACTACCATATCTTAATATGAAGAGTGGCTTTGGTACCAAGACCATTTTCAATTAACCTTCAAGGGCGTGTGGTAAAGACAAATCAAACCTTCTGATGCCACAGAAATCAGGGGTTACAAACAAAATAATGCAAGTACCCCTTCAAAGCAGTCAATCCGTGTGGGTGAAAAAAACAAGAATCTCAACAAAAATGTACAAAACTACAATGTGAATATCATATAAATTTGTTCAAATATACCATCACATGAAAAGGAGTAAAAACTTACCATTCAAGCCATATCCATACTGTAATTAAGATTAAACAGCATGTTTCGCCGGCCATCTGAAGCCAAACGTATATTCAAAGATTGAGCAAGTGAGCCCACTCGTTGATCGCTATCGTTGTCAACCTCTCGTACACAACGCCTTCTGACATTTTGTAGAGTCACTTTCAACGGTTCGAATCCAGCAGCTATCTGCCAATTATTTTGACATGTCAATGACCTTTGCAGGAAAAATATACTTAGTGTGTTAGTTTTTTAAACAGAAACATGCAGTTACCATATCATCAATCACTGCTAGAGCAGATTTGACATCTCGGTTAATCAGGTGGGCATCAACAAGCAGGGAATACGACTTTGCATTAGGCTTGACTCCCAAACTTACTAGGTGTTCAAACACCTTTGAAGCTTCATGTGTCTGGCAAAAGATAATTAAAGTAGTAAATAATTAATGGTTGTGAAAAGACAGAGGAGTGGATGTGAGGGGCAATAAACAGCTTTATAGGCCAGATATTATGAATGCATAGCACAAGCAAAACTGATTTTGAGACCAATGCATCCTTTCAAAAGAAGGGGCAATGGTGGTAAAGATTAAAGAGAATGCGCAGAAAGATCATTTAAGAAAAGGTGAGCAGGGAGAAAGATCACTCGCCTTCTTGAGCTTCCCAAAGGCATACATCAGCCCATTGTATGAATGAATATCAGGGGTCAACCCAAAAGCAGATCCAATTGATTCAAAAGTTTGATAAGCTCGATCAAGATCCCATATGTTCGCACATCCTAAAATGATGCAGTTTAGTGCGGCAACAGACTTGTATGGACGCTCAGCACGGCTTAAACTCTCCAGTTGAAAATAAACCTAAATAGAGCATTACATGATTAGATCAACATGCAAATGAATATATCATGTTGCAATTTAATCTATCATGCCGCTAGATGCAAAAAGGTAGTATAAATGCTTTATATGTCAAAATAACACAGAATTTTGTTTAAAAGTATATATTTAAGAAATAAACAAACTAATACATATAATGCACAAAATGAAACTTCTGTTAATCTATTTCCAACAGATTACTTGTAAATAAAATGTCAATAAAAAAAATAATAGCAAAACTGGATTAATATCCAATCCTAACAGTTAGGTAATAATGATAGTTCTCTTTAACAGAAAGTAAGACGTACAGAATCCAAAGTCTCAAACCCCTTCTTGGAGCATGCCACAACCAATGGATGTAAAGAAGTAAATGGGCAGAACAAGTCGTTAGCTTCTTGATTGGAATCTCCATAAGACATCTCATATTCATGGAGAGTACCAAATGCCTTTTGTAGATTCCCCAGTGATGCAAGGGCAGATATCTTTCCAAGATAAGATTCTGGATTAGGAACCTTCTTTTTACGCAATGAGCGGCCCAAAACAGACCATGCTGCCCCTAGCAGCTCAGAATTATAGGTTCTACCTGCAGTCAACATAGCTGACACGACTAAACCTTCATTTACTGAAAGCAACACAGGAGGTCTTGCACGTTCACCGTTTACCATCCATCTAGCCATAAACTCCAGGCCATAATAGGCTAACTTACTATTATCCTCTCGGATTGCAACTTCAGCAATAAAATTGCACAAGTTCCAGGAAGGGCAAAGGGATTTGTTTTTATCTGTTTCCTGCAGACAACAATGAGAAATCATATAGAAACAATGACAAGTTGATAGTGAATCTGCTAATGAAAAATACATTCAGCATCAACAAGATTAACTACTAACCCTGCACTTTTCAATTATTGCCACCAACGTATCAAGCCTTCTCTGTTTGACACAACTCCTCACACAATTCATAAATGTATTCATTGACAACACGTTACCATGTTTCAGAGTTAAATCTATATATTTGAATGCAGCATCAATCTGATCTGTTGAAAAGAACATTCCAATGACCAAGTCATATGATTCATCATCAGGGTGAGCCTCAGTTCCTGACTGCAGCATCCTGATAAAAAAGCACAGCTTGATACATTAATAAGAAAATTCTCAATTTACACAGGTACAGATATTAGAAACAATTTGTGTCTATTAACATTATGAGTAACTTTGTCTAATTTGATATTGGTTTAGCAGTTTGGCATGCTTATTGTCATTTGAAGTTATAAACATTTTGTTCAATAATAACTAAAGATAGGATATAATGCAAGCCCAAGCCCTATACTCCCATTCATCTATTTTTAGCAAGCAGAACTACATTAAGAGTGAAAGCTATCCCCTCGTAAAAAACCAAACTTCTAGGAGTCAGCTCACCAACAAAACAAATAACAAAGAACCACTTTTGTCCACCCACCATTGTATGGACTGTTCTTCCAAACAAGATGAGACTGGCACAGAAATGACAGTCCCATATCAGCTGGGAATTAGACATGAAATTCCCATTTTAAAGTTACCACTTTGAACACTTAACAGCCTGACTTCTACCATGTGGTTACATTCAATCACTTTACTTCCATTTTCTCAAACTATTCCTAGTGTCTATGTGTCAATGTTAGGTGTCATGTCCAAACTCTGACGTTTGTGTCTTTGCTTCACACCAAAGTAGCGGCCCGTCGCGGAGGCCTTGCGATATGCAATATGGTGATGTGTTTTAGGGTGGCGGCCGTAGCGCTTTCGGGGCAGCACAATCACGGAGATTTCGTGAACGAGAAAAGTGAGAAGAAGCCGCTACAGTGATTTAATTGCAGAATGTCAAAAGTGCCCTCATTATTTTAACAATTTAGGGTTTTTCATTAGTCTGTTATTACTTTTTACTGCTGGTAATTTTTCAAGTGTCATCATCGTGACCTTCGCATGAGTGAGTGCTTTTTTTCTTTATTTTTTTTGAAAGGGGATACTTCACGATCACGGCAAACTTGTTTTCTTCTCTACAACCCTTCTAATGTTCTCTGCACCCATTTCCCTCTTCACAGAGCCAACCTCCCCCCTCTTCTATGCAACCATTTTTCTCCTCCTGGTTCCTTTCTTCTCTGTGCCAACTTGTTCTCTGTTGTGCTCTGTTTTTATGTTTCTGCTTTTCTATTTCTGCACCAACAGTCCTTGTTATTTTGTTTTATATATTTTGTTTGAATATTAGATGAGTTATTTTGAGTCTTGGAGGCTAGAATATTTTTGTTATTTTGCTTAATATTATGTTTGAATATTAGTAGCAATGAACTTTCATGATTAGTTATGAATATGTTTAGTTTTGTGCACTATTCTATTTTAAGCCATTATATGTGTATGGTATAAAGTGCTTGAATTGTTTCCCTCGACTTTGACATAGCGGCCATACTGCTACCCACTACACCGCTATAGTGTTTTGGGGGACGCGGCTATGCTATCTGCTACTAACTACATAGGCGTCAAGGACGTTTATGTTTTCTGGACAAAGTATTCTCATCTTAACAACAATTGACGATAAAATTGGTAGTTAAATTGTGTATGGCCAACCCATCGACTATTCTTTTAGCATTGTTATAAGTTACTATTAACAGAAAAAACATCCCTATTAACAGTAATTACCAATTTTCCTATAATAATCAAATTGACAATGGCACAGAAACTGGAGAGTGTAAATCATATTCACAAATTCATTTCATACCATACAACTAGCTACATGAAAAAGTAAAACCAAATAACAAATATATCAGTTAGCTTGATCTTCTACCAAATACTGACCAAAAAAACATACTCAACTATAGCCAATATAACATACATGAAACTTAAGAGAACGTATATAAAAACTCATTAATATATTATTTAGACTATATATTAAAACATGTAAGTACTCAAATTAACATCTACATACACATATTTAAGATCCTCAATTAAACTATTTCATTTCAAAAATAAACATGAAATCTAACCGTTCAATGAGTTTTTCAGCAGCAAGAGTCTCGCCAGCTTGATGCATAGACTTAAGAACCAAATTAAACGACGCCGTATTAGGCGAAACATAGAAATGTTCCATCTGAGCTAATAAATCAAGCAAATCAGCAGCAGAACCACCAATCATTAGATTAGCCCTAATATAATGATTAAAAAGATTAACATCAGGTTTATTTGGCTTCCCATTTTTATCCAAAGACCTAACCCAAACTTCAAACAAATCCTTCACATCTTGCCACCGTTGCGAAGCCATCCAATCACCGAACATATCAAGAAGCGCGTGGGAATCATAAGTATCAGTAACTGGAGGGCGCGTGAAGAGTCCGAGAGGTGTTACCGCGTTGTTGGATGAGGATTTCGGAATCGGATTTCGCCAATTCTCGTTGTAGAGTGGACTTCCCGAAGCTGGATTCGGAGGAAGAGACGAAGCTGGTGTTGATTGGTTCGGCGTTGCTTCTGCTAGTTCGGCTTCTTGAGAATGGAATGGGAATGTTGTTATGGTTTTGAATGTGATGTGGCTGGTTTTTGTTAGGAGAGAACGTGTTCGATTTAGGATCGCCATTTGCGACGCCATTGGAGGAGTTGAGAGTGTTAGTGAAGTTGTGTGTTTGTTTTGTTAGTTTGGGTTTAACGCATTTAGGGTTTTTTGGTTCGGAGTTAGGTCCGGTTTTCTGGAATAGGTCCGATTGGGAAAGGTGATGAATTTTGATGGTGGATGATGAGATGAAATGAAATGGTAGATTCGGGTTCGGGGTTTTACTCTTCGTATGTGTTAGAAATAGGGAGTGGATTTGGGCCTAAGAGGTATAGTGATGAAATGTTGGGCCGTGTTCGATGGGAAGATTTTACCACATACTGCTTGTATTTTACTCCTACCCCACGTATTACACAAACCACTTATCTTATCTTTTTTTAGAAAAACCAAATAAATTATCCTATTTCACTCTCTTTAATTTGTGTTCAACAAAATTTAAAGTTTGACTTTTTCAGAAAATAAATGTGTTCTAGAAGAACTTGATTTAAGTTTTTCGGAATATAAATGTATTATAAAAAACTTAAAGTTTGAATTTTTCAGAATACTTTTGTGTTTTAAAAAATTCAAACTTTAATTTTTCTGAAACATAGAGTGATCCATCATGGTTCTCTCTATACTTATTCACACTTGACTGGTGGTAAATGATAAGGATCTCAAGAGTACGAAGATGATCCATATTGTAATAAATTAGGATGAACTTTATTTATTTTCATTAGGTTTGTAATAACTCTTAGTTTTCTTTAATTTGGAATTGTAATAGTCTTAGTATAGATTTAGTTGATGTGATATGTAAGTTTGCTTCCTTACATTTAATTTATTTTAGAAAAACATGATATAAACCCAATATGGGCCTAGAGAATTGTGTCACTTCTTACCCATTTAGGTTTAGAGATAATTTTACTATAAATATGAATTTGTAACCTCATTGGAGAAAGGTTTGAATGAATTAGAATTTCTCTAATGAGAATTATGAGTGAGCTAGATCTCCTCTTTAAGTGCTTGAATTAGAACTTGTTTGAATCTTATCAATGACTTCCTTATCATTGTGGCGATTTCATATTGACTTATCAATCATTCTTGATTGTGGCACATTCTTCATCTTCTCAACATAATCCATTTTTGTTTCTTTCTTTTCCTTTTTATTTTGTCATTTTATTTGAAGAAATCACTTGATAGATCTTCAATCTCGTGTGGAAGCACTCAAACCGACATCAGTAATGTTTGCACATATTGTGTTATGTTTTCTTAGAGAGGACGGGAGACGCGGGGGGAAATTTGATGGTAGTAGGGGATCACCAAAGGTTGCTTCATCCTCAGCAGCATGAAGGGTGTTAGAGATGCTCGGGAGCCATCCTAGGCTAGTTGGTTGGGAATCATAAGGACTCAGATTTGTCCTTTTTTGTGTATTTTGACTAGTGTACAGTTGTCACCCCCATAATCGAATCTTTTGTAGGAATTCGCCATCATATTGATGCTTTGTATTTTGGTTATACCTTTGTATATGTGGTGCCCTTTTAAGGCCCACAAGATATTTGACCTTGTGTCACTGTATTTCATATATGTACTTGTATGTTTTCCTTGCTTCTGTAATTACTACATGCCTTTATATGTTTTTTTTTTTGTATGAATAAAATTCAAATAAATTTTTAATTTAACACGAGGATATGAACGAGTATCATTGGGTGATACTTATATTGTGATATTGGAAATATTTTGGAGCAACTAGATTTGCTCAGGAGATAATTTTCTTTTAACATAAATAATTCCTTAGAAATTTTTAACCGAACCGTATAGTTGTTATTATGTACAAATTATTTTTCCAACAATTATAGCTTACATTTGTCTTTATTAAATAGTAAATTAGGGTTTCTATCCTCGTGGAGGTTACACTAGCGTTTTATTTGATAAATTTTGGAATTTATTGGTAAGTCATAAACCCTTTAACAACTCTGTTATTAGGCTCTATTATGCTTGAGTGTTATCCTAAATTAATTAAATATTATATTTGGATATTTGATGAATTATGGATCATTATGTGTAAATAGACTTATCGCTGATGTGATGTTCTTAGGAGCTTAGTTATGGAAAGTCACATGTCAACACTAGAATGTTTTGATTACTTGGATTTGCACTTTCTAAAGGTGGGAGAATATTTTATATTGTTGGGACAATTAGCGTATAATAGTTTAAGAAGATAAATGTGTAGGGTGACTCAAGCCCTACTATAAATAAAAAGCTAATGAGAGCTAATGCTCATTAGACGACTCTTCACAATATCAAGGAAACTCTTCAGAATATGTAATTGAAGTTATTATATTTTATGCATTTTCACTTAGATGACCTCCTATAAACTATTGGAAGTTGTTTGTTACCTATTTTATTGTTGTGTGCTTTCGTGAATACTTGTGTACTTGTTATTTGCAATACTTGACTTTGTGATTGTTATTGTTGAGTTATGACAACTAATTTTCTTAAATAAGATATCATGGATGATTTATTGAGATTAGGAAGTGCGGAAAGTGTGAGGAAAATTTGATTATGAATAGTGAGGATCACATTAGTTAGTATTTAAGAAGTTGATATATGATTATGATGGACAATATTTTGCCCAAGATGGTGATATTATGATGGTACTTTAGATGAAGAGTTAGGACTTATGAGTTTGAGATACCAAGACATGACGCGAGAGATCATATAAACATGAATTATGGTCGAATAAATTAATTAATGTGTATATTGGCACACGAGATTGATTGTTGGCTCGATCCCAACAAAGATTATTATTATTGTTATTGTGCACTTGGTTGGATGACACTATTAATTAAGTTATACATTAGTCTGAAATTTGTTGTGATTGACTTATAATACTTAGAGTCCGTATGAAGTCAAGTGACACTTGATCCAAACATTAAAAAGTGTTTGAGGCACTATAGTTAGAGATGACCAACATCGCATATAGATGAGGTTGCATTTTAAATAGTTAGGCTATGATTTAAGAGATATGAATTAAATGATTGATTAATTTATGTGCTTACTTGTGTTTGACATATATATTACATTCATCTCATCTTTTTTATATTTGTGAATGAATCTTAATCCCTATTTTTCTTTTTCTTATTTCTATATTTTATGGTAGGTTCTAATGTGGGAGACTTAGCTTTTGAAAATTATAGCAGTAAAAAAGAATGTGACCATAATGTCCATCCTATAATAGTTAGTATAGCTAGTAGTGTTATTTATTTGTTGATGTAATCAAAT
>JBBPBR010000008.1:10564908-10576461 GCA_037974775.1 Cicer pinnatifidum
TACCAACATATATTATTATTATTATTATTATTATTATTATTATTATTATTATTATTATTATTATTATTATTATTATTATTCATATTTCGTGATTCTTTTAATGCTTGTTTATGTGAAAATATATCTTGTATGGAATTATTAGTTTAATTCAAACAGTATTTACAAAAGCAACTAGATTAGAATTATATTGGATGTTATAGGATTTATTTTCTATTAACAATATAGTTTGGAGACAATAATTTTGCAGCCTCATCTCTACCCTGGCCTCTTTGGTTTATAGACTTGTTGGGGAGAAAAAGAATGTTTGTCATATAAATAAATTTCATGCATAATATTATAATCATATATTGGTAACTGCAATATGTATTGAAGTCTAAAACAGATTTTAAGAATTTTAGACGTTTTATTATATAGAGTTATTCATTAAATTAATCTAATTGATTTGGTATTTATATTTTATATTTCATAATAAAGTCAATAAATTTGGTATTTATTGAGATAATATTAATATTAAATATGTAAAATTTTATTAAATTTAGTTTTAAGACTAGTATAAGAACATTTTATTGAATAAAAACTTTACTTTTTTTTGGAGCTTTTTAGTCAATAGTTCCCAAAATTAGTGATATGGCCTATGTTAAACATTGGAGCATATTGTTTTTGGTTCTCTATGGGGTGGAGCTAGGTTTAGGCTCTAGTTTCTTCTAGTTCTGTTCCTAAAATATTTTGTTATTATGCATTTTCACTTTTTTGTTCTCTTTTACATGGGAGAATAAATATTTTTTTTTTATCGGCTTAACAAAACAAAAAAGTATCTATATTTTCAGTTTTTTTGTTGGAAAAAAAAATTAACTAGTTAAGAGAAATATCTTATACTTGATCTTGTTTTGCGTTTTAAAATCAATTGAATTAAAAATAGTTGTAAAAAACAATTTTTTAAAAAGAAAAAATTAAACAATATCTCAAATTTAAATTTTTAAAAATCACATTATATAACCACATTAACTTATTATAGAGAAAAAATTTTCATGTAGAATTTAAACCAAAATAATAATACACTTCAAAGTTTGTTCACTTAGAATATGCATAAACGTTGTCATAAAAATAACATCTGAGAAAAAAAAACAGTAATACTATTTTTATCTTTTTTGTTGTTATTGCTAAATATATTATTTCTAGCTTTAATATTGTCAGTTTTACACACATATATATATATATATATATATATATATATATATATATATATATATATATATATTGTTTATTATTTAGATTATGTATCACAAATTTGATATTTTTATTACTTGTCATTTGTCTTGGATTTTTTGTTGTGTTTCATTGACATATTCTTTTTCTTATTGTGTTGCACTAGAATCTGGCAACATAACTAACTCAAGATCTACCGACGCTTGTAAAGGTCGATTTATCATTTTCACTACTGTGGCCGTTGCCATCTTCTTCATTCTCTTGATCTTATCCTTGTTCACTTTGCACATTAGTGACCCAAAATTTGAAGTTGACTCTGCATCTCTCAATATATTAAATATAAAGCGTTCTACCATCACTCTTGGATGGAACATTACCCTTGTTGTGTCTAACCCTAACTATTGGCACACTCTCTCATATCACGCGGTTTCGGTTGATGTTGAATTCATTGGCAAACAATACAAAAGCATTCTTGCCACAACTTCCCTGAATCCTTTCTCCCAAGAAATTGATAGCAAGTTTAACCTTGAAGTTCCATTTAAAATGAATGTGGATAATCACGCAGCAACCGACATTGCTAGTAGTTACTCTCGTGGAACTATTAACTTTGGGATTGTGTTGTCCACTTTGATCAAGTTTAAGGGTATGTTCAATATTTTCCATAAGGATCATAATTTGAAGGTTGTTTGTGAACCTCTCAACTTCAGGCTTTCACCAGGATCATCAAATTGGGTATTATCTAATAATGTAACATGCAACTAGCTATAAGTATTAGTTATCTAAGAGTAAAATTATACTTTTTTAGGTCTTTGTTTGCATTTTTTTTATTTCTTAATGAATTGCGATGGATGTCCACGTTGAGTGATTAATTATTGATATTCTAGTTTTGTAAGTGTTTAATTTAAAGATATTTTATAAGTTATTAAAAATATACGGTACTATTTTAACTAATTTGATTTTGGATTTAATGTTTTAAGATTATAAATGTCTTTCTTCCTTATTATCTTAGATTCACTGTGTTTTATGATATTGTAAAATTTTAAAAAAATATATTTTATTGCAAATAGACCGTTAGGTGTTGAAAAATCATTCTTTAGTCACAATAATAGTTTTTAATTCTTAAATTAAAATATAATCAAAAGAAGTGTTACGTCTTAATAAAAAATATTTAATTATATATATATTCTCATTAAAAATAATTTTAACATTGATAATGAATTATAATAATTTTATATTTAAAATAATAGACATAAATGACAGTAATATATTGAAAATATAAATTAATATTAAAATATATTAAAATAATCTTAAGATATATTAAAATATAAAATAATCTTAAGATATAAAATAATATTAATATATAAAGTAAATAATCTTAAAATATAAAGTAAATAATCTTAAAATATATATCAATATATATTAAAATATAAAATAATCTTAAGATATATGGTCAAATATATGAACAGATCTCAGTGACAACTCTACAAATAGGTTACAGTGTATCTTTTGTATTCATCTAGAGACTTTTTATTCTTAGTTGAGGAAAAATAGTAAGCAAAAGTGTTCATTGTAATTATCAGCATGGTAGATCCAGGTAATTTTTTTATTTTTATTTTTATTTTTATTATTAGATCCTTTAGGCTACCAACATATATTATTATTATTATTATTTTATTATTATTATTATTATTATTATTATTATTATTATTATTATTATTATTATTATTATTATTATTATTATTATTATTATTCATATTTCGTGATTCTTTTAATGCTTGTTTATGTGAAAATATCACTACGCCAAAAATTGCATTTTACAGCGCTTTTTTTAAGCCTTCTACAGCGCTTTTTCAAAAAAAAAAAGCGCTGTGGATTCGAGCGATGTAAAAGCTACAACAGCGCTTTCAAAAAAGCGCTCTTAAAGGCACCTTTTATAACGCGCGCTTATTATGCACCTTTTACAGCGCTTGTTACAACAAGCGCTGTAAAAGGCTTACCCATATTTCATATATTTGGGGTACCTTTTACAGTGCTTTTTTGTAACAAGCGCTGTAAAAGACATACCCATATTTCATATATTTGGGGTACCTTTTACAGCGCTTTTTTGTAACAAGCGTTGTAAAAGGCATACCCATAATACATATTTGGAGTGCCTTTTACAGTGCTTTTTTGTAACAATCGCTGTAAAAGGCATACCCATATTTCATATATTTGGGGTACCTTTTACAACGCTTTTTTGTAACAAGCGCTGTAAAAGGCATACCCATAATTCATATTTGGTATGCCTTTTACAGCGCTTTTTATAAAAAGCGCTGTTAAAGGTGTTATTTATTTATTTATTTATTTATTTATTTATTTATTTTAACCCTGTATATATTTATTTATTCATTGTAATTATCAGCATGGTAGATCCAGGTAATTTTTTTATTTTTATTTTTATTTTTATTATTAGATCCTTTAGGCTACCAACATATATATATTATTATTATTATTATTATTATTATTATTATTATTATTATTATTATTATTATTATTATTATTATTATTATTATTATTATTTCGTGATCATTTTAATGCTTGTTTATGTGAAAATATATCTTGTATAGAATTATTAGTTTAATTCAAACCGTATTTACAAAAGCAACTAGATTAGAATTATATTGGATGCTATAGGATTTATTTTCTATTAGAAATATAGTTTGGAGACAATAATTTTGCAGTCTCATCTCTACCTCTTCGGTTTATAAACTTGTAGGAGAAACGAAATATTATGATGATATATCGGTCACTGCAACATGTATTCAGGTCTAAAACAAATTTTAAGAATTTTAGACGTTTTATTATATAGAATAATTTATTAAATTAATTTAAACAATTTTGTATTATATTTTATATTTAATAATAAAGTTAATGAATTTGGTATTTATTGAGATAATATTAATTTCAGATACATAAAATTTTATTAAATTTAGTTTTAAGATTAGTATAAGAACATTTTATTGAATAAAAACTTTACTTTTTTGGAGGTTTTAAGACAATAGTTCCCAAAATTAGTGATATGGTCCATGTTAAACGTTGGAGCATATAGTTTTTTTTGTCTCTATGGGGTGGAGCTAGGTTTAGGCTCATGATTCTTGTAGTTTTGTTCCAAAAATATTTTGTTGTTATGCATATTCACTTTTTTATTCTCTTTCTCATGGGAAAATAAATAATCTCTTTTCAATCATATGATCAGTTAACAAAACAAAAATTTATATTTTCATTCTTTTTTCTTGAAAAAAAATCACTAGTAAAGAGAAACATCTCTTATATTTGATTTTGTTTTGCATTTTAAAATCAATTGAATTAAAAAAATTCGTGAAAAATAATTCTTTTAAAAGAAAAAATTAAATAATATCTAAGCTTTAAATTTTAAAAAATCACATTATCAAACCAAGTAATAATACACTTGAAAGTTTAATGTTCACTTAGAATATGCATAAATATTATCATAAAAGAAACCAACAACAAAATTCCTATACTATTTTTACTCTTTTGTTGTTATTGCTAAATATACTATTTTTAGATTTAATATTGTCAGTTTTTTACACACACATATATATATATATATATATATATATATATATATATATATATTACTTTTTAGATTATGTATCACAAATTTGATATTTTTATTACTTGTCATTTGTCTTGAATTTTTTTTTTGTGCTTTATTGACATTATTTTTCTTGTTGTGTTACACTAGAATCTGACAAATAACCAACTCAAGATGTACGAAACCTTATAAAAGACGATTTATCGTTTTCGCTATTGTGGCCGTTGCCATCATCTCTCATTCTTTTGATCTTATCCTTGTACACTTTGCACATTAGTGAGCCAAAGTTTGAAGTTGACTCAGCATCCCTCAACATATTAAATATAAAACGTTCTACCACCACTCTTGAATGTAACATGACCCTTGTTGTGTCCAACCGTAACTATTGGCACACTATTTCATATCACTCGGTTTCGGTTGATGTTGAATTCATTGGCAAGCAATACAAAAGCATTCTTGCCACAACTTTCTTGAATTCTTTCTCCCAAGAAATTGATAGCAAGTTTAACCTTAAAGTTCCATTTAAAATGAATGTGGATAATCACGTGCCAACCGACATTGTTGGTAGTTACTCTCGTGGAATTATTAACTTTGAGATTGTGTTGTCCACTTTGATCAAGTTTAAAGGTACGTTCAATATTTTCCATAACGATCATAATTTGAAGGTTGTTTGTGAAGCTCTCAACTTCATGCTTTCCCCATGATCATCAAATTGGGTATTATATAATGCTATAACATGCAACTAGCTATAAGTATTAGTTATCTAAGACTAAAACTATACTTTTTAGGTCTTTGTTTGCATTTTTATTTATTTATCAATGAATTGGGATTGATGTATATAATCCACGTCGAGTGATTAATTATTGATATTTTAGCTTCGAAAGTGTTTAATTTAAGGATATTTCATAAGTTATTAAAAATATACGATACACTATTTTAACTAATTTGATTTTGAGTTTAATTTATTAAGATTACAAATGCTTTCTTCCTTATTATCTTAGATTCATTGTGTTTTATGACATTGTATAACTTAAAAAAATGTTTTATTGCAAACAAACCATTAGGTGTTGAAAAATCATTCTTTATTCACTATAATAGTTTTTTATTCTTAAATTGAAATATAATCAAAAGGAGTGTTACGTCTTAGTAAAAAAATTTTTAATTATATATATTCTCGTTACAAATATTATTTATATTGACAATGGATTATAATAATCTTATATTTAAAATAATAGACATAAGTGATTGTAATGTATTGAAAATATAAATTATTTTACACAATTGAAACATGCAAATTAAACTCAGAATATAAATAATATTTGTATTACCTCCTTAATTTTCAACAATATTTTTCAAACCAGAGGGTACATTTGGCATTTTTGTAATAAGTACATCATAAATAAGTGCATTTTAAATACTAGAACAGATGTGAGTCTTATTTAAAAACACTTTAGAAAAGGTAACCTAATTCTAACGTTATCTAAGTCAGGATAACCTAATTATAATGTTATCCAATCAACTTTTCACTATATATAAATATCTTTGTTGGAATTTTGACCTCGCACGCCTACATCAACTACATTGGACTTTATTACAATAATTCAATGAAACTATATGAGCCACTCACCATTTATAGCCATGACATTGTCTCTTCCCTGTAGTGAAGGCGTGAAAACTTGATCACAATAAAATTATAACTTTACCCTAACCGCTCCCTCAGTGAATACGTAATCATTACCTAACCTTAATGTGAGCAAATAAGCGGACAAGCAATGGCAAAGCTTGACTGAAAAGTTTGGGGTAGCTGATATAAAAATATAATATATAAATTAAATATATAAATAATATTATATAGTAAATAATTAAGTTGTAATAAACACAAAATGAAGTATCAAATAATTTAACTATATGACTTAAAAATACCTTAAAGTAATGCTCTACGCTCTTTAATTAACTTAAAATCATCAATAATAGACTCAAAATTGATACTTGCAGCAATTTTCCTTTCTATATAAACTACCATGCTATCTGCCAAAAAGTCGACTTCCATCTTATTTCTTAACCTTGATTTAATAATTTTCATTGTTGAAAAAGATCTTTCAGCTGTGTCAGTAGAAACCGGATGAGTCATGATAAGACGAAGTAGTCTATCAATAAAGTAAAATTTTTGCGTCTTTTTAGTTGCAACCAAACATGAGCACAATTCTTGAATAGTTGATAAATTCTTCAAATTTAAATCTTGACGAGCATCAACCAAGAAATGTTGGAGTTGAAATTTCAAATTAATCTTCTCTTGCATGTTGAAAACCACAGGGTAATATTTTTCAAATAGAGTGCAAATTTTTTCAATGTTAAAAGCTTTATAATTATCCTTAGGAGTCAAAGCACAACTTAGAGTTAACAAATCCATTACTTGCTCACTAAATCTATTATTCAACTCTTCTAATTGTTGATCAATGGAAGTAAAAAATATTTTAACTCTAAAATAATGCTCTATTGTAACCTGACCTTGTTGAAGACGAGAGTGTCCAAATCTTGTTGTTGAATGAACATCGTTGAGATCAGGAATTTCAATATCATGTTTTTCACAAAAAGTCTTCACTTCAGTAAATAATTTATCCCAACCATCTTCTCTCAATGCTTGAATAAGACACTTTGTTGTTCCAACCAAACACATGGCAATAACTATATCCTGAGATTGTTGTTGTAAGGCTTGGCAAAGTATTTCAGTTATCCCCATCATTTCTTTCATCAAATGCAAGATAAATATAAAATCAAACGCCTTCAAATAATTATAAGCATTATCAGCATCACCACGTGTAGAATAACTTTCTCTTTCATTTGTAATTTTTTTTAAAACAATACAAGTTGCCTCATACATATTTATAAAGCTACAAATAGAAGAGAAATGTGATCCCCAACGAGTATTCCCAGCTCGTTTTAAAGTACCAATTTGATTTATACCTTTACCAGTTACAATTTCATCAATTTCTAGCAAATGTGCAATTTCCTCTAATTGAGCAGCTTGTAACTCATCATGACGCTTAGTAGAAGAACAAACAACATTAACAACAAAAGTGAGCTTCTCAAAAAATTTATGAATTGGAACAACTTCTCTTGATGCACTAACCAAAACAAGTTGCAATCGATGAGCAAAACAATGGACATAGTAAGCATAAGGACAATCTTTCATAAATAGTGCTTGTAAACCGTTCCATTCTCCTCTCATATTACTAGCACCATCATACCATTGACCACTCATGTTAGAAACATCAAGATTATGTCAAGAAAGTATATCACATACTTATTCTTTTAGAGTTAAAGCTGTAGTCTTTAACATGTGCCACAAAAAAAATCCATCTTGTATTAAACTAACTTTGTCAACAAATCTTAACACAAGAGACATTTGTTCCCTTTTTGATTCATCACGAGCTTCATCTACAACGGTGCAAAATTTGGAATCACCAATTTCTTTACAAATATGTTTTCTCACCCTACTAGAAAGAATATGCAAAAGATCTTTTTGAATTTGATGTGAAGTATATTTAGAATTATATGGAGCATTTTCCAATACAACTTTCGCAACTTCATCATTGTAAGTTGCCAAGAGTTTTATCAATTGAAGAAAATTGCCTTGATTTCTTGACTCGTTAGTTTCATCATGTCCCCTAAAAGCACAAGCTTGAAGTGTTAACCAACGAACAGTGTCAATTGATGTCTTGAGACGTATTTGATTCTTCAAAATTTGTTCTGAGCTTTGCACTTGAATTCCTAATATGTCCATCCTGATTCAACAAGTCTAGACAAGTTTTCATTGCATTGTTGTGTGGTGAGCAAGGATCTATCCCTATGTGTTTGAGAAAGGCACAAAATTTTCCATTTTTAATTTTCTTCAAGTTTCTAAAACCTGTACCAATGAAGACATCTGATCCAGGACGTCCACTTGGTCTTTTGCTAAATAGATAGCATGGTAAACAATATGCAACATCTTTAGAAGGTGAATATTCAAGTCATGAAGAAAATATGTTAAACCAAGCATATTGAAACCGTCTTGGATGAACTTCCTTGTCAGATAAAGGATGTTCTTCTAAATTTATTTGATAAGGACCAAATTTTAGATAAGCTCTTCGTATTGCATCCAATTTATTTGGTGGATATTGCCAAATTTGAGGGCCCTTTTTGGGGTCACGTTCTAAACATTTCCCAAAGTCATCTTCGAAAATTCTATGAACTTTGGAAAGATGATTCTCATTTTCTTCAATTCTTGGATTCTTAGAGATAGTTTCGGATGTAGAAGTTATAATTTCTTCATCTCTTTCAATCTCACAAATTTTCCTCTTGAAAAAAGAATCAATTCTTTTACTCTTCTCCATTCTCACAAACTTATCTAAATCAATCAATATAATAAACATAAAACATCTTATATTCAACAAAAAAACTAAAACACTTTATATGGACAAAAAAACTCAAACAAAAATGCAACAAAACTCAAACACCTTATATGCAACAAAAAAACTCAAACACTTTATATGAACATAAAATCAAACACCTTATGTGCGGCAAAAAAACTTAAACACTTTATATTGACATAAAAGCAAACACCTTATGTGCAACACAAAAACTCTAAACAAAAATCAATACTAACGTCTAATTAAAACTCCAAATCAAAGCTCCAAAATCAACAATTACAATATAAGCTTTAAATTTCATGCCAACAAAAATCAAACCTAACAAAAATCAACACTAACCAACAAAAATCAGCAATAACAAAAGAGAAATTCGAACATTTTGAACAAAGCAGCAACGTGATCTAGAGATAGATGACTGATGAGGTTGCGACGAGTAGAGAGGCAGCGACGAATGGCCACAAATGGAGGTAGTCAAGAAGAGCAGTCGCGGGGCCGCCGCGAGCAGACGAGCGATTCATAACTTGACAGATGAACGGAGAGGCAGCCACATGTTTGTCGTGAATCTGATTATGGAGGAGGGAGAGAGGAAGGGTGGATGGAAGAGAGAGGAAGAAAGAGAAAACTGAATTAGGTTTAGGTATTCTTGTAATTGTTTAGTTTTAATATGGGCATGCTAGTCATTGTACCTATAATTTTTTTATTTTTTTGGGGTGGCCTAGCCCCCCCTTGTCCCAAGGAAGCTCCGCCCCTGACAACAAGGCCGCCAAACAACTACTAATAGCCACTAACATCCTCCCATTATTGTCCAAGAGTACATGGACTCAAACAATCAACACAACTCGAGATGTCTTGGCATCACTATTTTGACTCTTACAAAATCACACTAACAAACTAAACACCTAATGATATTGATGATATTAGAGAGTATGTTTAAGCATTCTTACCACTACCTCAACACATAGCAATATCTCTTGTGATCTCACTGCAAGAAAAATAAGGATTTGTGGGAGCCAAAAAGCCCTCACAAAAGGAGAAAAACAGTCAGAATAAGCATATTTGTGGTTGACTGGCTGCCTTTTGCAATCACAAATAAGTCTGTCACAGAGGTTTGTGACAGCCAAAATGGCCACAAAATTGAGTTTTTTTTGTTATCATTTGTGAGGGCTTAAGCCATCACAAAATTGTGATGGAAAAGTCTGTCACAAATTTGTGAGAGCTTATATCGCCACAGAAGATAAAAACAATTTAAAATAGTTAGTGTTTGTGAGGGCCAAGGCCCGCCACAAAATTTGTCATTTGTGAAGGTTTATGCTACCACAAAAGATAAAATGAAAAAATAAAATAATTTGTGAGGGGTTATGCCACCACAAATTGTCCCATTTGTGGGGGCTTAGGCCGCCACAAATGTGTGACTATATTTAAAAAACTAATTTTATAAAATTCAAAATTAATATTAAAAAAATAATATTATATAAAAAAATTTAATATAAATATAATTTTAAAATAAAAAATTTAAATTTAAATAAAATTGAAAATAAATATTTTAAATAAAAATATAATCTTAATATTAATTAAATTATTATTATGAAACAAAATAAAAACATTTCAAAATGAATAAATTATTTCATACAAACCAAAAATTAAACACACCATAATTAAATAATAATGTATAATATATTCATACAAACTAAAAGTAAAAATAACAAATATTATTCGAATACATCAATTGTCATAATAATTTCTCTGATCATTAGCTCCACTCCCTCTATCATCATTTGATGGAATATTATCTGATGATGAAAGTCTCTCCAAAGTACTATTAATTGGTGTTGGAGACAATATGAGATGATTTTACATTTTATCTTCAAGTACACCACCACTGGTCTTTCACATAAACAACATGGATATCTCATCGACATAAACAACATAGACATCTCATCCTCCTTCATCTTTGACAATTTTATGCCCTCTCACAAAATTGAGAAACTCTTGAACTTCGTTAGCAAAGTTGTTTACTACGATATATATATATATATATATATATATATATATATATATATATATATATATATATATATATATATATATATATATATATATATATATATATATATTACGAAAATTAAATAAATTTTACGCGATCATTAATAAGATCGAAGTTTTATATGAAAATTGATTTATTTTTAAAAGTATTATTTTGTCATTAATATCTACAGATTACTAAATAATAAATTATGATACACTTTATATGTCAATTAAAGAAATATTTACAAACAATATAGTAAATTATAATAGAGACTATATATATATATATAAACTAAAATAAATTGTTTAAATGATATT
>JBBPBR010000008.1:10576941-10590142 GCA_037974775.1 Cicer pinnatifidum
AAAATAACTACATTTTAATTTTAGTATAAATTTTACAATTTAAATATTTTACTAGTACTTTTTTTTAATAAATCTTACCAATGTTAAAGTGTAAAAATAATATTATACCTAATTTAAAAAATAATATATTCTACATTTAAAATAAAATATTAAGTCAAAAAATATTTTATAACCATATAAATTATTTTGCTAATAATTATATAAATTACTAATCTATATTTGAAATGCATTACATACTAACTTGATGTTTTCACATATAATAAAATTTATTTTTTGATTAAGTTAGGTTAAAACAATTTCAATGACGAGATTTTATAAAACAACTAGTTGTTAGATAAGTTTTCTTGCAAAATGTTTACACGGGAGTTAGGGAGTTTAAAAAAAATAGTTTCATAATTTTTCCAGGACTAAATGATGTATAGTGTTCAAGAGACATGTCATGAAGTGACTTAGTTTAGTGATTTGGTCGTAACTTAAAATCTATCAATTGTTTGTAAGTAATTCTTTCTGAAAACGAAACTAGACAAAATCCTCTACATTTTAAACATACATTTTATGATATTCAGTTATGCATAAATAATTTAAAGGGACCCTCAAGTTTACAAAACAGAAAAAAAAAATTGATTTCTAACACTTGAAGCATCGTTAAGAAAACTGCTTTTGATGTCTAAATGAATCTTCAAATAATAATTATCTTCAGAAATCAGACAGCAAAATTTTTAATTAGAGTGGTAGTTTTTCAAAAGTAGATGTCATTTGATAGTTTAATAAAAATCGCAAAGTTATAGTTTACACTCTAAAAATTCTAGAACTTAAGAACTTGTGAGATATACATTAAAAAAGTTTCTACCTTTCTAAACTAAGCCTATTAAACATGTTTTAGAATAATAATACCTTAAGAGTGAATTTGTTATTCGTAAATTTTAATAACTCAAATAATAGTTATTTAATATCTAAGATATTTTTTAAAAGGTTTTATTATGCATCACAAAAGATGCATCATGGTAGTTTAACTAAGTAAACCCAGTTTAAATAAATCTTTAAGTCAATTTGTATTAGTATCTTGAGGTGGGTTAGGACTAATATAAGTTAACTAATGATTGAAGTTGTGGTAGAAATATGGCTTAAATCACACTGTGATATTTACATAATCAAAAGAAGATGGTGCCTTTCAACTTTTTAGATTTAGTACTTAACATATTTAAATGAAATGATGATGTTTGTTCTATATGACATACGTAGATATGTGCTAAATGAACATGCTACATGTGAATGGCTCTATGTTTATATACTTGCTACTAATTAAATATGACATGAAATAAATGCATATTAGAGTTACTAATTAAATATGACATGATTTTATATTGCATTACATATATGGGGAATCGTATCCATATGTATATTAGAGTTATGTGGTGACTGTGATGGGACACAGAGGTGTGATGGTCCATATATGTAGATACGGGGATTGAATCGTGTGGCACATGATAGACATCATTATATCAGTAAATCATACTGATATGTGAGCAACTGTACATTTAAGATCCACGACCTTTAAGGATGGTTATATATTACGGAATAATGTGCGCTTACATGTAAGAGTTGCATTAGTACTTGTTATTGTTGTTGAGATAAATGCATGCACAAGCTTATGTCTTGTTTATATTAATAGGTGTATAATTATTAGCTCAATTTATACTACTTGCACAATATATGTATATACGTTGTGGATTTTGTTTGGGCTATACATCACTCCTTTTACACCATGAAGGAATACCGTATGCTAGACCTAACAGCGTCGATGGAGATTCCCTAGCCTTCCCCGATCGCAATAATCAATCGTCTTGGTGTTTTGACATGACATTAGGAAAAGAGATATATTTGTGGTTGGTAGTTGAGGCGAGGACCATCAAAGGTATGGTTTTTGATGTGAATGCAACGATCAAAGTGGTAGAGTTCCCAATTCCTGCTAACCTCATTTTAGAGAGTAGGAGAGTCGTTTTGATAGACGCAAGAGTGATATCAATGGACATTCATCCTATGCGCACACCCTTCTTTAAACAACCTTAGAGTGACGAGACTCACATTCATATGATTGTGAAGAGACAAACACAAGTAGAGGATTACAATAAATAGATAGTGACCTATTCTTCGAGGTTACTCCCACTCCTCTAATGATTCCTTGAGAGGGCTAGACTAAAGGTGTTGTTGTGTTAGGAGTGGATGAGGAGGAGGATTGTACTGAAGCGAAGGCAATGTTCAAGGGTTATGCTAGTGACATGTGAAGATTCCAGACCTTGTTATTTTTATGGTAGATTTAGTTAGTTCAAATGAGTAAGATGGTCCTTAAGAACCCCTACGCATTCTTGAAATTTTTTGTCATGAACCAAGTTAACAATAGAAAGCACAACATTACATTTATCAAGAAAATCAATCAAATCTTGGCTTGTCATTCTCAAATCGAGTGTAGAAGAATAGTATGGATTAAACACTTTGTCGCAACACGGGTCACAGTGCAAAATGGCTAACTAAAAGAAATGTAAAACATATGTTTTTGACGAAGACAAAGATCAAGGAATGTGATCAAAGTTGCAAGCTCAAAAAGAAGTCAAATAATCAAAGTCAACTATGGTTAAACATATTTGATGTTTAATAAATATAAAGGTACATGATGCAATCTAATATTCTTATATTTCAAATGCACATGAGAACCTTTCATCTTATCATATGCATAAAAAGTATTTTCATATGTCAAAAATGCATAAACAATATTTCAAAATAAATTTTTTGACAAAATGCAATGTCGTATTCGAATACATCATATTATAGACTAATACAAGTGCTAAGTCAGTAGCAAAAACTGAATATTTGTATTCGACTACGAGATGGTGTAGCCGAATACAAGTGCTAAGTCAATAGCTAAAACTGAACATTTGTGTTCGACTACGAGATGGTGTAGTCGAATGTGAGTGTTAAGTCAGTAGCTAAGACTGCACATTTGTATTCGAGTACAACCTAGTGTAGTCGAATACAACAAAAAGTTAGTGGCAAAATTCATCTAGTTGTATTCAAATACAAGGTTTCATATTTGAATATGATGTTTAAATTTCAAATATAAAAATGAACGTTACAAAGGTGTATTCGACTACACACAAGCTGTAGTCGAATACAACTGGAAACAAGGCCATTTTTCAATTCTGAAATGGTTCTAGATAATTGCATTTGTTCGTCAAACCTCTAAGAACGATGGCCACTAATCTGAAGTGATGTCTATGGAGTATAAATACCCCATAACTTCAGTTTAAACGTAATCAATCCTACTACCAAACATTGAACAACTTTGAACAATTTTCTGAAATATTCTCAAAGTTATTTTTCATATTTCATGTACTTGCATTGTATTTTCACATAATTGAGAAAAGTTCTCTAGTATAGTTGAAATATTATTGGATTGATATCATTGTACAACCATTATACTCAGATTCTTAGTCAAGAACATTTGTTAAAAAATTATTGAAGTTATTATATTGTATTTAAAGAAATTAGTATACTTTCTTTATGTATTGTAATCTAAGATAGTGATGTGTTATCTTAGGAAGCGTGTTAGAAGTTTGTAGCAGAGATCCTATGGTGAGATTTGTACATATTTTAACAATAGTGAAAAAATCTCTTGTGGTGTGCAAGAGGACTGGATGTACCTTTGGTCATAAGGGGAACCAGGATAATATGGTTGTGTTCATTATTTTTCTTCCATTTATTTTTTGCTATACATTATCTTAATCAGAAAAATCGGTCACTAAATCTCTGAAAACAAGAAAAAATTTATACAGCTAATTCACCCCCTCTTAGGTGTGCCTCTGTTCTTACAAGAAATAGTAACAAGTTCACTCAAAACAGGGTGTCACCACCATTGTTAACTAATGTATTAGGGAAAACTTTAGAAAAACCATTAAAAAAAAATGTCTTTGAAACTAGATTTTTGGTTCGAGAGTCGATTATGTGTAGAAAAAGTATTAACACCCGTCTTAAAATGGTACCTCTAATTAAATGTGCAAAAATAATGTAAAATTTAAAAGTATGTATTTTATCCCTAAATAAGAAAAAAAAAGTGAATTTATTTCCAAAACCCCTTATTGAGATATGTTCAATTTTATAAGGAAAAATTTAAATAATCAATTTATAAAGGAATGATGTTGGAATCCATGTACGCCTTAGCCTTTGTAAAACAAACTTGTTGGTTAAACAAGCATGTTTTACCTCTAATAAATTGAATTTATCATCTGCCTCTAATCGATTGAAATTCAATTTATATATTATATGAATTATTCTCATGAGAAATGTGTGCTTTGTAATTTTCTAACACGTGTTGTGTTTTGTCTCTTCACGCGTGCGTGGTAGTTATTAATTTTTTTACATTAGGAAATTCAAAACATTTTCATCAAAAACACCAACACCCAAGTCATTCACCACTTTCATGTATTTCCCACTCTTTTGTATTATTTCTAACCTTCAAAAACCCTTTGAAACTTTCCTTGATTCTCTCATGGCTTCATGTTTCAATAGTTGTTATATTATGGGTAACACTATTTTTGTTCCCCGTTAAGGCATGTAACGTAAACCAACTGAATTTTCTTAATGAACTTCAAATTGATTTCACTTATCATGTTGAGAATGAGTTCGACTTCATTGAAGATTTGGCCAATATTGAATGACTTGTATACTTTAAATATTTGCCCTAGATATGTTAGTTAAAGAATTCTATAGGTTTTCTTATGCAAACAAAGATGGAGAAGTTGTAAGCCTGATTTTAGGGCTTATTGTCAAGATCACTTAACAAATTATTGTTTCTATTACAAGATGCCTAGATAAAGGCATGATAATGGAGAATGGCTATGAATCAGAGGTTGGCTCTTCTAAAATAACAAAGAACTGTTTGAAGATGCCAAGATCAACTCCAAGTCAATGCAACTAAAGCTCGTATATAGGGTGCTCTTCAAGATTCTGATTGGATGGGTGGTACCTAATGTTGGCTCTATTGACCATTTCGCCAAAGACCACAATGGTTTGATGCAGAACATCTCTCAAAATATTAAGACTAATCTGCCAAAATTGATACTTGAGCACATGATGTCTTATATCATCAACTCTAGTTCAGGAAAAATCAAGACCATTCCCTACTCACGTCTTATCACAATTGTACTAATGATGACTCATTTCATTAAAACACTAAAGGAAGTAGGAGGAGAATTTTAGGAAGAGCACTTGGTATCCTCATATGCCCCAGTGTCAATATCCACAATATCATAAGATTGAGGCTCATTGCTTCCAAGGACAACATAAAGACAAACATTGATGTTAAAAGCTGATCATAGCATTTGGACACATGTTTCAAGTTTTTTAGTTTGGTATTTTAAAAGCTCTTTATAGCTTAGAATAATTTTTTAACTTCTTTCTAAACTTTGGGTCCAAATTGAATTATAATTTTGTTATTTGCATTTTGACCCTTGCTCACTCTATAGGTCATAACTTGAGTTCTGGATATCAGATTGGTGCATATGAGCAAGCGTTGGAAAGCTAAAAATCATAGTATTATATATTGGGAGTTCTCTTTCTTTTCTAGGGATGATTATGTTAGGATTTAAATTGCTACAAGAAATAAATACTTTTTATTTTAATTTCATGGAAGGCTAATTTTGTAAGATTAATCCATGAGTTCAGAGTTTTATAAACACCTTGGGATTCAAGTTACATTGTTAATTTCGCTTCATGATTCAATCTCTGTTTATTTGATTATATTAATATTCTAATTGCTTAAATTGAATTTCAATAGGATCGATTAAATTCATTTGACAGAATTTGGTTTTGGTTTCTAATTTAATTGAATTATAATTTTGCGACGCTTGATCATTAATTGTAATATTTTGATGATTATGATGCTTAATCTAGTAAAAGAAACCGAATCCACATAGGATTGATTGCGTTTGTTTGATCAATTCTATAGTCAAATAAGAATAGAATCACGAATTAGAATCAAGTTAGTTTGAAGAACTATGCCCCTTACTTGTTTTGATTATAAAAAATATCATTTCAAGGAAACAATTTAAAGCACTGATGTTTTATTTATGTGTGTAGTTTCATTATCATGCAACCTTAAATGAATTTACGCTAGATCTTCTTATGATTGGAAACTTTTAGGGAACATCAAAACAACACTCGGAAAAATTGTATTTGACTCTGTTGAACGCGCTTCCAAACGTACATATGGTAATTTTTTTTAGCAAGCAAAATTCTAATAAGTTTGTGTATGATAGTCAATCCTTCAATGCTATGATAGAACATCA
The DNA here is from genome assembly GCA_037974775.1 of Cicer pinnatifidum. Classification (NCBI taxonomy): domain Eukaryota; kingdom Viridiplantae; phylum Streptophyta; class Magnoliopsida; order Fabales; family Fabaceae; genus Cicer; species Cicer pinnatifidum. The sequence goes on from JBBPBR010000008.1 coordinate 10,583,283, forward strand.
TTGCGATGATATAAATTTTACACTCTGATAATAACTCAACGCTTTAAAGAAATCAAATTTTTATTATCCTCTGCTCAACATCTTGAATCTGTAATTTGTTTGAAGAACCGTGTGACAAACTATGATCATGATAACCTCGGTTATCATTGTCTCATTGTCAATATACATTGAACCAATTATGATGATAGATTTGGACAAGTTTAAATGGTGAATCAACCTCTGAAGATTAGATACAAAACATTATGATACATGTTGATTTCTTGCAATCACGACAATGGTCGTAAACCTTAATAACCCTGAGGTCTCTCTATAAAAGGACGCAAAATCCTCACTAAAGTAAACAACAAACACTAAGAAAAGCATGATATTGTTGTCCATGCACATTTTTTGTTAATCCTATTACGTTTCTAAGTGCTAGGAGATATCTTACTTTCTAAGAGCATAACTTTGTAAAAAAACTCTTAGTGGATGCATTTCTCAATAGCTTTATTGTACTAAGTTAGAAGGTTTAGAAAACTTGAACATAATTAGGTTGACTAGTAGGTGTTCAGTAGATGTGTGCATTGTTGGTAAACAATGGATTAAATATTTCAATTTAAAGGCACCAAACTTAGCTATCGTGTTTGTGGTGAACCATAATAAATTGGCTTGTATTATTTTATGTATATCGTTCTTATCTATTTTATTTTATCACTTTATTTTTATCTTGATAAAACCATTTTTTTCAAAATGAAATACAATTCAAACCTCTTTTTTATTGTCTTTCTCGTTCTATAGAAGAAAATAAAGAGGTTATTCAATAGTACATAAGGATATACCACTTTGGTCAATAGATGTCCTCTGTTTGCTTCTCTCAGCCAATAACATCTCAAGAGTTTAAAAGAAAAGGAAAAGGACATATATGTGACTTCTGTGGTAGAAAAAATGAAAAACTTTACTCTGGATGAAGCTAGCCTCATCTTGAGGTAGATTTGGAAGGTAAATCTCTTTATGATCTTATGATCATGTGAGAATCTTAAAAATTCTTCTTCTTACTCTTTTTGATACATTTAAGTAAGATTCTTCTTCTTGAATCAGTGTAGGAACGTGAACTTTGATCATTGAATTTATTTATGTAAATATTTATAAACGTATTGTCTTATGTTCAAGACATAACATTTGGATCCTCTAGTGTTGAACATTATGAAGTTTATCATGATAGTGTTTCTTGTTTTTCACATTGTTCTTTTTTGCTTAATCACTTAAAAACACATATTAGACAACAAGATGTATTAAAATATCTTAATCACTTAATCATTAAGGTTCGTTACCATTGAAAATTCATAAGGAATTTTGCCTCAACAATATATTTAAGATAAAATTCCCTGAAATATAGAACTAATAATTGAATTTTGAACTTATTTTTTGTGGAGGAACTTTTTATAGTGTTGTAAACAAGTATATAAAAAAATCATACAAAATATATGTTGATGTTGCGACATGAACTTTATGCTTGCATTATAATTTTGTAAAAGCTAAAAAAGTGATATTTTTTAACAAAAAAATTTAAATTTCAAAATTACTATAGGTTATCCTTCTTGTAAACTTTGATATATAAAGTTACGTTATGAGAGTTCAAATAAATAAAAAATTATGAAAGATTATATTTGACCAAAACATGGTCCTGCCAAACCGTCTGTAGTTATCAGTTAACTCATGAATTGTCTTTATATTATAGTATGAATATTTATATGTTAAATAAATGCTAATATTAAAATAACATTAGTTTCAAGTTAAGTGTATTTATAAATAAGTTAAAAATAGGAATAAGACAATTTTTAAATATGATGTTGATGATATGTTTGGTCCTTTAAATAATACAAAATTGTATCTTAGAATTGTACTCATAAAGATTTATTATTATTCTATTATGTAAATACTATAATAAGTGGTATCAAAGTCGTAATTTGGCTTGGTACAAAAGGGGGATTGATCTTAATATGGAATTTTTGTATCAAAAGTCTTACTAGCATTGTGGTTGAGAGTAGGGATGGCAACGGGGCGGGGCGGGGACGGTTTTAAGCATTACCAACCCCGCACCCGCACCCGCACCCGCACCCGTCGGGGGTGATTTTTTAACATCCACCCCCGCATCCAACGGGGACGGGTTTCCCCGCCCCGCACCCGTCGGGGGTGATGTGTTCATCAACAATGAATTTGACTAAATCAATAATGAAAATAATAAAATCACAATATCTTCAACATAACTTCTAAAATTACAATAATGAAAATAATAAAATCACAATATCTTCAAAAATCAATAATTTGACTAAACAATAACATTCAACGTAACTTCTAAAATTACAATAATGAAAATAATAAAATCACAATATCTTCAAAACAGTAAAAAGTTCCAAATCATCAAAACAAAAAGGTTCTAAATAAGCATTTTCTAACGATCATCTTCATCTTCATCTTCAAGACGGGAATTGGAAAGTGAAGTAACACCACTGATCAACAATTCACCTATATTAAAAAATAAAAGTTAAATATTAATACATTTAACATGACAAATTTAAATCAAACAATGTAAAGAATATAATACCTTCATCGTCAGACTCTATTTCATTGAGTAAAATAGCATTTTGATTATCCACTTTAGAATTTGAATCACCTATCAATATCAACATAGTACAATATAAAGAACAATAATTTAAGATATACAAAATTATTAGCTATTTCAAATATATTAAAATTTAAATGAATAATTTAAAACAAATACCAGTCTTCTCAGCACTCCATAACCAACTTCTAGCACACATCAAGGCCTCTAAAGTAGTCCAATGGTTTGAAGTGTTGGATACTTAACACCATTCAACTTCCACCACAACAAAATATCAAAATCAGGACTTCTTGGCAAAACTTCCTCCTCTAAATAAACATCCAACTCTGTTTTGACAAACGAAGTTCTAGCTTTTTTTTTTTTGCTTCTGACATACAAATCATAGTCTTCTAAACCATCATCCTCAGCATTACTAAAGTGGACATCCAACATTTGAGAATCACTACTAGAACCATTATTCATTTTCAATTGATATTCATAAAGTAAATCATAACACAACTGTCGAATCGACTTAACTTGGTCATTAGCATCATTCCCGTACAACTTAACATAATAATATTCAAGCAACTCTATTTTGTACCTAGGATCCAAAACAACAGCAACTCCCATTATTTCATGAACCACATTCCAATATTTTTCAAATTTTTCCAACATATTCTCTGCCATTTTTTTTATCAATGCATCAGAGGATTTAATCCACTCATTTATTGCAATTTTGATCATACAAATCTTAGGAAAATATTGATTGGAAGTTGGATAATTAGTGCCAGAGAACACTTCAGTGATAGAATTGAACAATTTCAATTTGCCACAAATATCTTTTGCAAATTTCCAATGTAAACTTGTAGGCAAACAAGTGTATTGGGATTCACGTTGTCTTAATCGACTAAATACATCTTCATACAAAATGGCAACATCAAGCATCTTGTAAGTTGAATTCCATCTAGTCGGACAATCTAAAACCAAATTCTTAGTGCAAGAGATTCGTAATTGTTTGACAGTCTCCTCAAACTTTTCCTTCCTTTTAGGTGTTGCAGTCCAATATGCAACACTATCTCGAATCCTCTCCACTCCATCTTTCACAACTTCTAACCCATCTTTTACTATCAAATTAAGTATGTGCGCGCAACAACGTATGTGAAGTAAGGCCCCATCCTTTAACAATGTATTCAATTGCAACTTATCCTTAATTTTTTCAATCATTGCATCATTAGTGCTACAGTTATCTAAAGTAATAGTGGACAATTTTGTATCAATATTCCAATCCATCAAACATTCAACCAATGCATTACAAAGTCTTTCACTTGTATGAGGGGCAGGAACATAAATAAACCTGATATAAGAAAATTCATATTCAATGACTAATATAAATAATATTCAATTAAACTAGTATTATAAGAAATTATAATTACCTCAAAATTTGACTTTGTAGATCCCAATTTTCATCAATGTAATGAGCAGTGACAGCCATATACCCTTTTTTTTGATTGCTCGTAGTCCACATGTCAGAAGTAATGGCCACTCTTTGTGGAAGAGTTTCTAACATCTTCAAAATTATGGTTTTCTCAACTTCATACACTTTGAATATCTCTTTTTTTATAGTATTTCTACAAGGAACTTGAAATAATGGTTTGAGAGAGGCTGAGTATCTCCTAAAACCAATATGCTCCACTATTGAAAGTGGATATTCATGCAAAATAATTGCATGTGCAAGCTCTTTCCTAGCATTTTCAGCATCATAAATTCCAGTCCCCAACTCGTTTTTACCTTGCAAGACCTTAGCGGTAAGAAATGTTTGTCCGTTATTATGTCTCATGGTAGACAAACGTGGAGTACATATTTTCATATGTCCGCGCAAGTGTGAGGTCCAATCTCTTGCTCTCCCACCAAGCAATTTCTTGCAATAATTACATTTAGCTTTTTCTTTTCCATCAACTTTGACCTTTGTAAAATGATCCCATACAATACTTTTAAGTCTATTGTTACGATCTTCGGGTATTTCATCTGTCATATTATCAATTGTCTCATCGTGTGGTGTTTGCACAGTTTCATTTGGTGTAGAAACATTAACTAACGGATTACAACCTTCATTCATAATTGGTTGATGTGAACTTTCTTCTAAAGTAAGTTGACATGGTAGTGGTTGAGATGATGTGCCATTCTTCAGTTTTCTTCATAGATGCAATGAGCAGATTCTGCATAGAAATTGAGGTATTATTCAGTTTTCTTCATAGAAGATGCAATGAGCAGATTCTGCAGGGATATAAATTCAAATTTCATCCAAGGTAGTTAAAGTTGATGCCATTCTTAATTTTGAATCAGTATTCCTTCCAATTAACATCAATTCTTAATTTTGAATTAGTCTTCCTTCCAATTAATTCACACTTACCCACCAAACGTGCTCCACTCTAAAATCCAACTGTATTATATTATTTTAATTACTTAAATTAGCTTGCCCACCGCACTTACAGAGGGATTGCAGGAAAACGAACCTTAAAATTGAAGGATTTAGTGCACTTTACAAAGGGATTGCAGGAAAACGAACCTTAAGGAGGGAGGACGAAGACGGTGCAGAGGTGACACACCAAGGATGACGAAGACGGCGCACGGAGAGGAGGGAGGACGGTTGGGACAGAAAAAGAAGGAAGATTGATAAAATTAGGGTTTTGTTACTATTTTAAGAGATATAAGGGTATTTAAGTAATTGTATTTATGTCGGGTGGATGCGGGTGCGGGTGTGGGGCGGATTTGATGAAACCCGCACCCGCACCCGCCTGTAACTTTGAAAAACGGGGAAAACCCGCACCCGTACCCGCACCCATTAAAAACGGTTTTTCCCCGTTAAATACGGGGCGGATGCGGGGCGGTTCGGGTTCAAATGCCATGCCTAGTTGAGAGGCGTCTTCCATTGGTTGTAATAGCGATGTAAGTATAAAATGTGAGAGACTCACACTTCAAGAGAGATCTTGTAGAATACAAGTGTGAATGCGCTGACTATAAATGAGTTAAATGTTGGATATAGAAGATAGGTTATCCATATATCTAATATCTTAAAGCTTTTAATAAAAATGTGATGTCAAAGTAGAAAGTGTTGGAATACACAAGAAAAGGGGATTGAATAGTGTTGACAATTTTTCAAATCGATTTTATTGTATAACTAAAATGTATTCTTTATCAAAACATCCAACTTTAGTTGTAAAGAAATTTTAATATTAGTTGATATTGAACCATAAAGAACTAATTAAATTTAAGAGATGAAAGAAAAGAAAAAAGGCATAAGTGTTTTTTATCCAAGTTCACAATAAATTATTGTTACATTTAATTTTCCCATTAAAGAGATAATTTTTCTCCGTAGAGTCGTTGGCTCAATCCACTAGTCCAATAGAAAACAAATATTATTTACTCTACCTCTTTAGGATTTGAGTATTCTTCTACTGTCTCTCTAGGCTATACCACAAGAAATATTTGTAGTATTTTCAACTTTTGGACTATTTGTCGTCGATGCTTACAAGTATTTTACACCTCTTCAAATAAGTCTTTTGAGTTAGAGAATTGTTTTCACTACTGAATTGATTTACAATTTAATCATATATATATATATATATATATATATATATATATATATATATATATATATATATATATATATATATATATATTCAAGTGCATATGAAATAACTTGATGATTTATATCATAATCTAATAGCTTGTTAATAATGAAGGTGATCTTCTTTCTTGTTATCATCATCAACATGGAAAAACTTCATGAGAATATGAGAATACCAACATATGGAAGTTGCACCATATTTTTCTGTATGATTTTTGGCATGAATAAATTTTTAAAGTGGGTTTAGCTTCAATAAAGTGTACTTTTTATAGTTGAGTTTGGTAGTTGTTTTGAATTATGATTAGTGTAGACAATGGAAGCATTAGATGTATAGTTTTTAATCAATGTGAAGATTGTTGAACTTGACTGAAATAATACATGTTGAAATAGTATCATATTGTTTAGCATTGTAAGGGAAGTGAAAAATAAATGCTCTATATATGACTCTAGTTCTTAATTACAAATTGCATCAATCAAAAATATTTTAAGTTTATATTTAACTTTTTTGTGAGCCGTAATTAGACATTTCCTTTTGTGAGCGTGATTGTATTGGAGTGATAAAGTATTTAAAAGAACATTGTAGTAACAATTTTTACACATTATTGTTCTTTGGTCAATTTTTTAGTTTCCAAAGTATATTCTTATGTTTTG
>JBBPBR010000008.1:10591187-10611341 GCA_037974775.1 Cicer pinnatifidum
TTATTATTATTATTATTATTATTATTATTATTATTATTATTATTATTATTTCGTGATTCTTTTAATGCTTGTTTATGTGAAAATACATCTTGTATGGAATTATTAGTTTAATTCAAACAGTATTTACAAAAGCAACTAGATTAGAATTATATTGGATGCTATAGGATTTATTTTCTATTAGAAATATAGTTTAGAGACAATAATTTTGCAGTCTCATCTCTACCCTGGCCTCTTCGGTTTATAGACTTGCACGAGAAAAAGAAAGTTTCTCATATAAATAAATTTCATACATAATACTATAATCATATATTAGTCACTGCAATATGTATTGAGGTCTAAAATAGATTTTAAGAATTTTAGACGTTTTATTATATAAATTTATTTATTAAATTAATTTAATTGATTTGGTATTACATTTTATATTTCATAATAAAGTCAATGAATTTAGTATTTATTGAGATAATATTAATTTTAAATACATAAAATTTTATTAAATTTAGTTTTAAGACTAGTATAAGAACATTTTATTGAATAAAAACTTTACTTTTTTGGAGGTTTTTAGACAATATATAGTTCCCAAAATTAGTGATATGGTCTATGTTAAACATTGGAGCATATTGTTTTTGGGTCTTTATGGGGTGGACCTAGGTTTAGGCTCTAGTTTCTTCTAGTTCTGTTACTAAAATATTTTGTTATTATGTATTTTCACTTTTTTGTTCCCTTTTTCATGGGAGAATAAATATTGTTTTTTTTTTTATTGGCTTGACAAAACAAAAAAGTATCTATATTTTTATTTTTTTTCTTGAAAAAAAAAATAACTAGTTAAGAGAAATATCTTATATTTGATCTTGTTTTGCGTTTTAAAATCAATTGAATTAAAAAATAGTTATAAAAAACAATCACTTAAAATATGCATAAATGTTGTCATAAAAGATAACATGTGAGAAAAAAAAAGTAATACTATTTTTTACTCTTTTGATGTTATTGCTAATTATATTATTTCTAGATTTAATATTGTTATATATATATATATATATATATATATATATATATATATATATATATATATATATATATATTGTTTTGTTTACTCTTTAGCTAGATTATATATCACAAATTTGATATTTTATTACATGTCATTTGTCTTGATGTCATTTGTCTTGGATTTTTTTGTGTGCTTCATTGACATATTTTTTTTTGTTGTGTTGCACTAGAATCTGACAACATAACTAATTTAAGATCTACGGACGCTTGTAAAGGTCGATTTATCATTTTCGTTATTGTGGTAATAGTTCTCTTGATCTTATCATTGTTCACTTTGCACATGAGTGATCCAAAATTTGAAGTTGACTCAGCATCTCTCAATATATTAAATATAAAACGTTCTACCATCACTCTTGGATGGAACATTACCCTTGTTGTGTCTAACCCTAACTATTGGCACACTCTCTCATATCGCGCGGTTTTGTTTCATGTTGAATTCATTGGCAAACAATACAAAAGAATTCTTGCCACAACTTCCTTGAATCCTTTCTCCCAACAAATTGATAGCAAGTTTAACCTTGAAGTTCCATTTAAAATGAATGTGGATAATCACGCAGCAACCGACATTGCTGGTAGTTACTATCGTGGAACTATTAACTTTGGGATTGTGTTGTCCACTTTGATCAAATTTAAGGGTACTTTCAATATTTTCCATAAGGATCATAATTTGAAGGTTGTTTGTGAGCCTCTCAACTTCAGGCTTTCACCAGGATCATCAAATTGGGTATTATCTAATGATGTAACATGCAACTAGCTATAAGTATTAGTTATCTAAGACTAAAACTATACATTTTAGGTATTTGTTTGCATTTTTTTTTATTTCTTAATGTATTGGGATGGATGTATATAATTCACGTCGGTGATTAATTATTGATAATCTAGCTTCAAAAGTGTTTAATTTAAGGATATTTCATAAGTTATTAAAAATATACGGCACTATTTTAACTAATTGGATTTATCTTTCTTCCTTATTATCTTAGATTCATTGTGTTTTATGACATTGTAAAATTTAAAAAAATATATTTTATTGCAAATAGATAGTTAGGTGTTGAAAAATCATTCTTTAGTCACAATAATAGTTTTTAATTTTTAAATTGAAATATAATCAAAAGGAGTGTTACGTCTTAGTTAAAAATGTTTAATTATATATATTCTCATTAAAAATAGTTTTAATATTGACAATGAATTATAATAAATTATATTTAAAATAATAGACATAAATGACTATAATATATTGAAAATATAAATTATTTTCCACAATTGAAGCATGCAAATTGAACTATGATTTTGTGGTTGAAAAAGCTCTCATAATGAACTAAAATTTAAGCAGAATTTTGTGGCGGTCTAAACCCTCATAGTGCTACTCACTCAAACCATATCCAAATATTGGAATCAAATACTCCATTTGCGCCGAAATGTTAACAACACAACAGTGGATCTCTCTTAGAGTTGCAATCGATAAAACGAGGTTGAATATAGAGAGAATGTGATGAGATGGTCTATGGTCTAGTTTGGACAGATAACAACAAAAGGAGGGTGGGAGAGAGTGAGTAAAAATACTCCTATTTATGGTTGTTGATTCTTTCATTTTCTCTTATCAAATTTGCCCAAATATTCTAACATGTGGTCATGCAATGACCATCTAGGTGGAGCTTGATAAAAAAATTTGGGGTGACCGCCATAAAAATATAATATATAAATTAAATATATAAATAATATTATATAATAAAAAATTAAATTGTAATAAATATAAGGTGAAGTATCAAGAAACATAAAACATCTTATATGCAAATATAGACATAAAAACTCAAACAAAAATGCAACAAAAAAAACTCAAACACCTTATATTCAACTAAAACATAAAATCAAACACCTTATGTGCAACAAAAAAACTAAAACAACTTTATATAGACATAAAATCAAGCACCTTATGTGCAACAGAGAAACTCTAAACAAAAATCAGCACTAACCTTTAACTAAAACTTCAAATCAAAATTTCAAACTCCAAATCAAAACTTCAAACTCAACACTAACAAAACAAAATAAGCTTTAAATTTAATGCTAACTGAACAACATAAACAAAAAGTAGAATTACACAAAAATATGGGGTATTGCTATATAAGTTAAATTCTTAGGATAGATAAAACTCATGGAGAACTCAAAACTAAAACATGAGCGATGAACTAAGAAAAATTGAAATCAAAACGAACTAACTAATAGAAGATTCGAACTAACATAATTCCAAATCAAAATTAACTAACAAAAATAAGAACTAACACAATAGAAATCTGAATCTTTTGAACTAAGCAACGCAATCTGAAGACAGATGAAGTTGCGGCGAATGGCCACGAAGGCAGTCAGGCAGAGGCGGCCGCAGGCCCGCAAAAAATAGAGCAGCGATTGATTTGTGATGTGGCAGAGGAGCAGAGAAGCAATATGAGGCAGTAGCGCGGTTGTTGTGATTCATGAATCTGATTCTGGAGGAGGGAGAGAGGAAGGCTTGGAAGAGAGAGGAAGAAGGAAAAAATTGGCACGCTTCTCTCTATACTAGATTAACGGAGGAAGACATAGAGGAAGAAGGAAAAAACTGATTTTGGGGTGGCCGCGGCCCCCCTTGTCCCTACTATGCTCCGCCCTTGGCGGTTGTTGTGATTCATGAATTTGATTCTGGAGGAGGGAGAGAGGAAGACTTGAAAGAGAGAGGAAGAAGGAAAAAACTGATTTTGGGGTGGCCGCGGCCCCCCTTGTCTCTACTATGTTCCGCCCCTGACCATCTTGAACGAATGTGGCTAACTTGCTCTCAATTTTGATGACTTGTTCATCAAGTAAGATCGCTTAGGGGTTTTTGGAGTCCTAATTCCTTTCAACTTAACATAAATGTTGTCCTAAATGATCCTACATATACAACCATGTCCTTGGTTCACACATGCAATTATCTCCCAGAAAAAATGACACGTTACATGGAAATCTAATGTATTGGAAGTAATTTCTTTCTCATGTAGCGATGATGTATTAGTGGTGGTTGGTATGTGGAAAGCTAGTGGGGCATTGGTGGTAGTGATAAAGGTAATATTCGAACTTATTACAACAATTATATTATTATACTTCTAAAATTATTTAATTTTAAAATATAGAAATAAAATTATTTAGGTTTTATTATTTTCAGTACGGATAATTATCATTTAATTTTCAAACGAATTCATAATTCGACAAAATTAAATTGAGAGTTCTTAAAATTAGTTTCGATGAGTTGGAAGGGTTAAATAATTTTTTCTTAATAAGAGAATAATCATTAGACAAGGTTAACCATATAGTTATTAAAAAATTATTACTTATACTAATTAACGGTAAAAGTTTCTGACATGAGTAAAATCGTTAACAGATGAATAATGACATAGGTAAGAAAATTCGACTTAACATCAATTAGGATTTTACATTGTAATCATGAGAAACTTAGATGAATAGTAACTAGTATGTAATAGGTTTGAGAATAGTAACTACCAAACAAAATAAGAGTTAAGAGAAAAAAAATCTCTATTTATAATGAGAATATCTATTTGAGAATAATAACTAGAAAACTGATATTATGCAGTTCACTTAGAGGGAAATATAGAATGACATAGTTAAGGAGATTCGACTTAACATCAATTAGGATTTTACATTGAAATCATGAGAAATTTAGATAAATGGTAACTAGTATGTAGTAGGTTTTAAAATAGTAATACTTAACCAAAATAAGAATAAGAGTTATGAGAGAAACAAATTATCTTTATTTATAATGATGGGTGGCCAAACCACCACCTTGGGAGGTCAAGGGAGTGGGGCGGACACAAGTAGTAGGCTCTGGTTATCCTTTTTGTTGGATAAAAATGGTACTTATATTTGCTATATATCTGTGAATATCCGCCTGATGGTTTTCTTGCGTACGCACTATTAGAAAAATAGATTTTAGCTGCCATAGTTAGCTTCGACCATCGACACCGACAATAGTTAGCATCGGCCACCGACACCGACAATAGTTAGCATCGGCCACCGACACCGACAATAATTAGCATCGGCCACCGACACCGATAATAATTAGTGTCGGCCACCGACACCAACGCTATTTAGCGTCAGTCAGTCGCACATTAAATATTACTTTTTGTTTTCATTAATTATTAGCGTCGGCCAAGCCGAGACTAAGTAAAACATGACTTACAAAATCCTTTTGGCATCGGATTAGCTAACGCTTCATTTTCTGATTCGTAATACTTTTTTTTATTAAATTTTTTAAGTTTAGGGTTTCCTCCTACACTCTAGAAGTGTTTGAGTTTCCTCATAAACTCTTAGTCCCAAATTTGCAGAACTTTTCATTTTTATTTTCCCCAAAATCTCAATCAACCTTCTATCTCCATCTCAGTTTTATTTCTCCCAATTGGCATTCCATCCTCCATCTCGGATTCCTCCCCATTCGCGACTACCCTCCATCTCATGGAGGCGCTTGACATGGACGGCACAATTCTTGGAAGCTCCGTCGAGTTCCTGAAACGTGTTTTATCCAGTGCTTATGACATGCACAAGAATCTTCATCTGTCTTTTGATTCTAGTAGCTACCACAGTATCTCATCTTTCGTTTCACTTTGTGTTACTTACTTGTGATTCTGAAAGATTAATCGAATTGTCTGTCAGTTTTTCATAAGTTAATGTTTATGATTTGAATTTAAGGATAAAAGTTAGTTCAAGTTGTTCAGGTTAAGTTGATAATGTTTCTCACTAAAAAGATGCAAAAATACTGAAAAGAAATCATTTTCGTGGTTAACTCATTTAATAAGGAAATAATTGTTAGTTTAGATACAATCGGACAGATCTGTGGTTATTTTTTGTGTAAATCTTCATAAATGCTGCCAATTCATATACGGTGGACATGGATACAATTTTAGTGATGGTTTTGCCCTTCCTATTTGGTGCTTAATTTTAGTGATTTGTTATTCTATACTATGACTATTGTTGCAGGTTACTGACCAGAGGCGATTTATTTTCATTATATAAGCAAGTTTTTATTGTGTAACACCTTTTGTACTAGATTGCATTTCCTTCATACATTTCATATGCACTGTTTTTTTTTCTGCAATTGTCAATTGTTACATTTTTCTGTAAGTTTTTTGTTTGAGTGTCTGAATGCATATTAGTTTATTGGCTTATCTATTTATGTTAGGAATAGTATATCGGTTAGGAATTCCGTGAACAAGCCTTAATCTCATTGTAATATATAAATATTAGAGTTGGGAGCCACAAGCTAAGTGATTCTTTTCGCATTACTATTTCTACTGAAATCCACATGAAAATGCAAGAAAAAATTTCTCTACTTCAAAGAGAAAGAAACTTTGCTGAAATTGAATAAGAAACTGAATCAAGAAAAGGAAACCTTGTTGAAGAACATATACTCAAATTGGAAAGTTTAACTAAATCCTTGGATGCAATGCAGAAGGATACCAGAGACAAAGAGAATCAGGTAGTTCATTTTTAGTAAAAATGATTCTGTCAAACAACATCTGTATTTATGAAAGTTGTGATATACCAATTTTAACTTTCAGGTGCTAGTTTTAAAACAGTCCTTGGAACACCACATAAAAGAGCTCAATGATTGTAGAGCTGAGATCACTTCACTGAAAATGCATATTGAAGGGTCTCTATCAGGAAATAATCTGCATGTTAGGGAAGTTACTAATGTTCAATCTCAATCTATAGAGAAGTATGAGAAAGAAATTAAGAAATTGCCGGTAAAAATTGAATTGTTGAAGGAAAAGAATGTAAGAGCTCTTGAATACCCAACAATCTCCCCCTCAATTATGAGTTCCCACCACTAGACTTGATCCACTTGATCCAAGTCCTTTATTGACCACTAGACTTGATCCACTTGATTACTGAGTTCTTTTTGACACTAGACTTGATCCACTTGATTACCGAGTCCTTTTTTGGTCCACCACTAGACTTGATCCACTTGATCCAAGTCCTTTATTTTGCTCCCCCACCAAGCCAAACCAGACTTTGATACCACTTGTTGTGGAGTTCGAGAGAGCCTGACATTCGGAATGAGCTAAATAAGGATTCATATGAGACTTAGACACCACATCTCAACCCAAAACCTTAAGGCATTAGGATTATGGGTCATTCTCCTTATATATCCAATATAGCCTCCATTCCTGGTCAAATGTGAGACTAACCACTCATAATTGAATACCCAACATAAGCTGATCTCCAACAAACACAATCAAAGTCATTCATATTTTTAACAATCATATTCGTAAAATCGTATTTATAATATAATATTTTATTTGAATATATAATAACAACAATCATTCAAGAAGATATAATAAAACAATCTTTCATAGAATATGTATATCTCAAACACACAATCCAAATAATTCACGTTTTTAACAACCATATTCGTAAAATCATATTTATAATATAATATTTCATTTGAATATATAATAATAATGATCATTCAAGAAAATATAATAAAGCAACTTTTTTTAAAGAATATATATGTCTCAAACGCATACAATTCAAATAATTCATATTTTAACAACTATATTCGTAAAATCATATTTATAATATTTCATTTGAATATATAATAACAACAATCATTCAAAAAGAAAATAATAAAACAATTTTTTTAAAGAGTATATATTCAAACAATCATTAAAACGGTAATCCAACAAGCAATAATAAACAAACCAATTCATAATCTATTATTATAGTTCATAGACTTTTAATTTTAATAGAGTTAGGTTTTCGACAAAATATATTTTCATAAGAAAATACCATTCATAATATCTAACTCTTTTTCCATTCTAAATTTCCAAAATAAATGTACCATGAAAGTTTAAAGGGTGTGATTACTCACCTCTTGAAGCATTCTTTTATAAAAAGTTTCGTATGTGTTAGTTGTTACTAACCGCTGCTATTGCAAACGCAATCATAATTTCGCTCCTCTTTAGGGTGGCATATATAGTTCTCTCTATTGAGTATTTTATTTTCTTCTTTGTATCTATTTATAATTAAATATTTATAAGATAGTTTGACTAGGTATCTTATATTTGCCCCACTAAACTCTTGGTTGTTACAAATAAAACGAATACATATTGAATTCATATAGAATTGTTTGTTTAGTTTTGTTTGACTCTTTAATAATAGATAATTAAGTAGCAAAAGCTTGTTATAATAGTTTGTTTGTTAATATCTATTTCACATTAACCGTTAACAAACAAAACAAACTTCCTATTATTACAGTCTCAAACAAACAACCACTTACTGATGTTACCTTATTTTAAGCAAATTAATAGTTGATTGAATAATAATAATAGTAATAATAATAATAATAATAATAATAATAATAATAATATAATCATAATAATCTATAAATTATAATATTTTATAATTCTAATTACTTTTAATTCTTTAATTTAGGATGTTACACTTATCTTTGAAATAAACATATTCTAGAATAATACGTAAATTTTAATAACTCAAATAATAGTTATTTAATATTTAAGATATTTTTTAAAAGGTTTTATGCATCACAAATTAAAGATGCATCATGGTAGTTTAACTAAGTAAACCGCAGTTTAAGTTAATCTTTAACGAGTAGAGAATTACAATAAAGAGATATTGACCCATTCTTAGAGGTTACTCCCACTCCTCTGATGATTCCTTGAGAGACCTTAGGAATTGACGAAGAGGACGATTGTACTTGTAACACTTCAATTTTTAACAGCACGAGTGTATTTTTTTTTGGATAAATTCATAAAAACAAAGAAATAAAGAAGGAAATACTTTTGGATAAATATTTAAGTAATAAAATAACGACAAAGTCAACAAATATTTTCAAGCAACGGAATAGTTTTTGAAATAAAAATCCAAAGTATTCAAACATCAAAATACACCAGGGCTATGAGGCCTATCAGACATAGCTCATACCCCTGGGGTATTCTCGGCAGACCTGTACAAAAGCACTGCCCCAAGAATTTTAACTTTCCCCACGTCACATCAAAAAGTGGAACATGGACCCATCAAAAGAAAAGACATCAAACAGTTTAAGCATAGATACAATCTTCCAAAATGAAATAAATACAATCATAAAAGAAAGACATATAGTCCTTATACAACCACCTAATCTGATCATGCTACAAAACTATAAAACCCGGGTGATCTCCACGCTCCCCGCAAGATCCTCCTAACACAGCTTCGGTCAGGTATGTCTAACTACGTGACCATCTCCAGGGTACCTACTGGTAGGACGATCCTGGTTCTCATCTGAGAGCAAAGCCCAGATTTCCACAATAATTGTAAAGGGTCACCAACCGAAATTAACAAATATCACTTAGTAAAATTCTTATATTTTCAAATGCTCAAAAGAACCTTTCGTCTTAGCATACTCCTCGAAAGGGTTTTCATATGTCCAAAATGCATAAACAATATTGAAAAATGAAGTTTTGACAAACTGCACTATCATAGCCGAATACAACTGAGAAAATGCAGATTTTCAATTCTAAAATGGCTCTGAATCAATCAACACTTCAAACATTAATGTTATCAATTATGAACACATAACTAACACCAAATTAATCTCCACAAATTCACATCACACATCGAATATTCATTAAATCAATTATGAACACATAATTACATCAAAACTTAATCAACACAACTTCACACCTCAAAGCAATTACGACAAATCACAACAACAACTGAATATGTATATACAATCATCATAGTATAACAAACATGACTCGCGTGCCAAGCACTCTATAGCAATGCGTATATGCCAAAATGCATGATTTCAGAATTCCAAACCAAAACCCTTCTCGAAGGGTGTAAATCATAATTGTATAGCTTCTCACAGACCAGTACAAATTACCAAGGTGCAATCTCTCACGGATCAACACGATTTACTAGCATGCAGCCGCTCTCAGACCAGCACGACATACAAGAGTGCAGTCGCTCACAGACCAACACGATTTTCTAGAGTGCAATCGCTCATAGATCAACACATTCTAGAGTGCCATCTCTCACAGATCAGCACGATTTACTAGCGTGCAGTCGCTCACAGACCAACATGATTTTCTAGAGTGCAATCGCTCACAGATCAGCACATTCTAGAGTGCAATCTCTCACAGATCAGCACGACATTTAAGAGTGCAGTCGCTCACAGACCAGCACGATTTTCTAGAGTGAAATCGCTCACAGATCAGTACATTCTAGAGTGCAATCTCTCACAGATCAACACGATGCGACTATCCCCGCAAGGATAAGATGAACCAACAATTCACATGGCATCATCCCGTGACCCATCACGGTCACCACTATCACCATGGCCCCATCGCGGTCACCATGTACTATGAAATGCATGAGCATACTCTTACTATTTTCACCATAATCATTAAGTAAATGCAGCTATTAAAAGATTCTCCTTTTTTAATACTCATTTAACACTAATGATTTTTCAAATTCACCACAGAGCATACTCAAACACGTCAAATTCAATCTCCACAATTTCACACCAAATTTACTCATAAATCGCCCATTTTCGAAACTTCACATTTTTACACATAACCCACCAAATTCATTTTCCATATACCCACGTAAATCCCATCTCCAAAAATTCATAATAATCGTTATGAACACATAAATCACACCAACCGTAAATGACCACAACCCACACCTCAAACACACATCAAACATTCATAATATCAATTATGAACACATAATCAAATTAAATTTAATTCTCCCCAAATTCGACATAAATCACACATATTAATCTCTAAAATTTTCAAACATTAATCACCAAATTTAATCTCCACAAATTTAAACCATAAATCACCAAATTCAAACTCCATGTCTTCAAACATTAATCATCAAATTCAATCTCCAAAATTTTCAACCATAAATCACCACAACAACATTAATATATCAGAGTTCTCTCCATCGCTAACTCGGTGCCAACGATCTCGATTCCTTTTCGAGACTCAAGGAGCTAACTACATAAACATAAATATTTATAACAATTTGTTCACAATAAAATTAATCCAAACACAACAAAATTCCAAAAATTAAATCTTTTTCACACACCAAACATTTAAAATCAAATAATCTATATTATTTAGTTAAAACTAAATAAAACAAATATTGTCCAAATTTCACAAACACACACTCGACTATTAAAGTACCAAAATTTTTGAGTTAATAAAATACTCTAATATTTTTTTCTTTTTAAACCCAGTTCAAGAGTAATTAAAATAGTAACATTTTAAACTCTAACCCTTTTTAATTTCAATCTATCTTTTTACTCAAACTCTTTAACTTAGTTAAAATTTAAATTTTTTTCACAACTTTAACAACTCTAAATATATATTTTTAGCAATAGAGAAGGAGAAAGAAAAGCAATCTCGCGAGACTGGAAACGTGATTATGTTTCTTCCTTTTTCCTTTCTTAAGTATATATATATATATATATTAAAATA
Organism: Cicer pinnatifidum; assembly: GCA_037974775.1. Lineage (NCBI taxonomy): Eukaryota > Viridiplantae > Streptophyta > Magnoliopsida > Fabales > Fabaceae > Cicer > Cicer pinnatifidum. The sequence continues at coordinate 10,602,734 of JBBPBR010000008.1, forward strand.
ATAATAATATATTATAATTAAAACCAACTAATAAATATCTAATTTTATAGATATTTTTTTTTTATAAAAAATATCATTACACATCACTTCTCAAATTATTTTTTCAACAAAATATTTATTATCGCCGATACACTTGAAGTAACACATGAAGGAACTATTGAAGTAAAACGTTCTAAACTCAATACATTATCTCAAGAATATGAATTATTTCAAATGCAGCTCGGAGAATCCAATTTTGGACTTACAAAAAAAAAAATTATTATTTTACAAACCACTTGTCGGCACTTGGGAAAATCTTCACTAATGATGAATCAAACCTCAAAGTATTAACATCATTAACAAGGGCTTGACAACCGAAGTATTTGCATTATATTTTCACATTATTGAGAAAAGTTATCTAGTATACTTGAAATATTATTGGATTGATATCAATGTACAACCATTATACTTAGATTCTTAGTCAAGAACATCTGTTAAAAAATTATTGAAGTTATTATACTATATTTAAAGAAAGTAGCATACATTCTTTAAGTATTGTAATTAAGATAGTGGTGTGCTATCTAAGGAAGCGTGTTAGAAGTTTGTAGTAGAGATCCTAAGGTGGGCTTTGTAAATGTATTAAAAATAGTGAAAAAAATCTCTTGTGGTGTGCAAGAGAACTGGATGTACCCTTGGTCATATGGGGAAGCAGAATAATATCGTTGTGTTCATTATTTTTCTGCCATTTATTTTTTGCTATACATTATCTTAATCAGAAAAATCGATTACTAAATCTCTGAAAACAAGAAAATTTGTATACACCTAATTCACCCCCTATTTAATGCGCCTCTGTTCTTACAAGAAATAATAACAATTTCGCTGAAAGCAGGGAGTCACCATCATTGTTAACTAACGTGTTAGGGAAAACTTTAGAAAAACCATTGAAAAAAATGTCTTCGAAACTACATTTTTGGTTCGAGAGTCAATTATGTGTAGGAAAAGTATTAACACCTGTCTGAAAATAGTACCTCTAATTAAATGTGCAAAAATAATGTAAACTTTAAAAATATGTATTTTACCCCTAAATAAGAAAGAAAAAAAGTGAATTTATTTTCAAAACTAAATAAATTGATATTTGTAAAAGAGAAGGGGAAAAGTAAAAAAAATTATTATTTAGCTTTATAGGGTGCTTCCCTACTCCTAGATATCCCTTGGTGCAATAGGAAATTCAAAGCAATATAGTTATTAGTAGAAAATACAAATGTATTGGTTGATTTTAATTTGTTTTGAAAAAGCGAGTGTTAGAACTATCAAATTGTACCTAATCCCTTGTTGAAGATATATTCAATATTATATAGAAAATTTTAAATAATCAATTTATAAAGGAGTGATGTTGGAATCCATGTATGCCTCTGCCTTTGGTAAAACAAATTTATTGGTTAAACATAAATGCTCTACCTCTATTATTTAGCTTTATAGGGTGTTTCCCTACTCTTACATATCCCTCGATGCAATAGAAAAATCAAAGCAATGCAGTTATGAGTATAAAATGCATATGTCTTGGTTGATTTTAATTAGTTTCTAAAAAACGAGTGTTAAACTATTAAACTATACATAACCCCTTTTTGAAGATATGCTCAATTTTATAAAGAAAAAATTAAATAATCAATTTATAAAGGAAGGATGTTGGAATCCATGTATGTCTTAGCCTTTGGTAAAACAAACTTATTGGTTAAACAAGCATGCTTTACCTCTGATAAATTGAATTTATCATCTATCTCTAATCGATTGAAATTCAATTTATATATTATATGAATTATTCTCCTGAAAAATGTGTGCTTTGTAATTTTCTAACACGTGTTGTGTTTTGTCTCTTATCGTGTGCGTGGTAGTTATTAATTGTTTTTTTTTTATATTAGGAAATTCAACACATTTTTATCAAAAACACCAACACCCAAGTCACTCACCACTTTCATGTATTTCCACATTTTTGTATTCTTTCAAACCTTCAAAAACTCTTTGTAACTCTCCTTGATTCTCTCATGGCTTCAAGTTTCAATAGTTTTTCTCCTCTGGTAACACTATTTTTGCCCCCCACTAAGGCATGTAACGTAAACCAACTAGATGTTCTTAATGGACTTCAAATTGATTTCGTTTATCATGTTGAGAATGAGTTCAACTTCATTGAAGATTTTTTCAATAGTGGATGACTTGTGTACTTTAAATATTTGCCCTAGATATGTTAGTTAAAGAATTCTATAGGTTTTCTTATGCAAACAAAGATGGAGAAGTTGCAAGCGTGATTTTAGGGCTAGTTATCAAGATTACTCACAAATTCTTGTTTATATTACAAAATGCCTAGATGAAGGAATGATAATGGAGAATGGCTACGAATCAGAGGTTGGCACTTCTAAAATAAAAAAGAACTATTTGAAGATGCCAAGATCAACTCCAAGTCAATGCAACTAAAGCTCGTATATAGGGTGCTCTTCAAGATTCTTATTGGAGGTGTGGTACCTAAAGTTGGCTCTATTGAACATGTCGAAAAAACCACAATGGTTTGATACGGAACATCTCTCAAAAGATTAAGACTAATCTGCCAAAATTGATACTTGAGCACATGAGGTCTTATATCATCAACTTTAGGTTAAGAAAGATCAAGACAATTCCCTATTCACGTCTTATCACAATTGTACTAATGAAGACTCCTTTCATTAAAACACTAAAGGAAGTAGGAGGAGAAGTTTAGGAAGAACACCTCGTATCCTCATATGCACCAATGTCAATATCCACAATATCATAAGATTGAGGCTCATTGCTTCCAAGGACAACATAAAGACAAGCATTGATGTTAAAAGCTGATCATAGCATTTGTGTACATGTTTCTAGATTTTTAGTTTTGTATTTGAAAAGCTCTTTATAGCTTAGAATAATTTTTTTAGCTTGTTCTAAACTTTGGGTCGAAATTGAATTATAATTTTATTATTTGTATTTTGAGCCTTGCTCGCTCTATAAGTCATAACTTGAGCTCTGGATATCGGATTGACGCGTATAAACAGGCATAAATTGAGCTCTCGTAATCTGAACTTTACTAATAATTTTAAATAGCGGGCCACTTGTTTTTAAACCCTAAACCCAAAATCGAGTACTATATATTGGGAGTTTTCTTTCTTTTCTAGGGATGGAAATTTTAGGATTCAGATTGCTACAAGAAATAAACACTTTTTAGTTTAATTTCATGGAAGAGTAATTTTATAAGATTAATCCTCGAGTTCAGAGTTTCATCAACATCTTGAGATTCAGGTTACACTGTCAATTTCGCTTCATGATTCTATCTATGTTTATTTGATTATATTGATATTCTGATTGCTTAAATTGAATTTTAATAGGATCGATTAAATTCATGTGACAAAATTTGGTTTCGGTTTCTAATTTAATTGAATTATAATGTTGTGACGCTTGATCGTTAATTGTAATATTTTGATGATTGTGATGCTTAATCTAGTCAAAGAAACCGAATTCGCATAGGATTGATTACGCTTGTTTGACCAATTCTATAGTCAAATAAGAATATAATCACGAATTAGAAATTAAACTCATTGGTAGAATATGTGATAGGTCTGAAACTCGAATCAGTGAATTAATCGTTTTGCTCATCTGTTAAAACAAAAGATCTAAAAACCCTTTATAATTTTGACTTTCAATTTGGTTAATATTATTATATCAGAAGTCCTTGCAAAACGACTCCAGTTATTACCTCTTTTTACATTTTATCAATTGTATTTGACCCGTGTGAGACAACGGGTTAAACGTCTAATAGGAAATTCTTGTGGATATGAAGAAACTTTATTCCTGGTTGGGGACTCATATGCTCCAATCTTGGAAAAGATGTTAGAACCAAGTTGGTTTGAAGAACTATAACCTTTACTTATTTTGATGATAAAAATTATTATTTTATGGGAACAATTTAAAGCACTGATGTTTTATTTAAGTGTGTAGTTTCCTTATGATGATACGTTGAACCAATTATGATGATACATTTGGAAAAGTTTAAATGGTGAATCAACCTCTAAAGATTCGATACAAAACATTATGATACATGTTGATTTATTGCAATCACAACAACGATCAAAAACCTTAATAACCCTGAGGTTTCTCTATAAAAGAATGTGGAATCTTCACTAGAGTAAACAACAAACACTACGAAAAACATAATATTGTTGTCCATGCCCATTTGTTTTAACCCTATTACGTTTCTAACTTCTAGGAGATATCTTACTCTATAAGAGCATAACTTTGTAAAAAAACTCTTAGTGGATGCATTTCTCAATAGCTTGATTGTACTAAGTTAGAAGGTTTAGAAAACATGAACACAATTAGGTTGACTAGTAGGAGTTGAGTAGATGTGTGCATTGTTGATAAATAATGGATTAAATCTTTCAGTTTAATTAGGCACCAGACTTAGCTACCGTTTTTTTGGTGAACCAGAATAAATTGACATGTATTATTTTATGTATATTGTTCTTCTCTAGTTTATTTTATCACTTTATTTTAATCTTGATAAAACCGTTTTTCCAAAATAAAATACAATTCAAATCTCTTTTTTATTGTCTTTCTCATTTTATAGAAAAAATAAAGAGGTTATTCAATAGTACATCAGGATATACCACTATGGTCAATAGATGTTCTCTGTTTGCTTATCTCAGCCAATAACATCTAAAGAGTTTAAAAAGAAAAGGAAAAGGACAGATATGTGACTTCTGTGATAGAAAAAAATGAAAAACTTTAATGTGGATGAAGTTAGCCTCATCTTGAGGAAGAGGCGAAAGGTAAATCCCTTTATGATCTTATTCACTATCTAGTTGATATTGGTAGTGGTAATGAAATGACTAAACTTGAAACTACAAAAACACCATCTGAACCCTTCACTAAATATCAAACTCTTATTGCAACCATATACAACCTCATACAAATGAACCTCTCAAACATTTATTGTTTGTTGCAGCTTTGATTCAAATACAGACACCTTATATGAGATATTTGAGGCAATATCCCCTAAATATTGAATTTCCCACCTTCATAACTTTGCCTTCACACAAAAAACCTCCATAAAATTATTAATATTAGGAGTAAGAATGCTCAAAGTTTGGATCCTATTGAAGTCTCAACTTAGTGGGACAAAGTTATCTCTTTTGCCACAAACGAGATTAGGGATAAATGGAGCATGGAAGACATACGACTGCTCTGAATTAAAGTACTTTCAAACCTACTAAATAGATCATCTACCTTTGGATCTTGCACTTTCAAAAAGCTCATGAAGACCAAACTAGAAAAATATTATCTACTACATTAGAAGGTACACTAAGTGAAGTTGTCTCACCCGTTGGCTATGTTCATCTAATGACAAAAAGCGGAGTATATGGTTTGAGAACAATTAATTTATTTGTCTTTGTTTCTTTTAAACCTGCTCACACTAAGTGGGAGCCTTACATTGAACTTTTTTTTACTTATATTGTTTAAAAAAGAAAAATTGTTCACAAAAATAGATGTTGGTCATCATAAAAAATGGAGAGATTGTTAGCACCTAATCTATATGAAGAGAATTGATCGTTAGTAGTTTTGATGTTTACAAATCCATCTTGCATCAATATATTGTTAAACCTCAATTGTAACTGGATCAGACTCTTTGTAAACATACTTATACAAATATTTAATGCTCTTGATGCTACTACATATTTCAACGTTTGTGTGTCAGTCATACTTTAATAATAACCAAGGGTAATAAGGAACAACTCGTCTATTATCAACTAACACTTTTCTATTAAGAGATATTGGCTTGGTACTTCGTCTTCTATACTTTGGATATGAATTATTACTTTGATGTGCCACTTGTTAGTACTCTTTTGAAAATCTTTTTTTACATTGACCATTCTTCATACATGAAGACTTTGGATTAAGTGTACCGCAAAGATTATGGATAAATGCTTTAGTTCTACTTCTTGTAATAGTTGTTCATCTTCCTTTTGTGGTATTTTTGCACTAACGACACGATCACACTGTTCAAGATCGTGTACTTTGTCATTATTCTCTAAGATCAACTATATATGCATATGTGGTAGTCTTCACCCTTGTTAACTTTTTCACTAAAATGCTTGAGACAACTTCTCAATTTTTGCACTTGGAGATCCAGTCAACTTGACCTTTCTCTAGTATATTTTCTTAGCCTTTAGAGGCTTACAAATCCTTTTCTTAGTCACTCTTGCCTAACCAAAAATCACAATTGAACTTGAGTCTCTTTTACAAACCATAAGATGAATTTAGAACGTTTACAAACAAAGTTTAGATTGTGCATCATTTTCTTAGAACTTGACATAGATAAAACTGATTTTTTGCACTCGTGTATACTTTGAATATGATGATCTATGATGATCTCTAAGTATATTTGATGAACTTTTAATCAAACTTTTTCACTCTTGTGAGGAATGAGTTATATCTTAGTGTAAGTGCTTATTACTTTCAAGTTATGAGTTGTCCTATATATATAACATGTAAACGAGCATCAGTAAATTTGCAAAAGTATTTATTTGTCGTTGGGTACAGGTTCTAATGTGTTAGCCTATAAAGATGGAAATCTCGAGGATTCATAAACATTATGAGTTTTAAGTTGACTTTAGAATGTTGGTTGAGTTATTTCTATTTAGTTCAGGGGGAGAAAAAGAACGTTTCCCAATGCACATCTTTTTGTGGTGACAGTTCCTCCGATCAGTGTAAAATGCAAGTACAATTATCCAACTTTTCAGTCACTTTTGTACTTGTGTACTTTTGCATATGAATCTTCTAATCTTGTAACTTTATGATGTTTGTAAAGTTGTAGTTTTGATTAAGTTAAATTACACTATTGTGATTCTTGGACTTCAGTTCTCACTTATTCCTTTGATAGCTTATTTATCATATCATGTATATTTTATAGCTTATCAAAATGACTATCATTCTTTGACTTAATGATCTTGTGGCAATCTTAAAGATTCTTCTTCTTACTTTTTTTTGATACATTTAAGTAAGATTCTTCTTCTTGAATTAGTGTAGGAACGCGAACTTTGATCATTGAATTTATTTCTGTAAATATATATAAACGTATTGTCTTATGTTCAAGACATAACATTTGGATCCTCTAGTGTTGAACATTATGAAGTCTGTTATGAGAGTGTTTCTTGTTTTTCACATTGTTCTTTTTTGCTTAATCACTTAATCATATATGTTTCTTGTGTTTCTTGTTTTTCACATTGTTTTTCACACTATTATGTGTGTTTCTTATTTTAATCTTTTTTTTTCTTAATCACTTAAAAGCACATATTAGATAACAAGATGTATCAAAATATCTTAATCACTTAATCATTAAGGTTTGTTACCATTGAAATTTCATAAGAAATTTTGCCTCAACAATATGTTTAAGATAAAATTCCTTGAAATATGGAACTAAAAATTGAATTTTGAACTTATTTTTTGTAGAGGAACTTTTTACAATGTTGTAAACAAGTTTATAAAATAATCATATAAAATATATGTTGATATTGCGACATGATCTTTATGCTTGCATTATAATTTTGTAAAAGCTAAAAAAGGGATATTTTTTACTAGAAAAATTTAAATTTCAAAATTACTATAGGTTACCCTTCTTGTAAACTTTGATATATAAAGTTACGTTATGAGAGTTCAAATAAATAAAAATACTTAAACAAAATTAATACATTGTTAATGTATAGAGACAATAATATAGAAAAGAAATTTTTATTTTATTTTATTTTAAATAATATTTTTTCATCATTAACCATGTGTATTTTCATTAATATATGTAGTACTTGGTTCAACTTCATGGATTCCTTGAAAGTTAGTTAGTTTAAATTATGATATTCATGTGGAAGGAAAACAATTTATCGATTACAGAAAAAATAAATAAGTTCAAGGAGACATGAATTAAAATTAAAATATGAAAATAAATTAATGAATATAATTCTTTTTTATTATATTATGAAAGATTATATTTGACCAAAACATGGACCTGTCAAAGTGGAAGGTGTTGAAATACACAAGAAAAAGGGGTTTGAATAGTGTTGACCATTTTTCAAATCAATTTTATTGTATAACTAAAATGTACTCTTTATCAAAACATCCAACTTTGGTTGTTAAGAAATTTTAATATTAGTTGATATTAAACCATAGAGAACTGATTAAATTTAAGAGATGAAGGAAAAGAAGAAAGACACAAGTGTTTTTTTATCTAAGTTCCCGATAAATTGTTACATTTAATTTTCCCATTAAAGAGATAATTTTTCTGCGTAGAGTTTTTGGCTCAATCCACTGTAATTCAATAAAAAACAAATATTATTTACTCTACCTTTTTAGAATTTGAGTATTCTTCTACTGTCTCTCTAGGCTATACCACAAGAAATGTTTCTAGTATTTTCAACTTTTGGACAATTTGTCGTCGATGATTACAAATATTTTACACCTCTTCAGATAAGTCTTTTGAGTTAAAGAATTGTTTTCACTACTGAATTGATTTACAATTTAATCATATATATATATATATATATATATATATATATATATATATATATTCAAGTGTATA
>JBBPBR010000008.1:10615942-10626118 GCA_037974775.1 Cicer pinnatifidum
CATTCAATCAAATTCATATGTAAAAGTTTCCTTCAAACTATACATCAATCACAATTTTAGATTTGACTTTTAGAACATCAGTCTATATTCATTCGCATAAATATAAAGAAGATAAAAAATGAATGTCTAATGAAATTAAAAGAGTAATTTTAGAAAATAATATAAATATGACACATATTTATAACAATTAATGTTGAATATTTAATTTTTCATTTATAATATTTTAATGTTGATTAAGGGAAAAAAAAGTACAACTCTATCATAAGAACCCGAGTTACCTTTATTAGAAATAAATGAGTACAATGATTTATATCCATGTAGATATGATAAATGTAAGTTCTCTAGTTGGAGAGCTTTAAGATGAATGCAACCACTCCACATATTATAAAAGAAGCAACAAGTTTTCATAATGCATTGCGAAAGTTAATATTAATTTTTTTTTCTTCTACATTTCTGAAACCTTTTTTTTTTTAAGAATAAAATTAGAAAAAATATTATTATTATTAATAACAGTAGCACTAATGGCCGTTACAACTAACTTTGACATGATTTGAATAAATTTGGAGTTACAATATCAAACACTTACAACTAAAATGCACCTTAGGAATAACACTTATGGTGGTCGATAACATATTATTTGATTCAATCTATATTTTTATGTGCATAAGACTTTTGGAGTAGTGGATTTAATTGTTCCATGAACATTTTGGCAAATAGATTTGACCTCATTTCCCTTTTGAGAAGAGACAATATTAATTTGATCCAATATAATATTGGAGCAACCCAAGGAGCTGCAATCTAGTTTAATAGCGATGTCGCTAGCTGAAGTTCCCGAAATTCTACGAAATGTTACATCACTCACTAGTACATCTGAATCCTATAATAATTTCCACAAAATTAAAAATATAAATATAACTAAACTTATTATTGTAAATGTAATAAATTATTATAGTTGAAATGAAAATATTTATGTTTACCTTTGTATTTGCAAGATTAGGGTCATAGTGTTGGTCTATAATTATAGAGTTTTTAACATTTGTAAGTATTATTTCCTCAAAAGTAATATTTCTGGCATAACCTGATCCACCCTGCAAAAAGTTAGAATATAAGAAACAAAGAAGTGAAAGATAATTGATATGGGAAAAATAGTTTTACAATCATAGTTTCCATAAAATGAAATAATAATAAAATTCAAGAAAAACAACAAATAAAAAAGGAACAGAGGAAATAGTTTTATGGAATTATTTTGCAAGAGTTTTATAGTAAATGAATTGTTTCCTTTTTATTCATATTTAATTTGCCATTTTTTTACAAATTTATATCTATCGGTCAATATGTGTAATGTGTTTAAATAAAATAATGTATATTAGTAATGTCTATTTACATAATTATAATGAATTTATTTAGAAAATATATAACGGAAAAATAAGAAGTAGAATTATAACTAGCAGAGTAGATATGCAAATATAGCATAACTTCACACTCACAGAAAATGTCTTGATTCTTGCTCCATTTGTTGTTCCAATGAAGGTGCAATTTGTTACGTGAACGGCTTCAACTGTGTCATAAGAGTGATCTTTACCAAGACTGCCGATGCTGATTATTTCACACATTTTCATTATCATTTGTCAAATGTCAAAATTTGAATACTCAATATATATATATATATATATATATATATATATATATATATATATATATATATATATATATATATATATATATATATATATATATAAAGAGAGGGAGAGAGACAAGGAGCGAATATAACCCACAAAAAATAACAATAACAAATCTGATAATTAGTTTTCACTTTTCATATACTAGGTGAGTGATGTCTGACTACGTTAAAGTTTCAACTCTTAATTTTATTTTACACATAATTGTATTATCGCTTGTGTTTATACACACACAAGATTAAATGAACATGTTTTCTCAATATAAAACTATTTTAGGTTAACATCTAATGAGAGACACGATAATCTACATCCATGCCATGCTACAAATTATAAACTAATCATACAAAAAAAATAGTGATATGGATAAATAGTAATTTATTTTACACTTAGTATTCATATTTAATAAACACCATTTGTTTTTTTGTTTTTAATCTTGATTAACCATCTAATTATTTAAGAGATAGTGCTTCTTGTAATCGAAAGTACAACCGATAGATAAGTAATATTTGATCCCAAAGATTATTTCAATGTAGTAGAATTTGAACTTGAATTTTGTCAATTGATTCTTTTTAAATTGAGTGGAATTTGTTAACCAATAAAACAAGTTTGTTAAGACTCAATTCAATTAAGTATATAGCAAATTAAAATATAAATTTTATGAAAAATTACCTTATCCCATGACCTGGTCCACATAAAAGACGAGTAGCAGTGATGTAAGAGGAGCCACCATTGACAGCAATACAATCATCACCTATTAGAAAAAAGTAAATTTATACTAAAATTTCTCATATATATTGAAAACTTATTTTAAGAGTATTCATCATTTGCTGTAAAATACAATTTCAAGTACACTTACTCTAATGCACATAAATATTTTTTATATATATTTTCTTTATTTTAATGATTTTCAATTTTTATTTATCCTTTTCATAAAACATTTTTACAATTTATATGCCTCATATTATTTTAAATGTATTTAGTTTATATGAGTCAAAGAATGGTCTGCCACATTTCTTAATGAGAATATGGCTGTGTTTATAAATATATTAAAAAATATATTTTATTTACCTGTTTTAATGGTGGAATCTTGTATCACAATATTTTTAGATGAAGAAATGTCAAAACCATCGGTATTGGGGCTATCTTTAGGAGCGGTGACAAATAAATTGGAGAATGTTGCACCGTCAACTCCATTTATGGATACATGAGCTTTTGGGCTATTAGTCAACATCAGGTTCTTAACATTAAGACCATTGCAAGCATGGAAACTTAATGACTGAAACAACATTAACACCAAAACTATTTAATGTCAATATATAAACAACAAATCAATTAGCACAAGCTATATGTGTAGAATAACCATACTCTAGGTCGAGGGCAACTTTCACATTGCCACCAAGTAGAACCATAGCCGTCGATAGTTCCACTGCCACGACCATCAATTATGAGATTGTTTATATTTGTGAACTTTATCCAATGCTTTGTATCCTTCAAATTTTCCTTCGAAGGTGAAATTATGTTCCCTTCAAGCTATAGTTTGAAAGAGTTCAAATTAAATTAATAAAAATGTATGTTACTCAAAATTGTTAATTATAAAAAATATTGTCTTATTTTTAATTTATTATCAAACTTTCATTAATGAAATTATATTTTTACGTAAAAGAAAGAAAGAAAGAAAGATAATTAATCTTATTTAAAATATTATCATTCGACAATGATTGCATAAATTAAAAATCTAATTTTGCTTCTAAAATATGCACGCGTAGATATTGTTAATTAGCTATAGATATATATACCTGAACAGTAATACTTGAGGCCTTGCAAGGTCCTTCAAATATTATAGTGTTCACTAAGAATGATAGTTTTGCTGGTATAACTAATGTTGCTGCCCCTTGTGCTCCGCACACACTATTCCATACGTTCAAAATTACCTACAAATTAAATCAAAATATCAAAATATTGTTAATCAAAAGACATAGGCAAAAGAAAATTTATTAAAAATAGATATACTTGTGAATCGTCGGATTTTCCATCACCACAAGCACCATATTGCATCACATTATATGTATTATTATTGTATGATTCAACTAGATTCCACCTTGCACATAAACAAGGTGAAACAACACCAAGAACCAAAATTAAAGTGATTAGCACTTGCATATTTGCCACAAAGAGTAAAACTGTTGCTAGAGGAATTTTTCTAATAAAATGAATATATGAATGTATGTATTAGGATTGAGTGTGTTGCTTTAGTGATTTATGAATGAAGCTAGTAACGGTGTATGGATTAAATAGAAGTTACACGAAATATATAATTAATTAGTATTAAGGAATAAGAAAAAAAAAACTTATAAATGTATACATACAAAATATTTGAAAATACTATCTCTAATGGAAAGCAATGAATAGTTACATAAATGAGATTTTCTTGGTATAAATAAAGTAAATACTTCAAAGTATGAAGATCTTGAGACATACATGAAAATATGAAAATCTTAAGACATTTTGAATTATCTTCAATAGACCACTAGTTTAGATAGAAAAAAACTCTTATATGTCATCATTTCATAATTTTTGTGAATTCTTTGGACCGAAAAGGTAGAGAAATGCAATGCATATAAAGGTGTTTATTAGAACTAAATCATTGACTCAATAATCCAAATCAGTTAAATTGGTTTAATTTTTCTATGTTCAATTTCATACCAAATCAATTAAACAAAGCTTATATTAGATTAGGTACATATCCATTTTCCGTCATTCAAAATTTATCACCACAGGTTTGAATCAGAATATTCTATTTTATTATTATTTATGTTATTTCACACTATATTCATTGGGAAGCATATCAAATTAGAGGAAATTTATAATGAGGGATAATTATTATAGTCATTCATCAAATCATCATCAATGGTGAAGATTAAAACAATCTCAACGTAATAATTATTTCTTCATTGATGAATCAATAAGATGATGTATTAGTTCATCGATACTCTCATTTCACAAGTGTTTTTTTAGTTTATAATATTAATAAATAAAATATACAAAATGAATACAGTGAAATTGAAAAATCAATAAATTTTAATAGAAAAATAAAAATTTAAATAGTCTCTAAACAATAATATTATTTATTATTTGTTGTACCAAAAAAAGTTATATTTTTTAAACTTTTTTTATTTTGTTTCTCATATATGGAGGCTACTAACGATAACACAATGATTCTATAATAAGCAAGGGACACTTGAAATAGTATTTCTAACAATTCCATGTGCATTTTTTCAAAGTTCATAAGTTTTTCTTTTTGGTTGGGTAGAGACGATGTTATTCTGATGTAAAAGAATGTTTATAGAACCATAGGAGCAACAATCAAAGCTAATAGCAGCATCACTAGTAGAAGTTCCAACAAATCTTCGATATGTCACATACCTTAGTTGCACATTTTAAACCTAATAATCTTCGATATATAACTATGGTATTAATTATTATATTATTGTATACTCTTTCTATGATAAAATATAAATAAAAAAATGTACATACTGCACTTTTTATTAATGTTTTATTACAAAGGAAGTATACAAAACAAGCTATTAGTGAAATACAATTTGGAAATGACAAAATAATATTAGAAGAACAATATAGAGTGAAATGCATATTGTAAAATACTATGTTGCTGATCTATAATTATTGGGTTGTAAGCACATTGAAGTATAATAATTTTAAAAGTAATTTGTCTTGGATAATCCATCCAATAAATCAAATGAAAAATAAATATGTTTTTATTACAAATATATTTAACTCTATTAACTATATTCATTGGAAGTGTTTTGATTCTTATTTCATTTGTAGTCTTAATAAAGATGTAATTATGAACATTAATATTTAAAACAATGTCACGAGCTCTATTTTTACAAAGGATTCCGACACCGATTAATTCATATAATATATTTATATCACATTAATGATACAGGTGATTACGTGTACAGTATAAGACTTAAAAGTCTTAGTCGACACTAAAAAACAATTTAAAAAGATGACCTTCTTACAAACTTTGTCGGCTAGAATAACATAATATATTAAATAGAATATATTTTCTAAAAAAAACTCGTATTTTAATCATTTCTATTTTTGTAGTCATAAATCCAAATTCTATTTATATATATAATCATTTCATTCGATTAAAATTTAGATGTCAATTTTACTATATAATTCCTTTGCACTCTAATTCTTTTTAAAATAAAAATTAAATCATTTAATATTTTGGTTTTTTTTAAAAAAACTTTCATTTAAACCACAATATAACGAATATATATATATATGAAATTCATTTTTACAATATTTATGACCTAGTCTTGAATCCTACAAATTTGGGAATAGTTCATTCCCATACGACTATACTATGATTTCGCCGCATAATTTAGACCGTCTTATTAGTCAGACAGAAAAAGATAATGAACAAGATTATGAACCTCCTCTAGAGTAGTTAAGAGCGGTAGAACCGGAAGCCAAATGTATCATGCCCTATGAGGAACCAGTATAAATTGTTAATCTAGGGACATAAGAAAGAAAGAAAGAAAGAAATTAAGGTTAAATGAGTTGTCATAAGCTCTCTTGAAGCTTATAAATAAAGCTTCACGATGAAGAACAAATAAGAATTGAAAGTGCCAAGCAAAACATCACTCATTCAAATCATACTTGAGATTCTAAAATCATTCTAAGTTGCAATTCAATTTCTTTGTGTGATATTAGAATCAGTGATTATTGAGTGATTGTATATAGAATTTATTTCTCAAACAAGAGTTGAACAATACCCAAATTCTAACATTCTCAAAATCATTACGTTGTAACTCAAGGCTATATTCTTAACCTAGCTTGAGTAGTTGAAATCCTTTTATGATTTAAAAGGTAAATTGTAAAATCCTTTCTAAAATAGTGTAAGGTAACATGTGGAAATCCTTTTTAGGTAGAAATGTAGAACCTTGTAATAGATCAAGTATGATATGTGGAAATAGTGTGAAAACCAAAAAAGATATAGTTTTTAAGCACTTAGTGGAAAATATCACATTTGTGAGGACTGAGCGTAACCCGTGTTGGGTGAACCAAGATATATGTTTGTGCGATCTCTTTATCCCTATCTCTATTTATTATTTGTCTTACATTCAATTTTTATATTTATAAATTGATATTGCAGTTTTTCCACTAACCAAGAACATTAGAGGATTTAGCTACAAATGTGCAAGTGAGCTTTGTGACATATAGAGAATTTAGAGGAACTTCTGATAGTGATGTTGCTATCAACTTAGTTTGTGGATCCTCGACAAGTTATTTCAACATTATATTTGATCAAAATAATATTGTTTAGGCTAAACCAAGAGAGAAAACTTCATTTACCTGTAGGAATTTCCCATGGAACAGCTAGAAATACTATTCCATATGTCCCTTGCCTAATGAAATAATTTAATTGTGCTCCATATGTCAAAAACTAAATTAAAAATGTATCATTAATCAAATCACAAGCAATAAAAAACTTTTCTTTTCTCTTATATTATGACATTCGCAAATCAAAATCGTGATTAGAATATCATGCATCTTCATAATCACACAATCTTTTGTAATAAAAAATATATTGTCAAAGTAATACCCAAATAAATATTACTCCAAAACCAAACACCATCAGACTCCATCTATATAGATTGTTTCCTTCACCATCTACACATAAGAAAATGAGTGAGAAAATTACAGTTTTTTTTAGAGAATTAGTGGTTCTTCCGTAATGTCCTAGTTCACTTAAAACTTAAACACCAATAAAAAAGAGAGAGGAACCAAGCAGCAACAATTCGAAGATGATAAAAACAAAGCAAAAGGAACATCTCGAACTATATGCAAAAGGGACACTTTTTTTTTTTAAATTGTTCAAATCCTTTTTTAGTTTGATCACTATGAAACAATCACAAATCTCTGAAATGTTAAATCGATAGTTATTGAATCATCTATATTCTTTTTTGTAAATTAAAAATTTCCTAAATAATTATTTAATAAACTTGCTTGAAATATGTGTATTTACATTGTTCACACATGCATATACACACTATAAACACTACAGTTCTCCTTTTTTTATTTCCATCACTCTCTCAAACCAAATAACATAATCCCTAATCCCTTTTTCTTTCCCTCAATTCACAACACACTTTCAATTCTCTCTCTCAATATCAAATACAAGTCCCTTGTGATCCAAATTCCTTCATTTATTTAATCAAACCCCTTCTCTCCTTCCATTATCAGCAAATAGTGACAAAAACGGAGAGGACTTAAGACTATAAAGAGATAGAGAATAGGAAAGATAGGATTAGGAGTCAAGTCTCTCCAAAAACCTATTGAACTCACAAAAACCTATTGAACTCTTAGTGAATAGAGAGTTTCCATTTTTCCTTAAATCCTATTTTTGCATGCATGAGTGTCGAGGTATTTTTGGCTAAGAAAACTGAAATGTGTTCGATTAGATAACGGTGGTGAATACATAGGTTCATTTGGAGAGTATTATAGAGAACATGGAATCAAGCTTGAGAAAACAGTTCCAAAGACACCTCAACCTAATGGTTTTGTAGAGAGAATGAATCATATGATTAATGACATAATCAGATGTATGTTATCTCATGCAAAATTAACGAAGTTCTTTTGGGGTAAAGCAATGAAAACTGTAGTGGATTTGATCAATTTTTCTCCTTCTATTCCACTTGATGGTGAAGTTCCAAATAGAGTGCAGATAGGAAAAGATGTCTCTTACCTTCATTTGAGAGTTTTTGGTTGCAGATGTTTTGTTCATGTTCCAAGAGATTAGAGGTCCAAGATTGATAGTAAATCCAAATAGTGTGTGGGATCTGGTTGACAAGAAAATTATCAGATGCAAAGATGTGATATTTCTTGAAGACCAGACTATTGAAGATTTTGATAAAGATGAGAAACATATATCAAATTCCAGAAGTCACATTGATGTTGAGCCTAAGCCCCCTACATTAACTTTTTTTGATGATGGAGATATACAAGTAGATTATGAGAATGTAACTTATGATTATCTAGCTCACCATGATGACCAAGTTTCAACTAAGCCATCAATCGAGTTTGAGTTGAGAAGATCTACTAGAGAACGTCAAACTTCTCAAAGATATCATCCACACAAGTGTGGGATGATCACTAACAATGGAGAGATAGGGTACTGTCAAGAAGCTATTACAAATATTGATAAAGAAAAGTGGTCGAATGCCATGCAAGAAAATATGAATTCCTAGCATGAGAATCACACATTTGATTTCGTAAAGTTGCCTAAGGGGATAAAAACACTCAAGAACAAATGGAGATACAAGATAAAGGCACAAGAGAATAATTCTCAACCAAGATACAAAGTAAGATTGGTTGTCTTTGATGAAATTTTTAATAAGAGATTGGTTGTCCTTTATCCGAGTCGTGCTTGGGTTAGCAGCTAGTTTGAACCTAGAAATTGAATAACTTGTTGTGAAAACTCCATTCCTTCTTGGTGATTTGGAGGAAGAGATCTATATGGAGCAACTAGAGGATTTCGAAGTCAAAGGTACATAACAGCTTGTGTGTAAATTAAAGAAAAGTTTGTATGGACTCAAGCATGCACCTCGACAATGGTACAAGAAATTTGATTCTTTCATGGAGAAATATGGGTACGGGCAAACCATTTTTAACCATTTGGTGTTTGTCAAGAAATTCTCTGATGGTGATTATATTATTCTCTTGTTATATATGGATGAGATGTTGATTGTTGATCATGACGCTAAAAAGATTCAATCTCTAAAGAAAGAATTGAACAACCCTTTTAAGGTGCATGCTAAGTTGAAAGATTATTTTGTGCATTTAAAAACTTAAATGTTATGTGTTAATTGTTAATTTTGGTTGGTAACCCTTTACAACTATTGTGGAAATCTGGACTTTTATGGAACTAACAGAGATCATTATTGTGCCTCTTATTTTTATATATTATAGAGAAGACTTAATCTTTGGACTCGAAGCAAGTATTTAATGTTGATCTCTAATAATAGTTATTGTGTTTTTTTGACTTTAGAATTTAATTATATTATCTAAGTATTAAACTTGTCTTATAATATTGTATTTTAATATTTATTATGACTTCTTATGTGAAGTTAAACCGTAAGATAATAATTTGCAATATTCTACATTACTTTCTAGATAAATAATGTGTGATATTATGGTGACACTAAAGAATCATTTAATTTAGACATCACAAAATAAAATAAATATATATATATATAGTGGTTTCGGTAAAAAAAATAATATACTAGTTTCTATTTTAGTGTCTATTTTTGTGAGAACGGTTAAGTTTTAATATTAGAAGAAATTTTATTGACATTTCTTAAGTTCTCTTACACTAATACCTCTTTTAAAAAACACTCATCTCATCTATATAATTTGGTTTTCACAACTTTGTCATAATTAATAATTATTTCTTTTGTTTTTTTTT